>WFMF01000187.1:0-336446 GCA_011033025.1 Beroe forskalii
AATTAACTCGAAAAGTAAAATGATAACGTCCCAATTCCAACGGCATCATTAATTCAAGCCAAAATTATGATTTGTTCGTTTCATTTAAGTACCGGTTGCCAACCGCTTAATTAGTCTAATTGGCCAATTAAAGTAATTATCGCGTATAACTCAGAAACTAAAAATGTTAGCTTCTTAATTCTAACGGGATCATTAACTTAAGCCGATACTACGATTTATTCGTTTCATTCAAGAACCGTTACCAACCGATTAATTAGTTAATTGGCCAATTAAAGTAATTATCGCCTATAACTGAAAAAGAAAGAATGATAGCTACTTAATTTATACGGCATCAGTTACTTACGTCGAAATTACGATTTATTCGTTTAATCTAAGTACCGGTTGCCCGCCGCTTATTAGTTAATTGGCCTATTAAGGTAATTATCGCCTATAACTCAAAAAGTAAGAATGATAGCGACTTAATTTCTACGGCACGGTAACTTACGTCGAAATTACGATTTATTCGTTTAATCTAAGTACCGGTTGCCCGCCGCTTAATTAGCTAATTGGCCAATTAAAGTAATTATCGCATATAACTCAAAAGTAAAAATGTTAGCGTCTCAATTTCAACGGCATCACCAATTTAAGCCAAAACTACGAATAATTCGTTTAGTCGAAGTATCGGTTGCTAACCCCTTAATTAGTTAATTGACCAATTAAAGTCATTATCGCCTATAACGCAAAAAGTAAAAATGATAGCGACGTAATTCTCACGTTTAGAGCATGAAAGTTCTTGGCAGTAGCAATCATCACAACTTGAACTGATTGTCGTAAGTTTATGCCAAAAAAGAGTGATATGGATAGCTAAAAACAATTGAAAATTGTTTGGGTTACGCAGCCACTCCAGTACCTTAAATTATACGATTAAAACTATTGATATGAGTTTAAATCGCAGCCTGTCCGTGGCGGTGTGCTTTGGTTACCAAGAAGTATCTTGGTCTACTTCATTCTTGTCGAATATCTTCACAATCGCGATGTTGTCACTCCAACCATAATAAGTGTGACTACGTGTTTCCTAACGGCATTATAAAAGTAGTGGACTTGTTTTTTACATTGCAATCGCCCTCAAAGTCGCTAAAAGATGACGATTTCCATCATCAAATAGGGATGAACATAGATTAATTTCAGCATACGTGGACGCATAAAAAAGTACCTATAATTTCTAGCATTCTTTGAAGGGTTTCGTGAAAAAGGCTTGAAGGCAATGCGTTCAAGCCTTTTTCGAAAAACACCCTTCAAAGAATGCTAGAAATATAGGTACTTTGCGCGTCCACTCACGCTTAATTAGTTAACTAAAGGAAATTCAAACGGCAGTGAGTTGATAAATGTTAAGTTCTGCTTATTTCTTAGTAACCAAAGCACACCGCCACGGACAGGCTGCGATTTAAACTCATATCAATAGTTTTAATCGTATAATTTAAGGTACTGGAGTGGCTGCGTAACCCAAACAATTTTCAATTGTTTTTGGCTATCCATATATATATATATTAACAACACGCATTATATATAGTAAGATTTTCAATGTTTTTGTCAAATTCAAGTAATATTGACCATATCGCATTTGAAATAATTTTTAATGAATCATTCCCGTTATTGTGATCTAAAATTGAAAACTGAAAAGGAAGCATCGATAATCATAAACTTTATGGACGTCCGCAAAATTTCCGACATTTAGGAACCCCCTTCCAGTTCCAGTCCCCTAAATGTCCGTAATCAGGACATTTATTGTCTGACGTCGTCAGACCCATTATTTAAAATTTTAAATTTATTTACGACTCTGCGAGTCGTGGCGCGCGCGCTTCGCGCGCGCGAGGGGGTCAGGCAACGCCTGACAAGACATTTAGGCGGACATATGTTATTAAGAAAATATGGTTCCTTGTGAATCTGCATATCAATCTGCATAATGCATCAAAATTTCCATTAAAAATCACATGCGGACGTCCTCATTGGTCAAACACTCCCTCCTCCCTTTCAGTTTCTTTTTGCCGTATTTTTTAAAATAAATTTGACTAGAATTCTGACGTTCGGGAGTCTCCCGCTGTTATTCGATCGTGTGACCCCCTCACCCACCTTGTCCACCTTCGGCGGACGCGCGCGCATGCCCGGCGAAGGGGTCTGACAACATAAGTGTGTGTACCCGCCGCAACGCAAACAGGGATATAAGTGTTTAGCAAAGGTTTGCTAAACACATGTACGCCTATTTGCGTTGAATTGCAGCGCGGCGCGCTTCCACAGGGAAGCGCTGCGCGCTTGTCTGACCCCTACGCCTTCGGCGGGCGCGCGCGTCCGCCGAAGGCTTATTTCACTGAAATAATGGTCTGACAACTGCGCGCCTCTTCAGAAAACAAAAAGCGCGCGCGGCGTGCGAACAAAAATTTACTTTGGGGATATTTGAATTAAAAAGAAATCTTTCTTCAAGACATCATGATTTGCTAAACACGTATATCCCTGTGTGGCTCGCGGCGCGTACACACACCTATGCGGGCTTAGGAACATCATGATCAATCTGCAAGATTTTTTTCAACTTTAACTCCGTACTTAAACATTGTCTGATGTCGTCAGACTTATTATTTAAAATTTTAAAGTGCGAGTCGTGGCGCGCGCGAGGGGTCAGGCAACGCCTGACAACTTGAACACAAGTGAGATGGCCTGCCTAATTCATAATTACCCTATAAAGGCTAGTGCAGTGCCACTCTCTAAGCTGGTGAACAGTGATGCTGGTGTTGTTATCCTATTCGAAGGCATATAATGACTTGAAAAATGAAATTAGGGAAATATTTTTACCAATGTATGCCAAACAACTTCAGGAAATAAAACGTTATTCAGTTCCTTCCATTCATCAGTAATTTATATTGATATACTTGTTATTGATTTGTGTGTGTAATAAAGGAATGGAATATACAATTTGCTTTTTCCTTGAATTTGCCTTTTCCTTGAAAACAGACATGATCCCTTTAGGTAATGCAATGTGGAGAGCTGCAGTGAGTGGTGTGTAGTGAGTGGTGTGAGGCATCTTCAGTCCAATACCTAACTCAGCTTTCAGTGTGTTTAGATTGCCAGAGCTTTTTATGAGGTAGGCCCCCAGCAGTCACTCCCTGGTACCAGGGTATAGCACCATCAAGTGCAGTGACCACCTACCTGAATGAAACTGAAAATTGCTCTTTTGTCTTTGTCCAAGCATCACGAAGTTAAGCAACACACTTAGTGAAGAGAAGTAGAGGATCAGTATTATGGGGATTATGTTCATGAAAAAGTGGTTTTATTATCATGCTCTTAAATCGTGATAGATTTTACTTAGAGCCTCATTGTGTCATTTTATGGTAAATGATTATTTTTGCTATTTTGAAGTCTCATAATATATCATTAGTTAGATGTGATGATAATGCATCAGGATGTCTTTCCATGATATCATTCAAGCACCAATATGTTATGCTACTTTGAGGGAAAGTACTGATATGATCAGGTGTGAGAGATGTGGATGTGCTTGGTACTCATCGGTGAATCAGAGAGATAGATATTTGCCAATACATATGAAAGTGTGCACAACACCTGATTATGAAATGATAGATCAGTTAGATATTGAACAATGTTATGATAAGCTATTGGGTGTGCTGGAGTTGAAATGTGACTTTGATCATAATACTGCTGCTCTTCTTTTTAAGTTTAACGAATTAGCCAAGATTGAGGGCCATAAAAAGCTCAGAAAAAGGAGTAAAGTTGCCAAGAATCTTAATGACATTTCATTTGAATTTAGGGAATTACTCAGAATTAATTTCAGGTCTACTGATCTTTTAACCAAGGCATGGTCTTGTCCTGGTATTCCACAGTTTGTCATGTTTGTTGAATTGCAATCATTGACATATGAAGGCCTTCTGATCCTACATCCAAAAGGTCGGCCAAATTTTCAAAATTCAGAAGAAGATGCTCAGTTTGATAAGAAATATAATATGCATTATGATACAAGTGGGGACTGGATAGGGTGCTTCATTATTGAGTTTCTTATACTTTCAAGTGTAGAACATAGCATTGACTCTGATCTTGAAAATGATGGTACAGGTAAGCTTCTGTGCAATGATCATGCTAATGCTTCTAGAACTCGTATTGGCCAGATTTTTTCCAACTTGATTTTGAGAAATAGTTTAAAGGAGGCACTGTTTCCTGTTCCTGGATTAATTCTAAATATTGCTGAATCACATGGAAGAGAATTCATCAACCTATTGAACTTAGGAATTTTTCCTGGAATTTTAGAGTGGGCTGATCAAGCATATTCTCTAAGAACTTTAGAAATCATAAGACATTCAGAGATAATAAATGCTCTTGATGAGAATATTCTATTAATAATTCTTACAGAGTGTTGTCATGCCCTAGAATTTCCTCCATGGCAATTAAAAAATGATGTGGGAAATGAGAATATCAAAGATTGCTGTAAAGAAATTGTTGTGTCAATATTCAGCAATAAATTAGTTCAAATTGTTGATTTGTTGTTGAAGGGAATGAGCCAGCAATTAGAGAAACTCATTCCTGATTGGCGTGCTAGTAGTTGCTTTGGCCAAAAAAGAATTATCCTGGCATACTTACATGAACTAGTTGAATTAGAATCTAATGTAATGGATATTACACCTGAAACTATCATGTTATGGATTGATCAATGGAAACATGTGTCAACTGATCAAAGAAAGAGATTTGCTCAAAGAGTTATGGACTCTAATTCCTTTGATAATTGGATACTGAAATGTGAGTATATGCAGAATTAAGAATATTGTATTATTGTGTGTAATTTGTAAATAACAAAATTTAAATGAATGAACATAAACAATTAACTACTAAAATCATGATAAACTAGATTATGATTCTGTTTTAAGTTTTTACTAACAATTTTTTGACATTATGCTGAGGATAAAAACATTTTATGTTAATCAGTAAGGGATCATTCATATATTACATAATCATCTTGGGGAGGGGTGTTTTCAAATGAGTATGTTTGATTATCTAAATTCAATGACTTCAGTGCAAGAAGCAACAAAAAATTTTAAAAGATTTTGCTCCATAATAGTTTTTTGACTTAAATTCTCACTGCAGAGTTAATGCCAAAAGTGATAATTGCCAATTTGTTAGCAAAATTCAATAAGCATTGGTTAAATTTTGATACTCAATAATTTGAGAATTTTAATTTGCAATTGATCATTAAACTATGATTTATTGATTTGATTTTATGAAAAGTATGATTGAGATTATAAAGTAAATCATATCATTGATGATAATTTGAATCAAATTTTGAATAATTGAGATGAAATTTGCTGAATTTTCTGTTTTATTGCATTGCTGAGCTTATTTTTCACATGACATGCGCCTTTGCCCTTCATGGCAATATTGCACACCAAGATTTTTTAAAGATCTTATTTAGTCTCTTATGTATCCATTTAGGAATGTCAAATTGTATTGATAATAGTTTAAAGAGCAATGATGAGTTACTCCAACAAATTGAGAAGATAAAATTGGATGATTCATACTGCCTTCCAAATCTGTTTCAGGTATGTTTTTCATTTCCTTATGCAGGTTCAATTTGGATTTGACATTTCCATTGCTACATAATTTCTTGTACATGGGGTTCTTTTTATATCAAAAAAGTCATATCATAGGACAATGGAGTATTTTTACTGATATCCTCCTCTTTTTGCTCCTATACCTTGTTTAATCAAAACTGTAGAACAAACATACCCTAATAAAGGGAATATATTTGGGGATTTTTCAAAAAATCATGATATTTTTCCCTGCCATAAAAAATTCATATTTACCCCTTCAAAATTTCATGTACTCCATTTAATTGTAGCACATTAAAATATAATCCTTCATAAGGTTTTATCAACCAGCTAGGTACAGTAAAAATATTTAATCAAAAATAATTAGGTGGTTGCAAATGAAACATTTGCTTTGCCAGAAAAGCATTGGAGAATCCTGATGCATCATCCCTACACATCATCCCTTATCAAACAGAACCTAAATGCATTTGTGAGTTGTAAATTTTTGCTTTGCAATTAGTTGTTCCCTACAAGCATATAACTGTCAATACTGTACTCATTTTAAACTCAATGTATAGGTATGAGAAGGGTTGAAGCTTTATGAAATTTAGGCATTAAAGCTTATCACCTGATTCAAAGTGCACTGTGTAGCTAATAGCTCAAATCTTATATCTTTGTCAAATCTTATATCTTTGTCATTTTTAAATTAAATTGATGAAAATTTGCTCTATACAGTAATAAAATATAACATGTAGTGGTTATTTGCATTACAATTTTTACTTTTAACCTCTTTATTTCAGATTAAATCAGTAATTTGCCTTGTCAATAAGAATCAGAACAACATGCATTTCATCGAGGAAACAGTTCAGTATCTTCATGATCGACTGCTGCTAGAAAAAAATAGGAAGCGGGTATGAAAAATGCAAAAAAGTTGAAATTCACTCATCAAGCTCTCAATTCTCATTATTTTCTGAAGTATTTCTTACAATTATTGCTTAAAATGCCCATTAATTTCATGGCAGGTATACTCTGAAGTAGTTGGCACAGAATTTTTAGAGTTTCTTGTGGAATACTACCACACATACCCTGGAGTGAAGCTAATATTTGATGACATCATAATATCAAAAGAAGCTTTGAATCTCTTAGAAGCAATGTTATTGGCAAATATGTCCAATTATACTGAGTCATTCTTACAGTCCATGGTTTCTTTTGGTACTCTAGAAACTTGTTCAACTCTCTATCTGGTAATAAATTAATAACCCATTAATGAGCTATGATTTAAATCATTATCAAAACATGTTAATTTTTGAATATCATGAGAAACTACCCATTGATAGTATTTACGCAATTGCCAAAAGAATCAATGTGATTACAAAATAGAGGTTAACGAAAAGTTAAATTACTCTCATTCAATTTTATTTTACTACAGCTGAACATAATATAGGAAGTTGTAACTTCTATGTCCATTCTCTCAGATCCTCTGCGATGGAATAAAGTCTAAGAACCGCAATAAGATAATGCTGAAAATATTTGTATTAATTTGTGATAAACGTTACAGCCCTTACTTGCAAGAGTCTCTCTTAGAACATCTCTACAACAAACAAATCTACCAAATAAAAGAAGATGAAGAACTTAGTAACATAGTTTCTGGTACTATATCGAAGTCACTTGCTAGTCTCCAGGAAGAAGAATTCTGCAGAGTTGCTTGCAGAGTATTACCATTAAATCACAAACTTGTTGATCTTGAGCGTGCCTGTTCATACTGCAATGACATGCTTCTATCCCAGCTCTTCGATTCCTTTTATAGGTTGGGGAATCTCTTACACTTGTTTCAGACTATCTTATGTCATTTCACTCCAGTTGTTTCTCTTCAAAAGCTAAGCAGGTCAGTTTATATTAAGGACAGGCTAAATTAATATTATAGGAGGCACAAAAATAATTTTGTGATGTTTTCATTATTATATCTCATGCAAAATCTAAAATCTACAATGAAATGTCTCATCAAAATCTATTATAAAATGATTGATTGCTAAAATAATCTTTGAATCATTTCAATTTGGTTTAAGTTTGTCAAATTATTGAGAGTTGGCCATCTTACTTGATTTTTGATAAGGTCAAAGCTGGAAGAGATTAGCAGAAGTTTAACAGAGCTCCAAACACAGAATATCACTGAGGTTCTTTGTGCTGCATTAGAAGATAACACAACAGCTGTCGATGCTCTGAACCCCGCAAAGAAAACGAAAGTTTATGATGCAAATTTCCAGGATTTTGCTGCAGATTGCTGTACAGTAGTGCTCAGTAATGCTTGTCACTCTTGCCTTGATTCTTCTAATGGTATCTTGATAAGACTTAAGCAGGTATCATTGAAATATATTATATCTATTATAAATAACATGATAATATGTTTTCAGTGGGTGTCCCAAAACATGTTATTTGTTAACTTGCCTGAAAATTACTGATAAGTTTATAGATATAGATGAATTGTGTTTTATTTATTTTGATAGAAACTTCTGTTCTTAAAGGAATAAAAAGTTCAATAAAATCAGATTATTGGAAAAGTTTCACCTGAAGCTGAAACGAAGCTGAAGCTGTTTTTCAACAACACAGTCTTTGTTGGTTGTCTACCCAGAGACTATTTCTGTGAGGTAGATACCTAATTATTAAAAGCTATAATTGAAAATTGCACTTTGGTTGAAAGTATAGAGATAGAGAATGGATGTTGGTTTGTCAAAGTTTCATAGTGACTTGCTGAAAGGTTTTGAAATTATCTATGACGTCGTGTGAATAAAATATACCTATTGTGTTGATTTGATATTAATTGCTATATGTCATGATACACTGGCATCAGTATCACTTTAATATTTCATATTATTTAAGCATATAATTAAATGATATATTCTGTTGTCAGGGCAGATAGAGCAACTGGCATTATTTTATACAATTTCAGGGTGATAATAAAGTTCCAAGAAATGAAGCAGAACTAGAACTACTAATCACTACTCTCCAACACAGCGATAATATATCTAAAGACTTGGATACCATTCTCTCTTTCATTGAAACCTACCCCGAATTACTTTGGTCAAAATTACTTTACTTGTACAATCATATGCATACCCAGCAAATGTTGGACTTTGTTAGGAAAAGTCTTCTCTTCGAGAATTGTAAGAGTGAAACCTTCAGTAGGCTTTCGGATCTTCAGTCTGTGATTCTAGTTCACATTTTAGACCAAAGTTTTGGAGAAATCGATCCGAAGCTAACAAGAGATCCTCTGAAGGATATATCACTAGCTGAAGCTCGAGAACTGATTGTTGAAGATATAAACAATAAGATAACTCAGACACCCTCGTCAAATTCGACCACTGACATATTACTCCAGATATCCCTTGACACCTGCTACAACAGACTTGCTACAACTTCCTGGATACTCTTTAGCAGAGAATCATCCCACCAGGTTCATTTGACAAGATTTTGTAAGCCTCCCCCACCTCACACTCCCCTACCAGTTGTCCATGGAAAACTCGCTGGTAAAGCACTTACCAAACTCATACCCAGTGACTCAGACATCAGCCAACAGACAGAGGAACTCATCTGTCTCTATCTCAAGGTCGGATTGTCTATAAGCAGTGTCGATATTACTGACTTTATTGAGTTCATTGCTGGTGAACTGCATAGGTGTTCATCTATTTTATATGTGCTCACAGAAACTTTCCGGCTTTGTCCTTCAGCTTGCACTACCTATTGTGAAGCTCTTACTGGGCTGAAGAAAGATGTCGATGATATCATTGAAAAGGAAACAGAGTCAATGGCATCAGCAGTTCTCAATAACCTTGTCATATCATCCTTAAATCTTTCTAGGGTCCTTAATTCTGGCTCCCAAACGGTGCTAAAAATAGAATTGGTTAAAACAATACTGAAGAAGACAGATATGAAGATAAAACATAAAACTGAACTTGCCCAAACATATTTGAATATGATTGATGATAAGGACAATTGCCTTGAAATAACCCAATTATTAATATCAATTTTTCAAAGCAATGTGTTAGAAAAGAAGATGATAACTTATCACTAGAAACAAGCAACAGTTATTTCATCAATGAGGTAATTCGATGCCTCCCAGACTCAGCTGCTCAACAGTTGCTGTGCAGGACTGTTTTTAGTGTGGAACTTGTCGAGAATATAGATGCACCATATGTGCCAATATCAATGGTTCCCAAACTCATTTCTAAATTGTCGAAAGCACAAGTGATGACTTCGATAAAACAAAGTAGCGATGCTAGGCTCATTTCAGCGTGTCTGTTGTGCATTGTACACAGCAATTATCCTGCTCACTTGTTTACCTGGGTAATTAGCAAGCTATTGTCACTGATCGCTACAGAACGCTATACCAGTGATGCTGAAATGGTTGCTAACTTTTGCAGATCTTGTGAACTCATCTCTAAGCAGAAGGAAGTTGCAAAGCACCACGCTCCTTACATGCTCCTTATAATATTTGAAAGTTTAAGTCACAGTAATGCCCTTCTGGTTAAAGATTTTACTCCTTCCGTTTATCCACTGTTCGATGTTTGTTTGGTTCAGGGATACCAGTTTTTACAGGCAAGGCTGAATGCTCCTGCTAGACAGTTGTTTGTACAGCTACAGGGCTTTTACAAGCAGAACATAAAGTACCAAGGGAAGACATGATAACATGATATGTGATATTGCTAGAGTTCAGTGAATGTAGGTTTTTGAGCTCTTTTGGGGGATTGAATACTATTTTGATAATAAAATATTAATATAGTGTAGCATGTATGATTTTATTCATAGAATTTGTCATATGAATTATTGTTTTTGCACTGTTCAACATTTGTTTTTAACGGGTAGATTTTTCAATGTTAGCAATTGCCTTAGTCTTAGAGCTACTTGCCTTAATGCATATTTTACACTATGCAAGTATAGCTATACAGCTTTTTATAAAGTTACAGCAACTTTGTAGGCAAGAACTTTATGTTTCCAACAGATGCAAAGTTTTATTCGAATTCTTATAATTTATTTAATTTATTATCAACTGAAAGCATTTTGTTTTTGATTACCTACATTGGTGATGTTCATTTACATTTTACATACCTTCAATGAATATTTATATCCAGTTATATATCCACCGACCTTGAAAGCTAGTATCATCAATTCAATTAGAAGTATTTTTCGTTACTTTTCATCTGAATCCAGTTTCTCGACTATGGATATTTTCATCTAGTACAGGCACTTTGGCAAAGTTACAAAAATTGCCGCACTCTTTAGATTATTCAAAACTTCTATCTAAAGTTATACTTTCAAACAGGTTTACGAAATGTTCATTAATGACAGATAAGGTGAATTCGATGAAGTCATTTTAAATCAGTTACCTAACCCATTACAAATCAACAACTTGAATTAATGAACTCAGGAATCAGTATTGTAAGATGCAGCTCATATCTTCGGCCCTACTTTTCGCTTTGTGTTTTGGTTCCCTCAGCCTAGTTTCAGGTTCTTCTGAAGGAGTAAAAAGTACGATTTCTGTCGAAAAGTTCTCCCCTGCACCAGATGAAATTGATTTACTCCTTGGAAAATGTACCATAATTGAGGAGAGCAATCACCAAAATGAATCCAGTGTGAAATCTAATAAATCTGGTGGTAAAGCTGACAGTCATAAAAGTGATGTGAACCCATTCAAACGGAGACACTTTATGGGACTTAAAACATTCTTATTTAGATACTTCATTATGCCTATAAAAAGGACATTGGCTTTTCTTTTCGAAGAAGTGGATCATGACACTCATTTTGTGATGAAAAAAGGAATCAAAGACAACGATAAAACCGAGAAAACTTACAAATGCTTGCCTACAAACCACAGTTCCACCGCTGTAAACTTTATCCCTGAATCCGACCTCGTAACACAGATGAATGAAACAACAGCCCGGTGCGGATTTGTACTCTTCTATACCCCGTACTGTAGGTTCAGCATAGAAATGTTGCCAGCCTACAAGGCCCTCGCCCGGATATTCCCATCCCTCCACATGTTTGCCGTCCAGATCAACTCCTACTCCAGCTCTTGTATCCAATTCGGAGCTGTAGGCACACCCACTGTCATGTTCTACCACAACTCCCGGCCTGTCCGCAAAATGCCGCCCCTTCTCCGGAACGTGACGTCTATGGCGGAGTATGTGGCTAATATTACTGATCTGGAGGCTGCTGCTAAGGTGGAGGTGCTGGCCCTCGATCATGAGGGTGTGGAGCTGCTGTCCTCCTTTGATTGGGTGCTGTGTTTCTCAGTGGTATTCATCACTGGATCAGCTTGTTATAACGTGTTGAACACTGAGTTTGGACAGCGGTTCCTTGCAAAGTTTATTACAAGAGGAACTGAGTGAATTAATGGGATTAATTAGGAGTGTGTTTGCCACTATAAATAGTGATCTTTCGTGTTTTGATAAACCTGAAAATGAAGCAATTTTCAGTTTCATTATTGCAAAAATTGGCACCTCTATTATTACAAATTTATTATTACACTTCTGGATTTCACTAAGATTTATTCTTTATCAGTTTATCTCTCTTTAATAACAGTTTCTTAATTATATTTGTCTCTGTATATTTTCATGTTATTCTGAATTATACATCTTGATAACGTTTTCCAGTTGCTGTTATTATGAATTTATCATTCATTCATTCAACATAATGAATGCTGATGAATCATGAGACGATTGGTATCTCTATATTATGTCACTCACTATGACAAAGTAAGTTGAAAGGTTATGTGATTTTGAATTCTCTGGAACGTCTGGCGAACTAACTATTATCTCATTATGATAGTATGATATATCTAAACGTATTTCAGCCTGTAATGAATGGTAATGAGAGCTGTATGAACTGTCATGATTCAATAACGTTTGCACTTCTCTAGATAGGGAGAATGTCGAGCAAGGTATGTGGTAACTGTGGTATAAAGCACGCTTCTACGGAGCTCTCCGGGCCTCAGCATCTTTGCAAGGTTAGTCGTTAAATTTACCAAATATTATGAAATGCGTGGGGGCCTGGGGAGCGAATTTCAGCTAGGTACCGCATCTGATTACTTCATTTAAAAAAAAATAAATGCTTGGAATATCGTAGTAAAATGTACATTGCGTGCCCTATGAAAGTATGAGGGTTCTGCATATTTCTTTTTTGCATATCACGTCTTATCAGTGCAAATGCTCTGGTTTTCAAATGATAAAAGAGAACAATACCATTGCCATTACTCAATAGTCTATAAGCTAATAGATTCTTCACCAAGATATGAACTCAAGATGTGAACAATATACACATCATTACAAATCACCCATATAATGTGTGCATGATATCAGCAATGTTATTAAGATTTTAATCAAAGAGTATACATTCCACTATTTATCTTTAAGATTGGTTACCAGCTCTTAGTATTACAAGACTATTATAGGTATACATTCTGTTAAATGGTTATGTTGCTTTTGCCATCTCGAAGCATCATGTACATTGCCGAATAGGTCTCTTTTCTTCAAGATATGGTAGTTTCCAAGTTGCCTGAAAACTTAGTTAAATTCCGCTTTCTCTATTGTGGATGTATTCTGTCCTGACTATTGCCATAAATGTAACCCAAACCCCAAACCTAACCCAAACCCCTACCCCGACCCTAACCGAACGTCTAATTAGTGAGATAATCCACTAAGTTTGTCAGGCTACTTAGACAAAGAGTCTTGATATGTTATGCTCTATATATTTGAGCGAGTGATGCGTTCGAGAATATGATTCGAGAATACCTCCGATGATGATTTGCCATAATCAGGACCGGATCCTAACCGGATATCATATACCATTTTATTTGTAACCCTAACCAAACTATGCTAATTAGCTAGATACATCGTATGTTTCATAGAACTATGGACAATGGCGCTACTCACTGACAAATGGCAAAAGACGTTCTTCACTTGGGCTCCTCGACTTCGAACGCATCGTGTGAAACCCAGCAACCCGTCAATACCCCGAACACTGACCATGCGGCTATCAGAGGAATGACAAATGCTCTGGGCAGCAACAACTGCTTCCTCAACTGTGCTGTCCAGGGGATATGGAACCTGGACCCTTTCCGAGCTTCATTCGTCCTCATCGACAAACACGTGTGTACTGACAAGGCCTGTATATTCTGCAGTTTGTTGATACTGGCTGCTAACTACCAGTATCATGAGCAAGGCCCGATATCTCCTGACATTCTCAGAGACGCCCTGGCACAAGCCTACCAAGTAGACAACCGGTTCCAGATAGGCTTCATGGAGGACGCAGCCGAGTGTCTGGAAAGTATCCTGGGGACCCTGCACACCTCCCTCTCTGACGGGAGTCCTAACACCACGTTGTGTACCGCAGAGTCGTGCATCTCTCACCGCCTCTTTTCCATGACATTAGTGGAGCAGGACAAGTGCAGGTGTGGGGGCAGCTCCGAGCCACTGACATTCGACCAGTTCATCTTCTACGTGGCTGTCTCTTCTCTAACTGAGTTTCATTCCAACGACCCCTCTCTTACCTTCGGTGCTTTGCTGAAACTCGCTACTTCAAGCTCACGACCGTGTCCGGCTGAGACTGACCAGGAGAAATGTGTGGGGCCAGCAGTGTTAGAGGTTTCCATGATTGAGAAACCTGATGTGTTTTGTGTGGGAATGGCATGGAACACCTCAGCCGATAGTTCTCACGTTGTCAAGCAGCTCTCAGATTGCATCGAAGTGGACATTGATCTTGATGAAGTTTTTGAGAATGTAGCTGCTACTAAGAATAACGTGTATAAACTTGTTGGTATAATGGCGTATTACGGAATGCACTACTTCACGTTTTTCTTCCACTCGGGCATTGAGAAGTGGCTGTTGTATGACGATGCTACTGTGTCAGAAGTTGGTAAAACGTGGGAAAGTGTTAAGAAAATGATGGTCAAGGGAAAATACCAACCTTTGGTTCTTCTTTATGTGAATCCAAGTCCAGAAAAACGAGTAAAATCGTCCAAAAATGTTCTCTCTAAGGCGTACAATAGTTTAAAATCGCACCGTGGAAAGAATAGGCTGAAGAAACAGTTTGCTAAATCATCAGAACTTGTTAATAAAACTGAAATGAATAAAGATACTTTGACTCTGAACAATGTGGAATTAAATAATGATATTTTAGTTCCTAGTGCCCCTCCCGAATCTCTAGTCGATACAAATGATAGAATGAGTTCAGCCCCTTCCTCAACATGTGAATCAATTATACCCGTTCCTATCTCAAGTGAAAGCAGTTCAATGGAAACTGCGTCTCAATGCATGCCTTCTTCTAGGAGATTACTTGACAGCATGGTTACGGGAGTTGAGGAGAAGGTCTCAGCTGGTCTCAGCCTCCTGGGTCTCCAAGATGGCGGGTTATTTCCTAGAACTAGGTATATCAATGACTGTATCAAACAGGCAGACAATCAGTACTTCGAAGCAAGGCAAGCTCTCAACGCCAAGGACTACAGCAACGCTCTTGATTTGACCATCGACGCATCACATCTGTATAAGTACATTTTGTCGCACGAAGATGCGTCGTTGACTCAAAGAGAGACAGTTCAAGTGCGGTACAACACTGCTAGGATCAGAGCGAAGAGGATAGCTCGGCGTATTCCTGCCTCACAACTGAGTGATACTCAGCTCAAAGCTCTTTACCATCGGTGTCCTCTGTGCGGCAAGTTGCGGGAGGATGAAATGAAGTTCTGCTACGATTGTACGACCTATTGTAAGTCGTGCTGTAAGATGCTGGAGTTGTCGGAGGGTGATTATTGTGCAGATTGTATTCCTGGTTTCGAGGAGACTGAACGGAGGGGATTACGAACGAATCTGAGTAAAACCCTAGGCACTTCCCGAGAGTTTACTGATATTGGAGCGACCGCTGCCTCTCCGCCACCTTATGAGTCACTACAGAAGACTTCGTGTAGGGTGTGTCGGAAGTATATCATCACCACTGGGGGTGATCTCTGTCATACCTGTCTCTCTTCCAGAGAGAGCGACTTTTGATCAATATTTCCCTGACTTTCCATTTACAAATTTGCCCTATATATTCTTTTCCCGTCAGTCTTACTGACGGGGTTTAGAGGCTCTTCAATAGGACCAGCCCGGACCTTATGATCACTGTCTGGGGTAGTTGTTTTTAGGAAAAGTAATGCAAGTTACCGAAGGTTGATTCGTTTTCAAGTAACTAAGTTTACATTCCTTGATTTTTTTTTCTTTTAGTG
Organism: Beroe forskalii; assembly: GCA_011033025.1. NCBI lineage: Eukaryota > Metazoa > Ctenophora > Nuda > Beroida > Beroidae > Beroe > Beroe forskalii. The sequence continues at coordinate 15,808 of WFMF01000187.1, forward strand.
TTAATCTTCAATCTCAAATCTTTTCTTAGCAAATCCTAAGTATTTTTCTCCTCATTGATACAAATAATGTGTCACTATGAAAGTGAATAATATATTATGGTTTACCAATTGGCAATTTGTATATTTAAGTTGGGATTTGTGATGATTTATAATTCAGAATTCAGACAAACATGATAGATCATGTTTTTTGTATGAAACTAATTTTCTGGCTGCATAGTTTTAACAGTTATATCCACGTCCCACGGCATCGAATTTTGGGAATTGTTTCATACAGAAATTTAATAACGTGAAACATTGCCGATTACGCTTATGATGGATTTCAGATTTAATAATGTTACAAATCTTTTTTGACTGTAAATTAATTTCTTATTTGTGTAAGAAAAACTCTGTAATCATATTGATCGTATTTGTATTAAAAAACGTGAATTTTTACTGTTTCGGCTCGGACGATTTGAAGGTAATTTTATTTGGATCATATCAGTCATTCTGACTTTCTGAAATTGTCTCTACAGTTTAGTTGTCAATTATCACCATTCTGGTACAGATTGAGCTATAGATTGCGATATAGATAGAAACTCCCATTCAAACTGTTTAATTCCGTCTCATTTCCATACCTCATGTTACTTTTAGAAAATAAAAATGATGGTCCTTCAGGAATGCAGAAGAACATTGGCCCAAGAGAAGTGCTCATTCTGTCAGATAGACTTCTACGTTACGCCGTGAGTCAAACTGTACCAGTAATAATTTCCTTGATTCCGAGAATTGTTTGAATAATTTTCGGACAGTTTACTAAAGGAAATTTAAACTTTTACTTGGTGTATCTATTTGCTAACTTGCCCGAACTTGTCTCAATCATAACTGCCATTCTTTTAAATCTTCAATTATGCAGCGATACAAATAAGACGAAAACAGCATGCAAGAAGTGCTCAGAATACTTCAATAAGTTTGGGAATGTGAGTAATCATTTTATAAACTTAAAGACTTGAAAGTGACATAATAAGTTCATTAATGGACGACGGATGGTATACCTTCCTATCGTTAAAGAATCAAGAATACTTTTCATTTAATTTAGATTCATTGATTAAGCAAACCCGAAGCTTCATAATTACAACCTGCTTTCAGCCGAAGAACTGTGATTGGTGCAAGAGCCCATCAGCATTCAAGGGCAGTAAATGTTTCCAGTAAGTTAGAATAATGCCATAATTATTGTCGTAATGTGGCAATTCCTGCTTGGTCTCAAAATTTATTTTGGTTGGCGTAAGACGTTAACATTTTCACGTATTCAACAGCACTTCGGCAGCGCGCGTATCTTGCGCGCGCGCTCGATCGATTTGGTCAACTGCGCGCTGGTACAGTTCAAAATTTAAGTTTGGCCGTTTTTCCTTGTTCGCGGTTAGATTGCCACTTGCAAAAATCAATGATCTACATGTTTTGATTTCATAAGTCAATCTTCAAGCATTGAAAAACATGTCTGAAGCATTATTTACGCTTCTCAGGTGCAAATCAGCTGAAGAGAAGTACGGCAAGCCAAGTCGTTGTGAGGGTTGCAAGAACACCGCCTACTTTGACAAGGGCCTCGAAGCTAAGAAGAAAGTGAACAACAAAGCCCTGTGTCTCCTCTGCACTCTAAAGTACAAGAAGGAACTCCATCGAAGTGGGAAATTCAAGCGCAGTTCTATGGAAATTGTCAACAGCCGACCGTCAAAATCCAGAAAAATCAAGGAGGCATCTGACTCGTCAAGCAAGTTCGTACATCAGATACTCAGGTCGATAACGGATAGTTGGAGCCTTCTTTAATGTTAATCGAGCATGACTTATGTGGTTCAATTCACTCGTATAGTATTCAATAAAACATGGTTTTTCAGGCAGAACCAGTCCAAGGTGCCAGTGTATGTAGAGTCAGAAGTTCAGGTGAACCTGTGTGGTCACGGAAATGAGGACGATCCCGACAAGGCTGATATGGATAAAGATAACAGCATGGAGGCTATCCTCATCACGACCCAACTGAAGGAAGAGGTATTATCAGACTCAATTCTCAGACGGTATCATTCAGCATATATCCGATTATCCATTCTGTATGGCGTGTATTGATGTTGGGTTCAGTCGGAAACAGAGATTCTGAAATATATCTCATACTTATCATTGACATTCATGCATGCGCTAGTTTCATTCGAATATATTCTACATGTATTCGATCTTATCACACAGATTGCTGGTCTGAAGCGACAGCTTGACACGCGAGACCGTACGATTATCGACAAAGGCAAAGAGTACACGGAATTGAAGACCGAGTGTTGGGAAGTGGAGAAGAAGTTGAAGAAGAAACTCCAGGACCAACAGTTAGATCATGAGAATAGAATTCAGAAGATGGAGGTTTGTTTTTAGAAATAATCAATTGCAGTATATGCAAAATTTAACTGTTGACATAAATCAGGCAGTATTTTTCCACTTTAATTGGCTGGATTATATTATGTCAAACAAACTTCTCTGGTCATTTAACTTTATCTGTAACCTTGTTTTTTTTTCTAATGTCCAAATTAAAACATAACAGGCCATCATCCGTGACCTGAAGAGTCAGAACATCAAGCTGACAAAGCTCACTAAAACTGGTGGAAGGAAGTCCACACCTCCTGTGTCTGCTGCATTACTCCTCATGGACACAGAGGCAGTTGATTCTTCCTAGTGAGATCAAAGTGAGATAAAATGAGATAAAGTGAGGTTGGTGCTGCTTATGAAGAAGATTACTACATAAGACATAAGCTAAGGTACGTTCAGAGAAATCCTGATATATCGATCCCCTTCAGAACTTCAATGTTCTCAGATTGGACCGAGACCATATTGCAAAACTTTGAAAATGTGAAAATAATGATAAATGATGTGAAAGCGTCGCTGTATGAAGACTCACAACAGTGAGTTAGACGTATAATGCTGAAGTGAATGTATCCGGTTTATTTGTCAATTATTGTGGAGACGTGACTCTATTGAGAAACAGCACGGACTGTTATGTTGCGGATGTATAGTTTTATGGTTTACTCATTGAAACTCTTTAGTTTTTTAGTTATTCATGTTATTAAAAACGAGATAACAAAACTTATTCTGACCATTATTAGTAGATAAGAACTACAATTATTGCAAATAATTTTAGCTGACAGCCTGCCCATCTTACCATCTGTCACAGACATTTTTAATCGTATTAAATAGAGATAACGATGCTTTTGAAAAACGGCTCAAGTTGTTATTTACTGGAATCAGTTCAGTTGCAGACTCTACTGTCTCGTTTCTTAGCTTTGATGTTTATTTAAAAACTTTTAAAAATATTAAAATGGAATGTTATTTAAAGGGGTATTGGTATTTCGGTTCGGTACTATCATTTATTGTGATTTTTCGACGCCAAACATTGTCCAAAATATAGGTGCTCCGCTGTAAACATTTTCTTTTTAGTCCGTGTCGAAACTAAATCACTTGATACTCCTTTAGAATTCTTGTAATGGATTTTTATTAAGAACCTTTCACCAGGACACTCTACTCAGGTCTTAATACTACGACCCACATAGTTTAATTTGCATAATTTTCAACGTAACATGTCACAAACGGAAATAAGTCGGTTGGACGTCATCATTTCGACATTCTAATCCATGATTCAAATGATGAAACCGGTGGACAGACCGGTCATGTTATTAAAGCTTTTCAGGTCCGTCCCCTTTTAGTATTAGATAATAGCCAAACATCCGTTTGTGACCTGTAGATAACTCATAAATCACAGAATTATTGTAAATATTGAAGTATTAAAATTCAACACGGAATTTATATGATTGCTGTTTGTGTATCGCTCATTTTGTTACTTTATGCGAAGTGATTTAGATACAGTTATTTTATAACTATCTGATTATATAACTGGTCCGTGACTAGTTTTAGACTTTCAAGTGTTTAACGAGAGATCCTCAAATTCTTAAGTTTTTAATCCTCAAAATGATTCATTTTCCCGCATTATAATTAAAAATAAGACGATAATTTAGGACATTTAATCGTTCTCAGTTTACTTATCCATGGTTTATATTCGTTCTGCCTGTGTGTTGAAATGTTTATTGTATTTATTATATCAGCTCAACGTGTCTTAATAAACCGCCCGGTAGCCGACAGTGGTCGTTAACTTAATGGTAACCATTCATGTTTTTTATGGATTACATTTGAATTATTCATTTCCAGTTGCAGCTTGAACCCGGTAAAGGCGCATTTAAGTCACTTATGAGTGTTTGTGGTGCTTTGATTGCGGGAGCAATGAGCATTTAGCTTACTTAAATAGTTAAATATCACTATTTAAATTGCACTTTGATGCTCTTTAACCCGATCCATATAAGGTGATAAAAGGTGTAGAATCCATAGAGTGTATCTTTGACTTTCTGTTCAGCTATTTAGCGATTTGGGATAACTTGGAATTCCGAAGACGTGATATCATCTAAAGGCTTAATTCTAATACTTTTATGGAATAACGGTTTTCAAATGATCTCCCGGCAGCATGTAAAATGAAATTCAGCTGCAGGCTTACGGTAGCGGGATGAGGAATTACTGAATTTCCAAATGATTTCAAATAATTGTTTCCATAACGATTTAACACTGATTCCAATTTCACATCATTCACTTTTTAACTAATTGAGGCAGATGGTGCATGATTAGGTATGCTACAGGGGGTCTTTCTCTGAAGATTTCATCTCACATAAGTCTGCATTTTATTCCCCTTGCAATTCTTATTCCCCACCTGTCAATTTATAAGCAACCTCCCTCACATATCGGGATAACAAAGCTATAAACTACATGTAGTTAGACATGCACCTATCGGACACTCTTTGGGATACTTCCCAAGAGATGTATCCAGTATAATTACCATTACATGAACCCGATCAAGGAAGTGTTTAATGTTTATGTATTGTATACCGGCATGAAAACATCAGAGGGTTTTTATAAGAGCCCACCTATCATCAGTTGTAATCCCTAATTTCCTGATGATAGTTAAAGGGCGTGCCATTACCAAGTATCATACGGGTTAAATATCTTGCAGAATGCATCACACGGGTTATATCCCGCACATATCACGGATGGAATTCACAACCGCCAGTTTCCCGGACTCATTGAACTCCCTGGACCAGCACCTAGCTTCCCGGAGTTACGTCACACACCACAAGTACAACCGAACCGACGAGCAGGTAACTCGATCGAACAGGTAACTCGATCAAAGTATCGATCGATGAAACTGAAAGGATAGAGAAAGACGTGCATTTTACAGGGCGCGCAATTTACTTTTCATAAAAATTTCTGTCGAAAGTGCAGTATTGTCCATGTGCAACCAAATATGTTATCAGTACAAAATGTACTGATAAGAATCAAAATTGTGGTCTTCTTATAATTTTAGCGAACATTCTTCTATAACTACTGCCTTGTGTTCATTTCATATGGCGTACGTACACGGCGCGTACAACTAGAGAATTTCAGAATGATTCATTGATTCTTATTTCTCAATGCCTCGCTATAACAGCTACTTAGGGAATAGTGGCATATTTCTTACTTGATGCCAGGTTGATATCCTTCTCTCCCTAGCAGGTTCTGAGTAGACTAGCTCATTGCAGAGTTTCAGAACACAAGCACGTAGCCAGGTGGGCCTCGCACGTCGCGAGTATCTCTGGGATACCAATCACTGGTGAGTTATGTAAACTTTAAATTTTACTTATTTTTCCTGCTTATTGTACGCTTATTTTTCCCAAAATCAAATTTAGAGTTTGATTGTAGTGGTCCGTCGCAGTTGTAGCGTGATTCATCGCTAAATTCATTCTTTCGACATAATAAAACGCGACAGTTTGAGTCAAAACTGCCGCAATATAACTGCCGAAAGTAAAATTGTTGGAAGCAGGGAAGCAATTGGAAGTGACGTTTAGGTAGTTCTGACTCATCCTGCTGCAATTTTGCTTCAGCTCGGTCAGTTAAAGTCTGGAATTGGTCATTTCAAATATGAAATTTTGTCTTTGACTACCTTCTAAACTTGCCATGCCCTTTGAAGAAGAGAATTTTTGAAACTTTTACGTTATATGTTGGCTTTCTAATTCTTTTGAAACTCGTCTCCGATGCTAGGTCTTCGGCCCTCGTACCATGCCAGAGGCTCGTCTACCGCCAGGTCTGCTGTGATTAGCTCGCCCTCGGAGTAGCAACCTGGAAGGGGACTGTGGCGAGCTTGCCTCTCGCCAGCACCCTCATGTGAACGAGTCCCGTACCTCCTCGAGTATCCAATACCCTTAACCGAACTTCAGTTCCCCTGACCCCTGTATTAGAATTTAGTTTACAATTTCATAACGAGTTTAACTCAACATCAAAATTATGGTTGAAATTACTGAATTATCATCTTTGAAAAATAAAAAGAACACTCCTTGACAAAATTCAAAAAAATGAAATAAATAGAAATAATACCAGCAAAAATATAACTGCTTCAATAACCTTTCCTAGTTTCCTATTCTCCTATTCCTCTTTTTGTAGATTGATCAAGAAGCCTAAAGCACTGAAGTTTGGCTCATTATTGATATGCATAACCTACAATTCAATCGTTCTCTGTTAATCAATTCCCTTCATCATTAGTAAAAAGAAGATTGAAATTTCAGCAATGGGTCACTCGCAAGCGGTCACCAAGGTTTGAAAATTGTAATCTTTGAATAAAATATCAGCCAAGCCAACATGAAAATAATAGTGCAATTCATCGAATTGTCAAATATAATGCTCCTTTGAACGTTATGTCGTTAAGTAACAAACCAGTTTATCGGTCCATTATTCCTGGATGCCTTGTCAAAATCCGTTGATTGTATCCAAAATCTGGCAGCTCTTCCGTGTATTGGTTATGCTACTGTTATTGATGAAATCATTCTTCACTAAACCGATGCCCTCCTGCTTTACGACTTCTTCACTGTGACTCGTCTTCTCATTCCCCACGGTGGTGCACAGAAACTGCGGCAGAATCACCATGGAATGGAAGACACCATGCATCAGGAGTGTGGGTACCAATCTCCAGGCATCGAACTTATCTGGCAACACGCCAACATCAAGTAGGAAGATGTAGGCTGCGCTAATGATGATGCCGTGGTTGACTGCTTGACTGGTAAGGCTCCGGATGAAGGCATTCCTTTCCTCCTTGGAGTAGCCGCTGTTCCAGTAGATGGAGAGGAAGAAGAAGGGTGGGCCGTAAATCAGGGAGAATATCACGTAGGCATCCAGGAATCTTTGGGTACAGAAGAAGGACCAGAAGCTCTTCTTCACATCGGCGTGATACTCATCAAAGGTACCGGAGTACATGAGGCAGTCATAGAACATACCTTGGGAAGTGAAGAAGATGGTGAAGGCCCACATGGCGGACTTGAGGACGCTCTCCACCCCATACCGTCTGAGCAGGTACATACTGACGCAGTAGGCAGCCAGAGCACACACGATGTGCAGCCAGGAAGCGAAGGCTAGGATGGGAGAGTCGTGGGCAGACCGCAGCAGGAAGGTAGACTCCCAGTCAGTGTGGCTAGCATTGCAGTTCTCAACCGGCGCGAAGACAGCCGATATCAGCACCAGGAGGACGGTGAAGTAGGGTGGCCCAGATGTCAGGCGCCGCGAAAGTGGCGCCGCCCGCAAGCCACCAGGAAAGCCACCGTGGCATACAATATTGTTATTTATATTATGTACTATATTATATACTCACTGTCCCATGACGAGTGAAGTTGAAAGGTTATGTGATTTTGAATTCTCTGGAAAGTCTGGCGAAGTAACTATTATCTTATTATGATATATCTCAACGTATTTCAGCATGTAATGAATGGTCATGAGAGCTGTATGAGGTACCAATAACGTTTGAACTCTTCTAGATAGGGAGAATGTCGAGCAAGGTATGTGGTAACTGTGGTATAAAGCACGCTTCTACGGAGCTCTCCGGGCCTCAGCATCTTTGCAAGGTTAGTCGTTAAATTTACCAAATATCATGAAATCCGTGGGGGCTAGGGAGCGAATATCAGCTAGGTACCGCACCTGATTACTTCAATTTCTTTTTAAATAAATGCTTGGAATATCGTAGTAAAATGTACATTGCGTGTCCTATGAAAGTATGAGGGTTCTAATAATAATAATAATAATGTTTTGGCAGCTTAGCCAACTCAATTCTTACATAAAAACTCTAAATCTACCCCAATTCCAAATCATACTGTAGATTGTTATTCAGTTTGGTGATTAACAAACAAATCAGTGGACCTCTCATACTTCTATTCAGAGTCTGAGTTCGAACTGACTAATGTCAACGCGGTACGACGACCTCGTCCAAATGAACCATTGCTCACAACCTCACCCTTACGAATGACCCATTTAATAGATGGTTCGTTTTTGATCTTTTCCTTCAATTTTTCGACGACTTCTGCTCTTGCTTTTCGTTCAGCAAATGTCCGATCCGGTGCGATGTAAACTTTGGAGTACTCTTCAGAGCGTTTCAGATGCTTCGACCTTCCTAGCACCTTGGTCGCAATGAACTCACTCTGGAACTGAACTCGTAGTGTACAGGTTGATACGTCTTGTCCCATTTCGTCATCATGATGGAAATCGTTCGATTTCCTCAATAGTTCCACATAATTAGGTTTTATGGAAAACTCTAATCTATTCTCCATTTGTTTCAGTACACCGTCAAGTTCACTTCTGTAGTCGAAGATATCATTCTCGAGATCAACGTGAATTCCTCGTATACCATAGAATACGAGGTTACATCTTCTGTTGGACGCTTTCATCTCGGGAAACCATTTGCTTAGCCATTTTTTCGGTTGATTGCTTACTCCGTTGTTATACGTTTCTGCTGACTTCTGTAGTATATCGGCATATGTTGAAACTTTTCAGCCTCTTCATATACACTTTTTTCTGCCTGATTCACAATGTCTGCCTTGAGTTCCAATAATTTCTTTCCATTTTTCTTTGACTTCTTCCAGGATGCTGTTCATCATTGTAGTTTGGGAGGACATTCCTTCTTCAATGCTAGAGTTCAGGAGTATCAATTTGATGTCTTTCCATTTTCATGTTTTCTGTTTCTTTCTTGTGGTTCTTGAGATATTTCTGGGCCTCATAAAGGCAGGTGAAAAAGATCAAATGTCAACTCTGACATGGGCCCTTTGTTGAACTTTTTTTCAATATCTTTCGGTTTTACTCCGCCACTTCCTCCAAGCGTGAAAATCTCGTTACAAAGCTCTTCCATTCGTACCACCAGGGAATCCAGTTTACTCGTCATAGTTGTTCACAAGTCGCACAGACCACAAGGTGGTAGGTGGAGAGGTGGTGTCGCCTTACTGGTACTGTTAAAAGTCGGAGAGCGAAATTCGAAACAAACGATAAGTAGAAATATTTCTTTTTTGCATATTACGTGCAAATGCTCTGGCTTTCAAATGATGAAAGATAACAATACCATTGCCATTACTCAATAGTCTATAAGCTAATAGATTCTTCACCAAGATATGAACTCAAGATGTGAACAATATACATCATTACAAATCACCCATATAATGTGTGCATGATATCAGCAGTGTTATTAAAATTTTAATCAGAGAGTATACATTCCACTATTTATCTTGAAGATTGGTTACCAGCTCTTAGTATTACAAGACTATTATAGGTATACATTCTGTTAAATGGTTATGTTGCATTTGCCATCTCGAAGCATCATGTACATTGCCGAATAGGTCTCATTTCTTAAGATATGGTAGTTTCCAAGTTGCCTGAAAAATTATTTAAATTCCGCTTTCTCTATTGTGGATGTATTCTTTAAATCTGCCCTGAATATCGCCATAAATGTAACCCAAACCCCAAACCTAACCCAAACACCTACCCCGACACTAACCGAACGTCTAATTAGTGAGATTATCGAGATAATGAAATCCACTAAGTTTGTTAGGCTACTTTTATAAAGAGTCTTGATATGTTATGTTCTATATATTTGAGCGAGTAATTCGTTCAAATTACCTCCGATGATGATTTGCCATAATTTGGACCGGATCCTAACCGGATATCATATACCATTTTATTTCTAACCCTAACCAAACTATGCTAATTAGCTAGATACATCGTATGTTTCATAGAACTATGGACAATGGCGCTACTCACTGACAAATGGCAAAAGACGTTCTTCACTTGGGCTTCTCGACTTCGAATGCATCGTGTGGAACCCAGCAACCCGTCAATACCCCGAACACTGACCATGCGGCTATCAGAGGAATGACCAATGCTCTGGGCAGCAACAACTGCTTCCTCAACTGTGCTGTCCAGGGGATATGGAACTTGGACCCTTTCCGAGCATCATTCGTCCTCATAGACAAACACGTGTGTACTGACAAGGCCTGTATATTCTGCAGTTTGTTGATACTGGCTGCTAACTACCAGTATCATGAACAAGGCCCGATATCTCCTGACATTCTCAGAGACGCCCTGGCACAAGCCTACCAGGTGGACAACCGGTTTCAGATCGGTTTCATGGAGGACGCAGCCGAGTGTCTTGAGAGCATCCTGGGAACCCTGCACACCTCCCTCTCTGACGGGAGTCCTAACACCACGTTGTGTACCGCAGAGTCGTGCATCTCTCACCGCCTCTTTTCCATGACCCTGGTGGAGCAGGACAAGTGTAGGTGCGGGGGCAGCTCCGAGCCACTGACATTCGACCAGTTCATCTTCTACGTGGCTGTCACTTCTCTGACAGAGTTTCATGCCAACGACCCCTCTCTTACCTTCGCTGCTTTGCTGAAACTCGCTACTTCAAGCTCACGACCGTGCCCGGCTGAGACTGACCAGGAGAAATGTGTGGGGCCAGCAGTGTTAGAGGTGTCCATGATTGAGAAACCGGATGTGTTTTGTGTGGGAATGGCATGGAACACCTCAGCCGATAGTTCTCACGTTGTCAAGCAGCTCTCAGATTGCATCGAAGTGGACATTGATCTTGATGAAGTTTTTGAAAATGTGGCTGCTGCTAAGAATAATGTGTATAAACTTGTTGGTATAATGGCGTATTACGGAATGCACTACTTTACGTTTTTCTTCCACTCGGGCATTGAGAAGTGGCTATTGTATGACGATGCTACTGTGTCAGAAGTTGGTAAAACGTGGGAAAGTGTTAAGAAAATGATGGTCAAGGGAAAATACCAACCTCTGGTTTTACTTTATGTGAATCCAAGTCCAGAAAAACGTGTAAAATCGTCCAAAAATGTTCTGTCTAAGGCGTACAATAGTTTAAAATCGCACCGTGGAAAGAATAGGCTGAAGAAGCAGTTTGCTAAATCATCAGAACCTGCTAATAAAACTGAAACGAATAAAGATACTTTAATTCTGAACAATGTGGAATTAAATAATGATATTTTAGTTCCTAGTGCCCCTCCCGAATCTCTAGTCGATACAAATGATAGAATGAGTTCAGCCCCTCCCTCAACATTTGAATCAATTGTACCCGTTCCTACCTCAAGTGAAAGCAGTTCAATGGAAACTGCTTCTCAATGCATGCCTTCTTCTAGGAGATTACTTGACAGCATGCCTTCTTCTAGGAGATTACTTGACAGCATGGTTACGGGAGTTGAGGAGAAGGTCTCAGCTGGTCTCAGCCTCCTAGGTCTCCAAGATGGCGGGTTATTTCCTAGAACTAGGTATATCAATGACTGTATCAAACAGGCAGACAATCAGTACTTCGAAGCAAGGCAAGCTCTCAACGCCAAGGACTACAGGAACGCTCTTGATTTGACCATCGACGCATCACATCTGTATAAGTACATTTTGTCGCACGAAGATGCCTCGTTGACTCAAAGAGAGACAGTTCAAGTGCGGTACAACACTGCTAGGATCAGAGCTAAGAGGATAGCTCGGCGTATTCCTGCCTCACAACTGAGTGATACTCAGCTCAAAGCTCTTTACCATCGGTGTCCTCTGTGCGGCAAGTTGCGGGAGGATGAAATGAAGTTCTGCTACGATTGTACGACCTATTGTAAGTCGTGCTGTAAGATGCTGGAGTTGTCGGAGGGTGATTATTGTGCGGATTGTATTTCTGGTTTCGAGGAGACTGAACGGAGGGGATTACGAACGAATCTGAGTAAAACCCTGGGCGCTGCCCGAGATTTTACTGATATTGGAGCGACCGCTGCCTCCCCACCCCCTTATGAGTCACTGCAGAAGACTTCGTGTAGGGTGTGTAGGAAGTATATTATCACCACCGGGGGCGATCTCTGTCATACCTGTCTGTCTTCCAGAGAAAGCGACTTTTGATCAATATTTTCCAGACTTTCCATTTAAAAATTTGGCCTATGTTCTCACCCCGTCAGCCTTACTGACGGGGTTTAGAGGCCTTTCAATCGGACCAGCCCGGACCTTATGATCGCTGTCTGGGGTAGTTGTTTTTTAGGAAAAGTAATGCAAGTTACTGAAGTTTCATTCGTTTTCATGTAACTAAGTTTACATTCCTTGATTTCTTTTTTCTTATAGTGTTAATCTTCTATCTCAAATCTTTTCTTAGCAAATCCTAAGTATTTTTCTCCTCATTGATACATTGATACAAATTATGTGTGACTATGAAAGTGAATAATGGTTTACCAATTGGCAATTTGGCAATTTGTATAGGAAGTTGGGATTTGTGATGATTTATAATTCAGAATTCAGACAAACATGATAGATCATGTTTTTTGTATGAAACTAATTTTCTGGCTGCATATAGTTTTAACAGTTGTATCCACGTCCCACGGCATCGAATTTTGGGAATAACCATTGTTTCATACAGAAATTTAATAACTTGAAACATTGCCGATTACGCTTATGATGGATTTCAGATTTAATAATGTTACAAATCTTTTTTGACTGTAAATTAATTTCTTATTTGTGTAAGAAAAACTCTGTAATCATATTGATCGTATTTGTATTAAAAACCGTGAATTTTTACTGTTTCGGCTCGGACGATTTGAAGGTAATTTTATTTGGATCATATCAGTCATTCTGACTTACTGAAATTGTCTCTACAGTTTAGTTGTCAATTATCACCATTCTGGTACTGATTGAGCTATAGATTGTGATATAGATACAAACTCCTATTCAAACTGTTTAATTCCGTCTCATTTTCATACTTCATGTTACTTTTAGAAAATAAAAATCATGCTTCAGGAATGCAGAAGAACATTGGCCCAAGAGAAGTGCTCATTCTGTCAGATAGACTTCTACGTTACGCCGTGAGTCAAACTTTAGCAGTAATAATTTCCTTGATCCCGAGAATTGTTTGAATTATTTTTAGACAGTTTACTAAAGGAAATTTAAACTTTTACTTGGTGTATGTATTTGCTAACTTGCCCGAACTTGTCTCAATCATAACTGCCATTCTTTTAAATCTTCCATTATGCAGCGATACAAATAAGACGAAAACAGCATGCAAGAAGTGCTCAGAATACTTCAATAAGTTTGGGAATGTGAGTAATCATTTTATAAACTTTAAGACTTGAAAGTGACATAATTTGTCGGTTGTTGGACAACGGGCCTGCTAGTATATCTATAAAGAAACGCGATTGCATTTCATTTGATTTAGGTTCATTAAATTTCAAAGAACCTTGTCACGTCAGGGCACTGAAGGGCACTAGGGCACTACGTCAGGGCACTTAGGGCACTACGTTAGGGCACTAAGGGCACTACGTTAGGGCACTTAGGGCACTACGTAAGGCATGCCATTACACACTTTTTCGAGCTAGTGGGGGCCAAGGCCCCCCCTAGATTTTTTCTAGGGGGGGCCTTTTGAAAACTACAGGGGGCCAAAATTTACAGAAGCAAATTTTCATTTTCCATAGCCCTACTTTTCACAATTTTGCATGAAAATACGACTAAAATCATATTTTATTCAATGATTCAACTCTGAAAAAGGTGAATTTCAGGAAAATTTCTGTCTAAATGAACTAAATTTTCACTTCCTTTCTATGTTCAAATTTTTGAGAAAATCTTAGAAGGGCCAAGGCCCCTAAGATTTTCTAGAGGGCCTTTGAAAACTAGGGGCCTGGCCCCTAGGGGCAAATGTAGTCCCATGACGTAAGGGCACTGGGGCACTAAGTTAGGGCACTTGGGCACTTCGAAATGGCATTCGGTTAGTTGACCTGTTTATTCATAAATATGTTTATTCACCCTACAGATTTAAGCTGGTTTACCAGCTGTATTTTGCGAAATTACACAGGCACAATATATATATATATTTATATAATGTACCAATTACTCAATTATAATGACAATTGAGTATGTACATACTTCATACTTAAATTGATTTAAAGACAGTCAGGGCCGGGTATTTGGGTAGTCATTGGTGGTGTCTGTCTGTGTGACCGTGTGTCATGCCGATGTGTAACTGTAAGCAATGATGGGAGGAGGACTTTAACCTCATGATTCATCGTATCTTTTCCCGATGTTGTAAGTTTATGATGAGACAGCAGAAACAGAGGTTTTCTTTGTATCGTGGGTTTAACACCCTTATGGGGTTTTTGGGGCCCCCGGGTTTCCGAAAAAAAATTTTTCCCCAAAAATTTTTTTAAGACCCGCTAAAAATTTTAAAATTTTTGACCCCCCTTTACAAATTGTAACCAATTGGGTTTTGTTAGGGGCTCCTTGATTTAAGGGTAAGCAAGCGAAACGGCCCGGGGGCATTATTAATTTTTTTTTTTACCGGGAAAAAAAAAATTTTTGGGGCAGGGGGCTTTTAATTTTTGGGAGTTTCCCCAAAAATAAAAAAGGGGGTTTAAAAAAAAAAAAGCCAAAAAAAGGTAATAAAAAAAGCTTTTTAAACCAAAAAAAAACCAAACTCGGTTTTTTGAGAATTTTATAAATTTGGATAACGGGCAAATATGAAAAAAAAACAGGGGAAAATTTATCGAAGAGTTGACAAAAAAAATTTTGGTTTTAAATTTCCGCTTAAAATTTTTTCGGTATTTTTCCCGGGAAAAAATGAACTAAACCCCCCGAAGGCTTTAGGGCCCTTTAAAATATTAAAGATAAGTTTTTTAAAAACCCCAGAAGTTTTTTGAAAAACAAACCCAGTTTATTTAAATTTAAAAAAAAAAATTAAACCAGAAAAGTCAGAATAGAAATTTTAAAGGGTTTTCCCTTAGACTCTATAACTGTATATGGGGAAAAAAACCCAAAATTTTACTCACGGGTTTATCCTCAATATCCAAAATTTAAAAACCCCCCGGGGTTTTTTAAAAAACCCCCCGGAAAAAAAGTAAACAACCAGAAATAACCAGTAGGAAAAATTTTAAGGGGGCCCCAAACCCCCCAAAACGAAAAAAGGGAACCCCCAAACCCACGGGAAAACCCAAAATTCCGAAACAACCGAAAAAAGGGAAACACCCAAAAACCCCGAAAAAATAAAAAAAACCCAAACCCCAAAAAAAGGTTTCCCCCGAAACCCCCCGGAAAAATTTTTTTTCCTTTTTTTGGTTTTAGTTTTTTTTCCGCGGGGGGGGCGGCGCGAACACAAAAAAACCAAACCCCGGAACAACCCCAAAAGCAAAAAAACCCCAACAACCCGAAAAACCCGAACACCCAAAAACCCCCGAAAACCAAAACCCAAAAAGATGAAAAACAATGGGTCCTGAAAAAAGCTTTTTGGTTTTCCCTTGTTTCGGTTGTTTGGGCTTGTTTGGGCTTTTTCGGACCGCCCTTGTTTCGGATTCGTTTTTTTTATTTTTTTGCCGGGCGTTTTTCACTTGCGCGCCCCCAAAAAAAAATCAACGAAAAAACTTCAACCGAAAAAAAAACCCCTTTTTTTGGGGGGTTTTTGGGTTTCGATCGGTGTCCCTTAAAATTTGGGGTAATTGGGTTTTATTGTTTCGTTTGTAAAAATTTGTTTTCAGTTTGCTTTGGTTTTGAGTTTGGATAACAAACCCCATAATTTTATTTTTTCCCCTTTTTAGCGCCTTTTTTATCAACCCCAACTAAATTCGGTTTTCCGGGTAAGGGAAACATGTAAAAAATTTTTGTTTTTGATACCTTCAAAATTATTTTCCCTTTTTAAACAACTTTTAATTTTTTGGGATCCTTTTTTGATTCCGACTTATATTAATAAAAACCGGTATTTTCTTTTCACCTTACACCCCCCTATTTTAAAATATCAACGGTTCACAAATTCATTCCACTAAGGGTAAGTTTTCGGTTCCTATTTTCCTTTAAAGGGAGGTAAAAGTTTGTTTTGAAACTTCAAATTAAAAAATTTTCTTTTGAAAACCCAAAAGCCCTTTTCCTAATTGTTTTTCTTAAAAACTTTTAAAAATATTAATTTTTTAAAATTGATTTTTTTGCAACAAAAAAAAAAAATTTTGGTTTTTCTCATTTATTTTTTTTATAATTTTTTTTAAAGTTATGACTTTTCAAAAAATTTTTCGATTATCAGATCTCACCCGGTTTTTTCAAAAAGTAATTGACAACACTGAATCAATTGGGAAATTGTCCTCGTATCAATGATAAGTGCACGGGCCGTATGAGCAATGAACGTACTGTAATGCAACGAAATGAAGGATTCTCACGCAACCAATGACACATTCGCGACATTTCCTTTACTGCCGCTGAACCTGCCCGGTAGCATGTTATGCGTCGCGCGCGAACAATAGGCGCAAGAATTTATACTGTCACTGACAGTGTCAGGTGCATATTGTTTGTGTGCGACTTATTATTTGTGTGCGATGCTACCCTCGGCAAAATCTTCCATCATTTCAAACAAATGCAGATGTCAGATGTTTCGTTGTGAATTACATTATGATTGTTTTAATGGATCAGAATTTGCACATTCGGGCCCAAGTAAAGTGATGCAATCATAACGTTGTTTTAAGAACGTTATGAGTCAAAAAAGTGTTACCATGCATGGTTTCAAAAGTTCAAAGCACCTTGCTCCTTTACTCTTTTTATGGAGCTTGTGTGACTGCCTTAGCTCTAACGTTTATGGGTCTTCATTGGTCGAAAGTAACAGCTTAAGTAGTTTGCCGTAGGCTGCAGCCCCAGTTTGGAGGATTTTCTCTACAAGAATAAACAAATTCTTATGTTTTTTCTACCTATTTCCTATTTCTCTTGTAGATTAAAACCACCATATATGCAATTACCCGGCCACTGAGGATCTTTTCTTTCTTTTGCACTTTCAACTTATTTTTTACAATCTGATGCCTCTGCCCTATGATTTATGAAGATACATATCAGTAACGAGCTTGAACTTGGCCGTCGGGCTCGTACTTCGTAGCTCAAGCTGCCACAAGTCATTAATACATGTCATGTTCCTGATTTACGATTTTAAGTCGAACTCAGTGTTCAATCCATGTTAATAGTGATATAATAGTGCTGTTATTTCTCCGAACCCCGCTCTTGCATTGGATAGTCATTTTTTGCCACAAGAACTTTCTGTTCGTTTTAAAATTCTTTGAAGATTTATACTCAAACATTTCCTTTCTAGAAGAGCAAATTTTCAAAAAGCTCCCGAGAATGAATATCTAAATGGATATATCGCAGTGAAGTAATTGCCCAGAATAGAAAATCTGCCCCAAAATTCGCTCTCCAGGTATTATAAATTGATACACGTATGGATTGGGGATGCTATATTTGAGCGGGGCCGTGGAGTGTGGACACTGGACATATCCATGAGGAATTTAAATTCTTACTTGCACACAAGAAGTGAAATAGCCCATGTCAGTGTCAACTCTGCAACATGCTGGAGGATGGAAGTCAAGCTACTAATACAGTACTACAGTTATGCAAACTTTTACCATGGGCTTTCCTTGAATTCACAGTTTATCGTGTTGATTCGGGTTGTTTGGGGTTGATTTGCTTTTTTCTGTGTTGATTCCGCTTGTTTCGGGTTGATTTGTCTTGTTTGGGGTTGTTGTGGGTTGATTCAACTTGTTTCGCCGAAACAAGGCGAAATTTCGCCTTGATTCGCTTGTTTCGGGTTGATTCGCTTGTTTCGCCTTGTTTCGGCTCGTTTCGCCTTGTTTCGGCGAAACAAGTTGAATCAACCCACAACAACCCGGAAACAAGGTACAATTAACCCGAACAAGCGAATCAACCCGAAACAAGCGAATAATTCGAACAACTCGAATCAAGCCGAATCGACATGAACTACAAGCAGTTTTGCATTTTCCGTTTGTTTCGGGGTTGATTCGCCTTGTTTCGGGTTGGTTCGCTTGTTTCGCCTTGTTTCGCCTTGTTTCGCTTGATATGGCAGCAAAACACGAAACAACCTTGAAACAACCCCGAATCAAGCCAAAAATTTTACTAAAACTGGAATACCCCGAAACAAGCGAATCAACCTGAAACAAGCCGAAACAAGCCGAAACAAGTGGAAAATGCAAACCGTTTGTTTCGGGTTGTTTCGGGTTGATTCGCTTGTTTCGGGGTTGTTTCGCTTGTTTCGCTTGTTTCGGGCTGTTTCGGGTTGTTTTCGCCTGTTTCGCCTTGTTTCGGCTTGTTTCGGAAGGTTTTTGGGTTGGTTCGGGGTGGTTTCGGGTCGTTCCGCTTGTTTCGGCTTGTTTCGGGGTGGTTTCGCTAGTTCCTGCTTTTAGTATCTACGGTACGGTATAACCCATATGGGTGCACATACATCGAAGCATCGATCGATGAAAGGATTGAGAGAGACGCGCATTCTACAGTGCCCGCAATTTAATTTTCATAAAAATTTCTGTCGAAAGTGCAGTATTTTCCATGTGCACACATATATGTTATCAGTACAAAATGTACTGATAAGAATCAAAATTTTGGTCCTCTGATATTCTGATAATTTTAGCGAACATTCTTCTATAACTACTGCCCAGTGTCCATTTTATATGGCGTACGTACGTCGTACACAGTGCGCGCGTCTAGGGAATTTCAGAATGATTCATTGATTCTCATCTCTCAATGTCTCGTTATAACAGCTACCTTAGGGAATAGTGACATATTTCTTGCTTGATGCCAGGTTGATATCCTTCTCTCCCTGACAGGTTCTCAGCAGACTAGCTCATTGCCGAGTATCAGAACACAGGCACGTAGCCAGGTGGGCCTCACACGTCGCGAGTATCTCTGGGATACCACTCACTGGTGAGTTTTTCAGACTTGAAATTTCAATAGGTTTTCTTTAATTATTGTACGCTGATTTTTCCCAAAATCAAATTTAGAATTTGATTGTATTGGTCCGTGGCAGTTATTCTTATAGCGCGATTCATCGCTAAATTCTTTTGACATAATAAAACGCGACAGTTTGAGTTAAAACTGCCACAATGTCACGTTTATGAGTAAAATTGTTGGAAGCAGGGAAGCAACTGGAAGTGACGTTAAGGTAGTTCTGACTCATCCTGCTGCATTTTTGGCTCAGCTTTAAGAGCGCGGTCAGTTTAAGTCTGAAATCGCTCTTTTCAAAAATGAAATTTCGACATTTTTGTCTTTGACTACCTTCGAAACTTGCCATGCCCTTCTGAAGAAGAGAAGTTTTTGAACTATTCAAATTTTTACGTGATATGTTGGCTTTCTGATTTTATTGAAACTCGTCTCCGATGCTCGGATCTTCGGCCCTCGCACCAGAGGATTTTCTACCGCTAGGTTCGCTGTGACAAATTCGCCCTCGAGGTAGCAACCTGCGCGGGGAGCTTGCCACTTGCCAGCGCCCTCATGGGAACGATTCCAATACCTCTTCGGGGAGCCAATACCCTCAACCGAACCTCAGTTCCCCTGACCCCTGTGTTAGAATTTAGTTCATTATTTAATTACGAGTTCACCTCAACTTCAAAATTATGGTTGAAATTACTGAATTATCATCTTTGAAAAATAAAAAGAACACTCCTTGACAAAATTCAAAAAATGAAATAAATAGAAATAATACCAGCAAAAATATAACTGCTTCAATAACCTTTCCTAGTTTCCTTTTCTCCTCTTTTCTCCTCTTTTTGTAGATTGATCAAGAAACCTTAAAAGCACTGAAGTTTGGCTCATTATTGATATGCATAACCTACAATTCAATCGTTCTCTGTTAATCAATTTCCTTCATCATTAGTAAAAAGCAGATGGAAATTTCAGCAAATTTGGGTCACTCGCAATGGTCACCAAGGTTTGAAATCTTTGAATAAAATATCAGCCAAGCCAACACAAAAATAATAGTGCAATTCATCGAATTGTCAAATATGCTCCTTTCAACGTTATGTCGTTAAGTAACAAACCAGTTTATCGGTCCATTATTCCTGGATGCCTTGTCAAAATCCGTTGATTGTGTCCAAAATCTGGCAGCTCTTCCGTGTATTGGTTATGCTACTGTTATTGATGAAATCATTCTTCACTAAACCGATGCCCTCCTGCTTTACTATCTCTTCACTGTGACGATTCTTCTCATTTCCCACGGTGGTGCACAGGAACTGAGGCAGAATCACCATGGAATGGAAGACACCATGCATCAGGAGTGTGGGTACCAATCTCCAGGCATCGAACTTATCTGGCAACACGCCAACATCGAGTAGGAAGATGTATGCCGCACTTATGATGATGCCGTGGTTGACTGCTTGACGGGTCAGGCTCCGGATGAAGGCATTCCTTTCCTCTTTGGAGTAGCCGCTGTTCCAGTAGATGGAGAGAAAGAAGAAGGGAGGGCCGTAAATCAGGGAGAAAATCACGTAGGCATCCAGGAATCTTTGGGTGCAGAAGAAGGACCAGAAGCTCTTCTTCACGCCAGCGTGATACTCGTCAAAAGTACCGGAGTACATGAGGCAGTCGTAGAACATACCTTGGGAAGTGAAGAAGATGGTGAAGGCCCACATGGCGGACTTGAGGACGCTCTCCACGCCATACCGTCTGAGCAGGTACATACTGACGCAGTAGGCAGCCAGAGCACATACGATATGCAGCCAGGAAGCGAAGGCTAGGATGGGAGAGTCGTGGGCAGACCGCAGCAGGAAGGTCGACTCCCAGTCAGTGTGCTTCAGCATTACCCAGTTCTCAACCGGCGCGAAGACAGCCGATATCAGCACCAGGAGAACGGTGAAGTAGGGAGTGGCCCAGATGTCAGGCGCCGCAAGAAAGTGGCGCCGCCCGCAAGCCACCAGGAAAGCCACCGTGGCATACACCCAGAATGGTTCGAGTTTCAACATTGAGCTACCTGCTGGGAAACGTAGAATATAATGCGGGTTTGTAAAGCAAGTCAGAGAAAGACAATCAAGCGAACAAATGGCACGCTAATATTTTATTCATTATAAACTTATAAACGCGAAATAAATGAGATGTGCGTGAAACTCATACTGCCACGATGCTCTTATTAATACCCTGGATGATAATATTTTCAAATATTTGCGACATCAGCGATCGGACTTTAAATATACCAAGCAGTTTTATTAACCTTGCAAACCAACATTTACTGGTAAACTTGACACTAAATACTAATAAATACTTAAATAGATGAGAGCTCGAAATTCGAAATTATTAGATTTCGAGCTCCCATTAAACTTAAAGTAATTTCGGTTTTATGACAGCAGCTTTTGAACTGGAGATAAATACAGTGGGTTCTCTACTTTCATCATATTATAACCCCTTCTTCACTGTGTCAGATTGCTGCATTCTCAGTGTTTAATTTATATGAAGCTCTTAGTCTTTGATTGGATGCTTTATAATACCAGTGGCTGAATGGAATTCTGACGATTACCACAGAAATATTGAATGTGGTGATCTAAGTGACATGAATAGGCATTGCAATTGTAACGTCAGGTATAGAAGTTTAAAGAAAACATGTAAAACTCGAGTTAAAAATTATGAACTTCAAATTTTGCTGCATTCAAATTTTCATTGAAATAATGACCTAGATTTTGGCAGCAGAATAGAAGATCTTTGAAATAAAATAGGAATTGAATTCAAATGCTAACTGTAGTGAGAAAGGAGTCCAGGAAAATGGGAGATTTAACATTATTTACAGCACACATGACGGCAAATATACGGCCGGAGAGCCGTTCGTTTTCCTACCCCCCTCCGTTGCGCGCACTCTCCCCGCAACATAAACCGTCTAGATGTCCGAGTGTTGCGCGCTAAGGATTGGGGTAAGTACTACAGTAAAAGTACTACAGTAGGATGGGTGACAAGCAGCTAACGTTACTCGTATGCCAGCCTCGCAAAATCTCCCATTATCCCTTAAATCCGGAAATTTAAGGGAATGTTATTTCCAGGATAATTATTAAACCTGATTCATGGAGCCGGATCGTTTATTGGATCCGAGTTTGTGAAGCTATTGGGGAGATTGCCAGCCCCAAGAATTGCTCCGATATCAGAATAATGAATATAAATAGGTATGAAATTTAAAAGAGGGTGCCATATAAAATGGATTCTTCTTTTAGCGTGGTAAGCGGACGCTGGCCTCTTATTAATCAAGAGTAAATCAAATCCAATCACTGAGAATCAGAACATGGCACCGGAACCTCAAGTAGAAAGGACACCCGAGATCATTCTGGAAAAGAAGAACCTGATATGCAGGAACCTTCAGGTACGCCTTCTTCGTAATCGAAGGAGGGCAGGTTTTTCTACTTAAGCCGAGACGTCTGCAAAACGTTAATTCTAGGTAAAAACCGAAGCCGAGTCCTCGGTCGAACATTGTACGTTCTCCAGAGGTAACGCTTATAGAGGAAAATTATAATGTGCTTTCAATAATCCGACAGATTTTAAACACTTGATTCTTTGATATTTCATCAAAAGAATGTGATTTTTCATCAAAGGAAAAATGATGCCAGAGCTTTTAGCGGATTTTACGTTGACTGAACTACATCCTGAGTAACCAAGCATTTTATGGATTATTACGGATTGTTACAAAAAAGAAAAGAAAGCACCGAATTCGCTTGAACAATGCTGCGACTAGCTCATAAAACTGTGACTGAAAGAAGAATTGATGAAAAATGAACAATTCACTCCAAAACATCCAAAACAATTATGCCATGTTAGAAACACTGCTTCGCAAAAAATAATCTATAATCTCTACCCCTTATATGGGTGCATGCTTTTGTTTATAAAGTTACTAGCAGGCCCGGTGGGCCTGCTATTACATTGCTCACTCGGCGGCGCTACGCGCCGCCTCGTTCGCATTTCGCAAATTCTTACCAAGTTAACAACAGCTTGCCCTAACCAGCGTCCTATTCTGCGAGGCGCGCCGTCGTTTCTCCTCAGGCCGCGCGCGCGTAAGCATCTGGTTAGGTGAAACCAAGAGCCAGCAGAATAAAGTAAGTATAAAGATAGGTTGATAGGAACTGAAGTTGCCGAAGTGCGTTGTCTGATGGCTCAAAGGACCAAACGACGAAAACTGCGACGCACCGACATGCGCGTGGTTAGGCATTAGGGAATTATTAATTTTCCTTCATTTATATACGTTGAATAAAGCTGCGTAATAAGTGGAAATGAATTAAAGATTAATTTTAGGCCTTGCGTGGCGCGCGCTCAGACTAAGCACAGCAAAATCAAATTCATAGTTTTACGCCGCGCATTTCCTCTTGTACGTATGTGAGCCGATCTAAAATAACTTTGTGCAGAAAAATAGCGCCGCGCACAGAGTTTCAGCGCGCAATATTACAATGCGCGCGCACTGCATTTTGTTCATTTCGTTAGTTCAACAGTTTTGTTTTCCCTTACGTTTACGTGAAGTGTTCTGAATCGAACTTCGTGAACTTCTCATTAATTTTGAAACACGCCGAGACGTACGGACATCGTTCAGTGCGAATTTATTTCATCGGTTGAACTCTACCGCTTAGAGATTTTTTGTAATAACTTCCTACTTTCCTAAACTTCCAAATAAATAACTGTCGTCCTAAATATTCCTATGACCTATATGCCTCATGAACAACAAATTTAAAAACATCAACATTTGAAAGCAACATCTCGACAGCTTAAATCACTAACGTAATAGTAACACTACTGTACGAACTACTTTATGTTGCACGTGCGCAAATATCCAATCTCCATAGCAACGGCACCTCTTTTTTCCCGTTTGCATTCGTTTCCCTTGATATTTTCTTGGCAAGGTCAAATTTAATTGTATACGGCGGCACAGACAGACATAATTCACGTGCTCTTACGAAATTATAATTAAGACTAGCAGGCCCGTTCGGCGCTGCTACGCACCATCACACTCGCAAATTAATGAAAAACTTTTTTACCGCATCGAAAAATTCGAATCAGAACCAAAGTTGTTGAGTGGAGTAGCGTAACAAAACCAACAACGCAAGAAATGAAATTTACACACTATACTTGTAACCATAGCTACGCAAGCACTTTCCGCACTCTGCACGTGCATGCCGACACAAACCCATACACACATCGACACAGTGCCCATACACACGGTTTTCCCATTCTAATCTATGATGCCGACACAATGGCCCATACACACGCCGACACAAAATCCACACGCACGCCGACACAGTGTCCATACACACGGTTTTCCCATTCTAATCTATGATGCCGACACAATAATCCACACACACGCCGACACGGCGACACAAAATCCATACACACTTACCAAATTATAATTAAAGATAATTCGTAATTTCTACGGCTGCTGGCGCCTGACAATGAGGCAT
Organism: Beroe forskalii; assembly: GCA_011033025.1. Taxonomy (NCBI): domain Eukaryota; kingdom Metazoa; phylum Ctenophora; class Nuda; order Beroida; family Beroidae; genus Beroe; species Beroe forskalii. Next base: position 40,380 of record WFMF01000187.1, read on the forward strand.
GACAAAGCCCAATTGTGTCCCCTTCTGTAATGTGGTCTGTGGAGTAAATACGATTGGTCAACGGGATAACGGATCTTAATATTCCTCTTAATCTCATGCCGGCAGCAACATCTCAATATTATATTTTTCTATTGAGCGCGAGATTCAGACAATACTTTATCTCTATGCGAGGGATGCTATTGTTACGTTCATCTTCTGATGGTCTAAGATTAGAATCCAGATCTACCAATCAGCGCGCAGCACCGTACAATTCATACGCTCTGATTGGTCAGGCCTAAATATTGGCTATTTTCACACATGTCACAATAGTTTGGAACTGCTCGGGACTCCTCAGTTTCAATGTGCTGTAGGCAAACAAGTGTTCCTTGATAATAACCACCCATACCTTCAGGAAACAGTTGGAGAGGACAGACTGGATGCTATCTTGAAGGAGCGGGATCTTAAAGTTTACTGGGGCACAGCCACCACCGGCAAGCCGCACATAGCTTACTTTGTGCCCATGGTCAAAGTAGCGGACTTCCTGCGAGCCGGAGCCGAGGTAGGCGATGCAAGCTACCTTTACAGTTACTTATACCATCTTTACATGCTTCATGGTTTTTAATGAGAATCCTATTCATTATCATTGAAATAGCAACAGCACTCAAGATTTTTAGATGAATAATTAGACTCAGCGATGAAACGAATTTAGATTTTTTCGTGCAATCATGCTACTCACCCAACATCAAATTTACAATTATAAAGCTATGAAGGTCGCAGAGATTAGGAATTTAAAACGAAACCCTACAGCTTTGGTTCCCTTATGGCTATTAGTGCGTTAAATACATCATGTCAGGGATAACCCTACTGGGTTCAGGGAAAGCAGATGGGATGCTAAAAGCCTCTGTCTGCTCTTAATGTTCGTCTGGCGTTCCAGTAATTGGTTATAATATAACAAATCAACAGAACGTCAGAGTAATATTATTATCATGGGAGGTGAAGCAATGGAGCATACGTCAAGTACAGCTTTAGGATAAATTCTATGCTATCAAATAACAATCGTTTCGATGATAAGTCTCGGAATTAAATCCTGGATGGTTAGTTAAATGCTCGACGTCTCATTATATCACGATATCTACCAGGCCAGACCGCCGTTGGAGTTAAATTGTCGTAGTATTGAACAACTCCTACTTCCCGACTATTGGAAGTCTGGGAATTATTCTACAAAGAGCTTTCCTTTGAACGAGCGAACCAGTTCACCCCTTGCACAAAGCAATCTTTGTATTTCCCTGACAGCACCCCTGACATTGCTCTTACGACGAATGTGATAATATAGCCAAGATTGAGATTACCTGCTGCTTTTACAGGTGACGATACTGTTTGCCGACTTGCACGGCTACCTCGACAACATGAAGGCCCCGTGGGAGCTACTGCAATTGCGGGCTCAGTATTACGAAGCTGTTATAAAGGTAAAGCCGTAACTCTGATGGGGTATAATTACTGAAAAAGAAAACCTTTGATTTTAATTCAACAGAAATTCATGTGGGTTGTGGATGTTCGTTACGGTATAATCGGCACTGCTGGTTACTTCACTTTTCTGGATAATCCAATCCGTGCTCCAACAATTCTCTTTTAAAATCACTTCTCCGGAAGCTATATTTATTCTGAGTTTGAAGAAGAAACAACTTCAAGTTCCATAAATTCCTTGACAGGGCATTAAGTTGTGTCTTGGAGTCGACAGATAACGGGACTTCCTTCAGGCTATGCTTCGTTCCCTGTCCGTTCCCCTTGACAAGCTCAAGTTCGTGAAAGGAACCGATTACCAGTTGTCTCGGGAGTACACCCTTGACGTCTACAAACTCTCCTCGCTCGTTACGGACCACGACGCCAGGAAGGCGGGAGCCGAGGTGGTTAAGCAAGTGGCACATCCCCTGCTCAGTGGCTTACTCTACCCTGGCTTACAGGTAACCCGAGGCTTACAGATTTACCCCATAGGCTTGGTTAAGAAGCTCACTTCACAATTTCTGTATAAAATAAAGATGAATAATGATTAAACTTATGAAATTCAATAAAGTTGTAAAGATGTAAACTGCACGGATTGCTCAACGCCAAACGTAGTCAAAGTGCGATTTCATTAAACTAAAAATATGGGGTTTAAGAACTTAGAACAGTTTAAAATGCACGATTCAGTATGAGACACCTTTAACTTTCTATGTGGTTCTCCACGGTTTTCTAAATACCTTTGGCATATTAATGAAATAAACTGCTGCCAGAATATTATATTCACCTCATTTTGTTGAAAAAATGCCACAAGCTTTCATCTGAATGGGCATATAGGCGACATGAAAAGGAGGAGACGAGGTTAAAGAAGCGAAATAATGCCATAATTGGGAATACCTGGTGAATTTAGAGCAACTTCTTAATTCATTATGGACATAAAGATGGACGGAAGAATTATATATGTATTTAAGAATTACCAGATTTACGTTGACAACTCTGGTTGAGACGACACGCCTATTTATAAATCTCAATTCGCATCTTCCCACGTATTCTCACATGACCATAACCATCCCTATGTCTCCTCAACTACTGAACTACTAACAAACGGGCAGGCTCTAGACGAGGATAACGTATGTTATATCTGCAGGCTCTAGACGAGGATAACATGTTATATCTGCAGGCTCTAGACGAGGATAACATGTTATCTGCAGGCTCTAGACGAGGAATACCTGGGAGTTGACGCCCAGTTTGGGGGCGTGGACCAGCGGAAGATCTTCATGCTGGCGGAGAAGTATCTGCCGATGTTGGGGTATAAGAAGCGGGTCCACTTCATGAACCCCATGATCCCAGGGCTGACGGGCGACAAGATGAGCAGCAGTGAGGAGGACAGTAAAACCCTCTGACGTTCTCAGCGGTGTCTATAATACATAGACACTTGCCTGATTGGGTCGATATTGGTTTAGACACTCGCCCTTCAGGCTGCGGGTCTAAACCGGATATATCCCCGGGCTGCGCCCTTGAGAAGTATACTAGTTAAAATGGACCCAACAAGTGCGTGTCTATGTATTTTGTAAGCTTACTGCAGATTATGTTTAAATTCCGGGAAACCTAGAGGCTAGATGATGCACATTGTCCAAAAGCAAAAATGTTCATTTTAAAAACTGGTTAGAAGGCTACGCAAAATTTCATGAAAAATTCTGTTCAAAATGATACAACGATTTCTGCACAAATGGTTTCTGCACGGCTTTCGATGATATAGTGATACTACCTAACTGGATGCCGAGGAACCACTAATCCTCTGATTATTCTGTGGATTCTGTGAAAAACTATCTTAGTTCTTGGAATGATTGAAACGTGAATCATAAGTAATTATAGTTAGCGACTTGATCGATATATGGAAACAATCTGCAAGAATTAATACCTATATCATAATAGCATAGTAGCATACAGATGTTGTTGCGTTGTAGGGTGCAAAGAAACAACTCGATAACACTCCCGTTAAATTTCAACCCTCGTGATTGATGCACCGACAACACAAACGTGTGATGCTCGTCCGAAAACAGTCAACAGTAATCAAATCAAGGCACACGGTACACGATGGTGCTTTACTGATTACTAAATCAACATTATACACCTCCCAAGCTTGTTTTAGCGACCGTGTAAGTTTGGTTATACGGTCTCCGGCCTCCACTGAATTACAGTGCAAAAAAGCTTATAATGGAATGGTCGGAGAAAGGACGGTCTCAGCTATTTCTGGTCGGGGTATAATCCGGTTCCATGATGTCAGCTATGACCGTAAACCTTCGAAAAGAACTCGGCACGCCTCGTCCATTATCCAACTTACACAGTCTCGGCTGTCGCTTCAACCATGTAAGTTGCGGTATACGGTCACCACTTCGAAATGTAACTGCTTATTACCAAGCGTCCAACTCGGTGAAGTACCGAATATTGAGCATGAAAACACTCAGCACTGCATGCGTGGATTAAGTAGTTTCAGAGTGACCAGAGCTATTTTACGAGCCATTTTACGATGGAAAGATGGAAGTTGAACTTTTGATTTGAGAACAGAACAAAGTAATATCGGCGGCGAATTTGCTTACCCGTAAAATCCCGAATTCCCGAAATCGTCTTGGCATTTACAGTCAGCTCACGCGCTGATTGGTTATTGCTAAATGAACCCGTGGTTACGCTAATATGCCGTTGATATAGTACTTTGCCACTTTGGATCTTGAATTTCTGTTTCCCTCCAATGCACTTGGTTCTTATACCTAGCACAATAAAATAGATGCTCTCTGCTTGGCAATTAACTGATCCTTTTGACTCAAATCCCCTTGACTCAAATCCCCTTCACTCTAATCCTTTTACATCTAATCTCCCTGATTGTGATCCACTTGACTCTGATCTTCTGCTTCTAATCTCCTTCACTCTCATCCGTTGACATCTAACCTTCCTGAATCTGACCCCTTGACCCTAATTTTCTTCTCAGGACAGTAAAATAGATCTGGTAGATCCACCTAATGTGGTAAAGAAGAAAATAAACAAGGCGTTCTGTGAGCCCGGAAACGTAACGAACAATGGCCTTCTCAGTTTCACGCAATACGTCATATTCCCTTACCTGGACAAAAAACGTGAGTAGTATGGAGATAGGAAGGAAACGGGTTAAATCATTACACTACCAAATAACCATGTTGGACATGGGCTTTAACACAAAACTTCAAAGGAACATTTTCCTGCCCGCATGAATCACTTTAAAATTCCCTTTGATGCACTGTTATAGTTTAGTAATACGGTGAGTAATAATGTCGAGCCCCGAAGGGACGAGCCTTTATTGCGAACCGTATTACAAAAAATACTAATAGTGCACTATAAGAGACAAACATATAAACAATAAGGTTTGTTTCGAAAACAATCCGTTTATTGTAGTTTCACAACAAAACCAAATATGTGCGTCCTTGCCAGCAGTTGCAGTATTGGGTTAAATGTGAAACACGTATCATTGCGGGGAGGTTCTTGCAGGGGTGGCTCCAGCTTCGTGGAAATCTCCGAATTAGAAGATGTAAACATGTCATATACCTTCGATCTAGAACGGTTTTTATTGCTTCATGACTCACGAGCGCAGTCCTTCTCCAAGATGGGAGATCATAAAGATTGGTTCCATTTCCAAATTTGATTGGTTACATAACCGAAAACTATATTATAGTTTCGGGTAATGGAACCAATCAAATTCGTCTGAATACCATGAGCAGTATTTTGGAGTGGTTTTTGATTCCTCGACGAGGCAATTAGAACTTATGCGGGTCAGGGTTCGCAGATTATTCTATTTATGTCTGATAGCACATCGGTTATCTATGAGTCAACTGGTTAAAATAAAGACTTTAGTTAATTTTTGTTAAACGGAAGTTCCAAACGGAATATTCCCAACCTTAATTTCACACCTATGCAATTCATTAACCTAATGCAGTAATGTCAAATATATAGTCTCTTAGTTGTAAAACTAAGTATTTACCTGATACGTAGGTATTTCAAGCAGCGATGGTTTTCATTTATCCTGCTAAATACTGGGGAGGTTAAGTTGTAGACGCGAATCTTAACCTCATGGTAAGATTAGGGGTGTTTATGGAGTTATATCTCGATAATCAATTCAATCATGAGACGTGAAAATAGAAATAGAAATATAAGTTACGTCAAATTACATAATGTAATGTCAGACTACCCTGAAAAATAAAAGTTTAGTTAAGAAAGATTTCGAGAGATTAAATTTAGAAAGTTCAAAAGATTGGATGGACCCTTAAAAGTAATGGAAAATTGTATCATTCAAGACTTAGCTTTGGAACCACCAACCTATTGCGAGCTTATTTACAGGAGAATGAAATACAATGACTAATCACAAACTCGAAGATCTTGTTTATTTAAAATGATAAATCTCATGAAGTTACTAAAGATTCATGCAGCATATCAAATGATAAAAAGGAAAAACATTTTAGTCTGGTCAGTATATGCAAAAAAAGGCTCATCTGTGCAAAAATTCGTTAACGTATCCCACTATGTTATTTGTGCTTCTTATCATGTTAGAAAACATATTAAACCAGGAGTATTAAAAAATACCTTGGGGAAACTCGAAAATTGACCACGCCCTTTTTTGACCGTGGGAAAATTTATCGATCACTGAAAAAAAGAAATTTATTGACATATATAGCATAATGGGTGTCTAAACCCCATGTTTTTTGGGGCGCTGAATCGATTGCAAGGGTTATTTTTAGTCTCTGGCCATCACATAAGCCATTAGTGACCACGCCCTCCTTTTATCGTGGAAATTTTTGAATCATTTTCACATGATATATTTCCAAATCAAACTGTGGCATGTTTGGTGTCTAAACCCATGTTTTTTGGGATGCTGAATCGATTGCAAGGGTTATTTTAAGTCTCTAGCCATCACATAAGCCATTAGTGACCACGCCCACCTTTTATCGTGGGAATTTTTGAGTCATTTTCACATGATATATTTCCAAATCAAACTGTGGCATGTTAGGTATCTAAACCCATGTTTTTTGGGGCACCGAATCGATGGAAAGGGTTGTTCATAGGCTCTAACCATCCAATAAACTATTAGTGACCACGCCCACTTTTAATGTGGAAATTTATCCATGGATGTATTGATTCACCTTGAGGTGGTCTTAGAGGAAATCTTCTTGTAATGATGTGTGGTGGATTATGGATATGAATAGCCACCTAATTTTCTTGGTTCTTCCTATGTAAACCATGCTTGCCCTGAAGCTCTCACAGGACAAATGTTAGCTATGTCTTGAGATGCCACATCGATTCTCCTGCATAGTAAGGAGTCCTGAACTCTAATGTTTGGGGAACGAAAGCTTTAATGACAAATCAAGAGCAATTAGTTCCCCATCTTTATCTTTGACCAGACTGTTACCTGTGGCAGAGGAAATACTGCTTGGTCTGCTGAGGCCTGAGCGCCCCATAGTTCCAAGGTTAAAGTCTTATTGGATTGATCTTAGATGAAAAGCTCAGTATTGGAAGAATCCAAAACTGGTACTTGGTTTCCAATTTCGGGTTGAAATCTCGACCACAGGCCCCAAATTGCCTCTTCCTTGAATGTGTGTCCTGTAACAGGGCACAGGCCAAGCCGTCAAATGAAGAAAGTAACCCAGAGGTTGAGGGTTTTTAACTTTGTCCTGTAGAAGTGCTTTGTCGTAACTGAATGTCACAAAACATGCCCAAAACATTTAGTAAGGGGTGACTGTAACCCCTGTGAACTGGGGCCAGTTAAGTAGGTCTGAGAACGTTTTCAGTTCATAGTCCATAAGATTCACCAGAAAAACTACTGATTCCGAGTTGGGGAAACCTTTTTTTGGACCCCTTTTTCCCGGAATTGGGGCACAAACTTCAACCGGCTATATCTCAGCTTCTGATTGAGATCTGGGCATACCTCGTTACCAAACTATGGGGTGATGGGCATCATAGCGACAAAGCATAGTTTTCAAAGTTGTAACCCCTTAGTTTTTGAGTTATGGACGAGAAAACCCTTTAGCCTTTGCTTTACACGTAACCCCAAAATAGCCCCTTTTGATAAATAGAATCTGAAGGACCTAGAGAACTCAACGAGGACACTAGCTCATGCAGAATCATCACATTATGGGGGTAGAACATGGTTTTAAAGTCTAACCCCTTTCGTTTAAGAGTTATGGACGAAAACCCTTTTAGCCCCTACGCGTAACCCCCAAAATTGCCCCTAGTCAGTAAATAGAATCTGAAGGACCTTGAGAACCTCAACGAGGACACTACCCTATGCAGAATCATCACATTTGCGGGGGTAGTATGGTTTCAAAGTCCTAACCCCTTCCGTTTAAGAGTTATGGACGAAAAACCCCTTATTAGCCCTATTTGTAACCCCAAAATTGCCCCCATTTAATAGATAAAATCTGAAGATCGTAGAGACCTGAATGAGGACCCTAACCTAGGCATAATCATTACATTATGGGGGGTAGGACATGGTTTCAAAGTCCTAACCCTTTGTTTTTGGAGTTATGGACGAAACCCAATTTTTAGCCCCATAAGGTAACAAAGTTACAAAATAGTCCCTTTTCTGTGAACGTCGTACAGCCGAGCAATGAAAGAAGTTTGTATGATTGAAATTGAAACCATTCAATGAAGTATCTTCCAAGTATATTTTGAAGTTCCAAGTATCTTCCCCAGAATCTTCCGACCACGATTCCGCTGTTGATTCCGCGCAGAATCTTCCGACCACGATTCCACTGTCGATTTTATCACGGAAATCCGCGATGGTGGTCGGGCTTCTTGGATACTGCCAAAAACTGGACGAATGATGATCGGTGTTCCGGTTGCTGATGGTTTCCTGGTGTGTTAATCCAGTTGCAGGAAACTTTAATGAACTTAATAAAGTATTATCAATAAATTATTATAGAAAACAAAAAAAAATCATTTACTATTTTGCTAGATTAGAATTTTGTGTGCCTTTTAAGATACAATTTGTTTGACATTAAATCATCTACTGTAAAGATCTTGAATCGGGTTTCAAAAAAGGTCAGGCACACTACACCAGGTCACAAAAGGTCAGGCACACTACACCATGAGGAAATCCAAAGCTGTTAGACCATAAGTCGAGCTCGATAATAATGACATATGAGCCTATGACGACAATTTTGAGAATACTGAGAATTTTCGGTTCATGTTATCAAGGCTTTTTATTCCGCTATTGATCGGAAACAAGTTGTCATTTGTAAAGGTATCCTTGAACTAGAACGCCAACTTAATCATGGTATTGAGAGTTTAACGGGATATTGGTTTTCTGACAATGAAATTAAAGTAGGTTTCACGGTCAAGGGTGCTGAGGTGTACAATATACATACGTGATATATTGGAATAATCACACCCAGAAATATCACGTGAGGGCATCATAATGCACAACATATTGAATACTGACATGGAAGAGAGCATCTTCCGGGATACCGTGGGTATGAATGAAACTATAATATGTAGTATGTACCACAATGACGTGCCACGTTTTTTGGCTTTCTCAAGAGGATTCATAGAGCCTGTTTTATTTGATTATGAGTTGAACATGGTTAGTATGACACTGAGTATTGAAATTCCTTGGGCTCATAACTTCATAACATAAAAACTATTCCGGTCTATGCTGTAAATCAGATCAGGTCTATCCAAAACCCGATAGCAGCTGTAGTCGTAATCTATTGCAAAAAAGAGACATGTTTACATTATAGAAAGTGGAACATTTTAAGTTAGCATTGTATGTTTCTAGCAGTAAATGAAATGTTTAAGATATATGTGATGTGTCATAATTATTATTTTCCTCTGCATTCTTTTAGGAAAAGGTTCGATCATTCTTTGTAAATTTTAGTTATATTATTGTGGAATATCATGCCGTGTTCATTTGATTTTTATCTCTATCTTATGTAACCAAGCTCTATTCCATTTTGGATTAAAAATTTTGGAGTTGACAGAGGTTTTTCGTCCATAACTCTGAAACGAAAGGGGTTAGGACTTTGAAACCATGTTCTACCCCCATAATGTGATGATTCTGCATAGGTTAGAGTCCTCATTCAGGTCTCTACGACCTTCAGATTTTATCTATTAAATGGGGGCAATTTTGGGGTTAAGAATAGGGCTAATAAGGGGTTTTTCGTCCATAACTCTTAAACGGAAGGGGTTAGGACTTTGAAACCATGCTCTACCCCCCAAATGTGATGATTCTGCATAGGGTAGTGTCCTCGTTGAGTTCTCAAGGTCCTTCAGATTCTATTTACTGACTAGGGGCAATTTTGGGGTTACGCGTAGGGCTAAAAAGGGGTTTTTCGTCCATAACTCTTAAACGAAAGGGGTTAGGACTTTAAAACCATGTTCTACCCCCCATAATGTGATGATTCTGCATGAGCTAGTGTCCTCGTTGAGTTCTCTAGGTCCTTCAGATTCTATTTATCAAAAAGGGGCAATTTTGGGGTTATGTGTAGGGCTAAAAAGAGGTTTTATCGTCCATAACTCAAAAACTAAAGGGGTTACGACTTTGAAACTATGCTTTGTCGCCTATGATGTGCTCATCCTGCATAGTTTGGTGTAACGATATGGCCTGTATCTCAATCAGAAGCTGAGATATTGCCGGTTGAAGTTTGAGCCCCAATTCGGGAGAAAAAGGGGTCCAAAAGAGGGGTTTCCCCAACTCGGAATCCGGTGAGTTTTTTTCTGGTGAATATATGGACTGTGAACTGCTGAGGGGCGTTCTCAGACCTACTTAACTATTTAGTTCACAGGGGGTTACAGTTCAGAGCACATACGACCCTTACTAATTGGAAGAATGGAAGAACTATGAACCCTGTTTGAGTGTCCCATCTTGGTGCAATCAGCACTATCGGGCACTGGTTGTCCTAAACTCTGCACACCTGGAGCCTGGGCCATCAGAGTGAATGGAGAGAAGGCATTGTCTCATTCCTCCCTCCCGGAAGTGTGGTGGAATGCATTCATTTGAATAAGTGAATGTGAGGCTCGTTACAGGTAATGTAGATCTGGGTAGCTGGTGATTTCTGTCAGTCAGCCCTCAACTCTCAAGGGAATCCAGCGAGCTTGAATCTTTTTGGCCCGTATCCTGAACAATCTACAATCCTTGTTTCCTGTTCAACCCTGTTGGTGGAAGCTGCTCAAGTAATCTGTGGCCACATTAATTTAACCCCTTGGAAAGTTGGAACTTGCTCCACTTCCAGATTTATTCTGAATGTATGGGCTAATTCCCATATCTGTATTGCGAAATTGCAGAGTTGAGGACTCTTCATTCCTCCTTTTTCTTTATGTATGCATGCCAGACTGGTAGTGTTGTCTCCTTATATGAACAGTTTTTGTCCTCTAAGAGGAGGAGCGAAGAGCTCTAGATTTTGTTTTTCAGGGGACCAATTTCCATGCGCTTGTCTGGAGTTCAACAATACTCCCCACCCTGAGTTGCTAGCATCTAATTGATGGTGTAGTGCTGATCCTGACCAACACAAAATCTTCTGGTGTTTCACTGTGTAAGCACTAGGAACAGTTTGCTCCAAAATTCAGCTCTTTCGACTGATATATACTGATGTTCCCCAGCTTCCCTAGTTGAAACCAGGAAACCTCTCCTGCTTCTGGCAAGTCCGGAATTTAGAGCTAGGAACTTCTCTTTTTTCAGGGTGGGAAAGATTTATCGCATGTCCAGCGTTTTTTGAAGACAGCTTCATTCTCAGGAAGGCTATAACCTGTACTGGTTCCGAGAGCTTTTCCCCTGGTCCACTACAAACCTTACTCAGTAGCCTCGATATCAGGTGATTGCCCAAGAGGAGACATCTTTCTCAAAAAACGTCCAGATTGGCTCCAATTTGCCTCAGTTCCGCTGGAAAGCTAAAAGCAGTTTCACGATCTTGGTTAAAAAATCCATGGTGGAGCTGGGGAGTGGGGATAGTCCGAAGCACAGGCATGTTAATGTCCATATTTCGTTCCCCATAAAGAATGCTAGATTGTCCTGGCAGATTGGCATCCTGTAATATGCATTTTGAGGTCAATCTTCAGCATAAAACCCCCTGATTTTGTCGAACCTAGTGCTTGATGATGATTCTGCATCGTGAAGTCTTCCTTCCTGATACACTTGTTGAGGCCGGTGAGGTCTATTATAAACCAGAATTCCCTCTCTGATTTTGGTCAAGAAAAAGTCTCGCATCATGGCCATAGATGGGTGTCCATTATAATGATGATAGCATATAAAATTAACGATTTGAATTGATTCAGAGTCCTAAGAAACATGGGTTAAGACTCCTAACATAATTCCTATGATGAAATTATGTTATAGCCTGAAAATAAAATCGATTCAGCATCTCAAAAAACATGGGTTTAGGCACCTAACGTGCTACAGTTTGACTTGGAAATATATCATGTGAAATTGGCTCAAAAATTCCCACGGTCATAGGTGGGCGTGGTCACTAATGGCTTATGTGATGGCCAGAGACTAAAAATAAACCTTGCAATCGATTGAGCATCCCAAAAAACATGGGTTTAGACACCTAACATGCCACTATTTGACTTGGAAATATATCATGTGAAATTGGCTCAAAAATTCCCACGATAAAAGGTGGGCGTGGTCGCTTATGGCTTATGTGATTGTCAGAGCCAACAAGAATTGCGCCTGCGGGCTTAATTCTTCAATTCTTGTTTGTGGGATGTACCGGCCGTATGCAGGCGCTTAATTTCCCTCCCCGGCGGTGCTTGATGTAATCTTAGCATCATTCTACAACAGGCACTCCTAGTAGGAGTATAAATATTGCGCCAATGCTGCGCGCGACCACCGAGAACATGCCTTGGCACGTGCCGTCGTGCCATTTCTTCTGAAATTCTTGCGCGCGCGTTCTTATGTACCATGTTGTTGTAATCAGTTCGTTGTAGATTTCGCGCCATTTCGTTGAATTGGTTTACGTTTCGCATCAGATTGTGTAACCGTTTGTTCACGCGCTGTATTTTCTTGACTGTTGATGTCACTTTTCATCTAATCTTCAAAATTTCAAATTTCATGCTTTCTGTTTCAATGCTGTTCCGAAAAGAATCATTCGTCTTCCACAAATCACATCGACCCACCATATTCAGTATACAGTCGAATAGTGATACAGTTTGGTACTAAAACTAGTACAGAACCGAAGCCTTATCATATCTTATCCCTCAATCCATAGCCCAACTTACTCCTAAGATTTTATGTCACGAATTCTTCAACAGCCTTTCAATTTAGAATTTATCATAATTTTAGAGAATTTGAGCATTTTCCACAGATAGACCAAGTCAGACTTTAGTTTTGACAAACGACAGCCAATGATTATAAAATTCGTGATTTTGAAGATTTGTGATAAGGGGACGGACGGAAGGACGGACGGACGGACGGACGGAGGGACATTTTCGCGACTGATATTATAAAGGAGCAATCCGGGCACTTTCCAGAAATTACAGTATTTCTATTGCAAATCTGAACCTGCTATACACATATCCTATTTCTAACCTTCCCAAACCACGATCTCTGCCAACCCTCTCATTTGCCTTTTTGTATTCACAAAAAGGCCAATGGGGAGGGAAAAAAAAGCCCTTCCAACCGATTCAGCGTCTAAAAAACATGGGTTTAGACACCTAACATGCCACAGTTTGATTTGGAAATATATCATATGAAAATGACTCAAAAATTCCCACGATAAAATGTGGGCGTGGTCACTAATGGCTTATGTGATGGCCAGAGACTAAAAATAACCCTTGCAATCGATTCAGCGCCCCAAAAAACATGGGTTTAGACACCCATCATGCTATATATGTCAATAAATTTCTTTTTTTCAGTGATCGATAAATTTTCACACGGTCAGAAAAGGGCGTGGTCAATTTTCGAGTTTCCCCAAGGTGTTTTTTAATACTCCTGGTTTTATATGTTTTCTACCATGATAAGAAGCACAAATAACATAGTGGGATACGTTAACGAATTTTTGCAGGGTACATGCATATACTGACCAGACTATTTGGAACTGGGAACTTTTCTTTGCAGTAAAGTGGTCGACTGATTATACCAACTTCCCATAGTTATAAAACTTGGCTATATGTGTTTCACTCCTTATTTCAAGCTTTCGAGCAGCGAGCTCGTAATTTCGTTATTTCTATCATTCACGAATTATGTGATTTTCTCATTGGTATTGTGTGAACATAGCACAGTAGCCTAAACACGGATGAGTTCATTTGGAAGACGGTGTTAAAACAGATAACATGACAGATCATCACGGGTTAAACAGATACCGAGGACAAAACACTAATGGATGTGATTCGTTGTTTTGACTTATGAATTTGTATTTAAGTGTACAATGAAATTGTAAATATTAGACTATTTCGGACATGAGTTAGAAGTGCTTTTCTCTTGTGGAAACTCATTCAATCAGGACGAAGTTATCTCAAATCTACCTGGAATTCTACCTGAAGTTCTACTCGGAATTCTACCTGAATTATACCTGAAGTTCCACCCAAATTATCTCTATATAAATTGAAATATAAAGAACTCTTGTTTAAAACATATGTAACCAAAAAACATAGAAAGATTTAGACTTTTGCATCGAAAAATGAAACGGACTTAAGTACAAATTAGAATGAATAATTGCAATTACATTTTTGCTGAAGTTGGATTTTTTACTTAAGTTCCGTTTCGCAATGGACCCCCTGGTTACAAGCGAATAGGCTTACCTAGGAATGCTGTGACAAGTGTGACACTGAAAAACGCCGCCGAAGCCTGGTCCCACTGATCGAGAAGGTTATTAAACCGTATAACCGGGAACTGCATTAATCAGTCTCCTGCCCAAGTTTCCTCCCAGCTATGTGACATATAGTTTTCCCTGTTATGACTCTCATACAGTTTAAATAAGTCCCGAGACTTTAACCTCTAGCACCACTCTGGCTCTAGGATTATAGAACTTGATTTATAAAATATTGGCAAATTAGGATTATAATTTCCAAGTTTCTACGGTTTTACGTTGGAAGTGGTAGATCTTGACTGCTGCCACATTTGTTAATCTTAGCGTTTAAAGCAGTTATATGACCACCCAGAAACGACATATATTCCTCTCTACGACCCTCGAACTAGCTGTTGTAATTGAAAAGCTTCACTAAATGAAGAAGCTGGTATTATGTCTCAGGAGTTGTAAATCATTACCTCACATGGTTTGATATTCAGCATGTTTCCCCAGAATCAGTTAAAATGTTAAATATGAGGTTTTATTTCAACTCACTAGCCGTTCCATGCGTAAGCCTTGCTTATATTTGAAGCTTTTACTCCTCCAAACTTTTAAACAGCATTTTACCCTTAAATCTCTAAACAACCAAAAAAGATTGAGTCTGGTCATGGGCCACGCGACTGATACCATGCAGCAATGATATTTGCCAGTTAACGGCATTATCCCTGTTAAATTGAAAAATAACCTTTTTTACCTTAAAACGGTGAGATGTATGATGGGTCATACCTCAGGCATCAACAATCCTGAAATTGAAAGTTTTTCCGATTGAACTTTGCTGGCTATTCCTGCAAGATCTATACAGTATACGTGAGAAACAAGGGACGTCAGAATTTTGAAATTACTCCTTTCATTGAACGGCCGATGTCATTTCACGGTCCGTCAGAGAACTAAATTAATGTAGACTAAATTAATGTACACAAGCCCAAAATGGTAAACTTGATAATAATTGTACATTGTAAATTTATGGTAAAGTGGATGTAAAGTTTATTAAACTTTATTAAACTTATGACAATCTTATGCTAATGGTAAACTCATGTCGAACTTTAAATAGTAAACGACGGCAAAAGGAAAAGTTGCCCTAACGTTAATTAAACTTAAAGTTAGGGACTGAGAGAGAGTGAGGTACCATATCAACTTAGATGGAAGGAACTTGGAAGTTCTGATTTGCCCATATTTGCACCGAACTCTATTATAATTAAATTCAATAATAGCTGAAGTTGCAAAAGGCACGAACCACTGAGAAGACCTCAAAGCGCCTAAATTACTGTATTAATCCGTATAAATTGGTGGATATGACTATCATGAGAAATTTGAGTGGGCTTGCATATTCCAGTTCCTCCGTGGAAATGAGGTTTTAATCATGGAAAGTTAGCTGCTGCGCAGTTCCCAGTTAAGCTTTTCCTGCTTGTAACTAATAAAAGCATCCACGCGCGCGTTACGCGAAAAGTTGAGTTTTGACGATTAAATCGCCATTGTGGTTTCAGTTAGCTTGAGTCTTGCTCTGAAGCACAAATGAAAATTTGGTGATTTGAATCAGGAGGTATTAAAGGTTTATGTCAAGGTTTTATAAGTTCCAAGCGGTAGAAAATCAATTTTCCATTACATTTCAGCTTTCGAAGTAAAGAGGAAGCCAGAGCATGGGGGAGATGCCTCATATGCTAACATCGACGAATTAACAGAAGCCTTCCGTACGCAAGCAGTCTACCCTCTTGATCTGAAGAACGCTGTTACAATCTACATCAATCAGGTCCATAGATATCTATGTATTGAAAATTTAAATCGAAATGTTTCATTTCGTAACAGCACATATCTCATTTTTTCTCTTGTTCTTATAGGTTACTAACTAATCTCCCTGACTGTAGGATGGTTAAACATGGCCAACGACTCTCCTGACAAGACAACGCCCTCCAAAGCACAAAGCGAGGTGAACAAGAAGCCGAGTGCCAGTAAAGTTCTACTGCAGCGTGATGTGCACTGCCCTAACCAGTCCACACTGGAACAGCATAATGCAGGCAAGAAGCACCTTGCTAATGTTTCCAACGTTCAGAGGCGGGACAAACACGCTATGTGTAGTGTTTTTGTTGGAAATCTGCCCAAATATTCTCAAATTCGGTCGATAACGGGTATCGGCGGTGCAGAATCCTCGGGAAGTGTGGAGGATAAGAATGAAATTCTGAAGCAAGAGTTGGATAAAAAGTTTGGGGCTTTTGGGGAGATCACGAAATTGATCATCGATAAGAAACACGGGAGTTATTGTATTATTGAGTATAAAGCTCCTGCAATGGCACAGGTAGTCTTGGCGGAGTATCAAGCGGGGAAAATTGAGCAATTTTACGGTCAAAAACTCCAGATTAAATCCCGTAAAGTAACTGAAATCAAACCTCTACACCACATCATCACCCACAAAGAAATAGCCCGGGAGAACATCATTGGGCTCCTGGAGGAAGCCAGTGATGACCCAGTTTGTGCCCTTAACATGGTGGATGCCGCTATCTCTGTTCCAGATGCCATGAAGAGGAAACATCTGGAAGCGTGTAACAGGATTCAAACTCAGCTGAATGATAACCTACCATTCCACAACATCAAGTTATCCCTCTATGGGTCTGCTGCCACTGTGGACAGTCACGTGTGCTAAAATAGCCTAATCTAGATTCACAAATGTTACGCCCATACGTTAAGTATTACACAGCCAAACTGCCAGTATCCTTTTCACTATCAAATAGGAGCAAAAGCAGCATATACAGGGAATACATAATTAGCTAAAAATAGAAACAGTTGCACACGCCCATGAACACCAAAGGAATGTGTATAACAAGATACTTAATGCCCGATTACGTAATCTGTTAATAAATATCATGATCACATACGCCGTCAAATATGCAATCTAAAAATAGCACATGTTTCGTTCATCTACTTTAATTGCTATACTTCACCTTACAACATCATACCAAGCAGTTTTGTTAACCTTGCAAACCAACATTTACTGGTAAACTTGACACTAAATACTAAGAAATGCTTAAATAGATGAGAGCTCGAAATCCGAAATTATTAGATTTCGAGCTCCCATTAAACTTAAAGTAATTTCGGTTTTATGACAGCAGCTTTTGAACTGGAGATAAATACAGTGGGTTCTCTACTTTCATCATATTATAACCCCTTCTTCACTGTGTCAGATTGCTGCATTCTCAGTGTTTAATTTATATGAAGCTCTTAGTCTTTGATTGGATGCTTTATAATACCAGTGGCTGAATGGAATTCTGACGATACCACAGAAATATTGAATGTGGTGATCTAAGTGACATGAATAGGCATTGCAATTGTAACGTCAGGTATAGAAGTTTAAAGAGAACATGTGAAATATGAGTTAAAATTATGAACTTCAAATTTTCATTGAAATAATGACCTAATTTTGGCAGCAGAATAGAAGATCTTTGAAATAAAATAGGAATTGAATTCAAATGCTAACTGTAGTGAGAAAGAAGTCAAGGAAAATAGGAGATTCAGAATTATTATCAGCACACATGACGGCAAACATACGGCCGGAGAGCCGTTCGTTTGCTTACCCCACCCTCCGTCGCGCGCACTCTCCCGCAACATAAACCGTCTAGATGTCCGAGTGTTGCGCGCTAAGGATGGGGGAAATACGACAGTTAAAGTACTACAGTAGGATGGGTGACATTCAGCTAACGTTACTCGTATGCCAGCCTCTCCCATTATCCCTTAAATCCAGCAATTTAGAAGAATGTTATTTCCAGGATAATTATTAAACCTGATTCATGGGGCCGGATCGTTTATTGGATCCGAGCTTATGAAGCTACTGGGGAGATTGCCAATCCCAAGAATTGCTCCGATATCAGAATATAAATAGGTATGAAATTTAAAAGAGGGTGCCATATAAAATGGATTCTTCTTTTAGCGTGGTAAGCGGACGATGGCCTTTTATTAATCAAGAGTAAATCAAATCCCATTTCAGAGAAGCAGAACATGGCACCGGAACCTCAAGTAGAAAGGACCCCCGAGATCATTCTGGAAAAGAAGAACCTGATATGCAGGAACCTTCAGGTACGCCTTCTTCGTAATCGAAGGAGGGCAGGTTTTTCTACTTTAGCCGAGGCGTCAGCAAAACGTTAATTCTGGGTAAAAACCGAAGCCGAGTCCTCGGTCGAACATTGTACGTTCTCCAGAGGTAACGCTTATAGAGGAAAATTATAATGTGCTTTCAATAATCCGACAGATTTTAAACACTTGATTCTTTGATATTTCATCAAAAGAATGTGATTTTTCATCAAAGGAAAAATGATGCCAGGGCTTTTAGCGGATTTTACGTTGACTGAACTTCATCCTGAGTAACCAAGCATTTTATGGATTATTACGGATTGTTACAAAAAAGAAAAGAAAGCACCGAATTCGCTTGAACAATGCTGCGACTAGCTCATAAAACTGTGGCTGAAAGAAGAATTGATGAAAAATGAACAATTCACTCCAAAACATCCAAAACAATTATGCCATGTTAGAAACACTGCTTCGCAAAAAATAATCTATAATCTCTACCCCTATATGGGTGCATGCTTTTGTTTATAAAGTTATAATTCGTAATTTCTACGGCTGCTGGCGCCTGACAATGAGGCATGACATAGCCCAATTGTGTCCCCTTCTGTAATGTGGTCTGTGGAGTAAATACGGATTGGTCAACGGAATAACGGATCTTAATATTCCTCTTAATCTCATGCTGGTAGCAACATCTCAACATTATATTTTTCTATCGAGCGCGAGATTCAGACAATACTTTATCTCCATGCGAGGGATGCTTTGTTACGTTCATCTTCTGATGGTCTTAGATTAGAATCCAGATCTACCAATCAGCGGGCAGCACCGTATAAATCATACGCTCTGATTGGTCAGGCCTAAATATTGGCTATTTTCACACATGTCACAATAGTTTGGAACTCCAGAGAACCCAAGTTTCAATGTTCCTTGATAATAACCACCCTTTCCTTCAGGAGACCGTTGGAGAGGACAGACTGGATGCTATCTTGAAGGAGCGGGATGTTAAAGTTTACTGGGGCACCGCCACCACCGGCAAGCCGCACATAGCTTACTTTGTGCCCATGGTCAAAGTAGCGGACTTCCTGCGAGCCGGAGCCGAGGTAGGCGATGCGGGCTACTATTATAGTTACTTATTCTATCCTTACATGGTTCATGGTTTGTAATGAGAATCCTATCATCATTGAAATAGCAACAGCGCTCAATACAAGATTTTTAGATGAATAATTAGACTCAGCGATGAAACGAATTTAGATTTTTTCGTGCAATCATGCTACTCACCCAACATCAAATTTACAATTATAAAGCTATGAAGGTCGCAGAGATTAGGAATTTAAAACGAAACCCTACAGCTTTGGTTCCCTTATGGCTATTAGTGCGTTGAATACATCGTGTCAGGGATAACCCTACTGGGTTCAGGGAAAGCAGATGGGATGCTAAAAGCCTCTGTCTGCTGTTAATGTTCGTCTGGCGTTCCAGTAATTGGTTATAATATAACAAATTAACAGAAGGTCAGAGTAATATTATTATCATGGGAGGTAAAGCAATAGAGCATACGTCAAGTACAGCTTTAGGATAAATTCTATGCTATCAAATAACAATCGTTTCGATGATAAGTCACGGAATTAAATCCTGGGTGGTTAGTTAAATGCTCGACGTCTCATTATATCACGATATCTACCAGTCCAGACCGCCGTTGGAGTTAAATTGTCGTAGTATTGAACAACTCCTACTTCCCTACAATTGGAAGTCTGGGAATTATTCTACAAAGAGCTTTCCTTTGAAAGAGCGAACCAGTTCACCCCTCGCACAAAGCAATCTTTGTATTTCCCTGACAGCACCCCTGACATTGCTCTTACGACGAATGTGATAATATAGCCAAGATTGAGATTACCTGTTGCTTTTACAGGTGACGATACTGTTTGCCGACTTGCACGGCTACCTCGACAACATGAAGGCCCCGTGGGAGCTACTGCAATTACGGGCTCAGTATTACGAAGCTGTTATAAAGGTAAAGCCGTAACTCAGATGGGGTATAATTACTGAAAATGAAAACCTTTGATTTTAATTCAACAGAAATTCATGTGGGTTGTGGATGTTCGTTACGGTATAATCGGCACTGCTGGTTACTTCACTTTTCTGGATAATCCAATATGTGCTCCAACAATTTTTCTGTAAAATCACTTCTCCGGAAGCTGATTTATTCTGACTTTGAAGAAGAAATAACTTCAAGTTCCACCAAATCCTTGACAGGACATTAAGTTGTGTCTTGGAGCCGACAGATAACGGAACTTCCTTCAGGCTATGCTCCGTTCCCTGTCCGTTCCCCTTGACAAGCTCAAGTTCGTGAAAGGAACCGATTACCAACTGTCTCGGGAGTACACCCTTGACGTCTACAAACTCTCCTCGCTCGTTACGGACCACGACGCCAGGAAGGCGGGAGCCGAGGTGGTTAAGCAGGTGGCACATCCCCTGCTCAGTGGCTTACTCTACCCTGGCTTACAGGTAACCCGAGGCTTACAGGTTTACCCCATAGGCTTGGTTAAGAAGCTCACTTCACAATTTCTGTATAAAATAAAAAGGAATAATGATTAAACTTATGAAATTCAATAAAGTTGTAAAGATGTAAACTGCACGGATTGCTCAACGCCAAACGAAGTCAAAGTGCGATTTCATTAAACTAAAAATATGGGGTTTAAGAACTTAGAACAGTTTAAAATGAACGATTCAGTATGAGACACCTTTAACTTTCTATGTGGTTCCCCACGGTTTTCTAAATACCTTCGGCATATTTTAATGAAATAAACTGCTGCCAGAATATTATATTCAACTCATTATGTTGAAAAATGCCACAAGCTTTCATCTGAATTGGCATATAGGCGACATGAAAAGGAGGAGACGAGGTTAAAGAAGCGAAATAATGCCATAATTGGGAATAATTGGGAATAATTGGGAATAATGCCATAATTGGGAATTAGAGCGATTTCTTAATTCATTATGGTCACAAAGATGTTTATAGAATTATATATGTATTTAAGAATTACCAGATTCACGTTGACAACTCTGGTTGAGAGGACACGCCTATTTATAAATCTCAATTCGCATCTTCCCACGTATTCTCACATGACCATAAACCATCCGTATGCTTCCTCAATAGTTAGGGAAGATTATGGCCCTCAAGACCAATCTGGGAAAAAATCATTGACCAAACCATTTCCCCACCAAAGTACCTCTATGGGTCCCTAGAAACACCAAAAAAAAGTTCTTAGCCCAATTCCTTGGGCAAAAAAAGTTATGGCCATTTTAAATTAGGTACCTGGAATCGCGCCTAGCGTAAACTTTAAAAAGCTCTAACTTCGGTTCCTTTTGGAGCTGAGAACAAATTAACCACCTTAAAATGACCGCAATAGACCGATTATGGTGGGCGGATCAAGGTTTCAAACCCCTCTGACCTTTGGTTTTCGAGTTATGGGCCAAAAACTGATTTTTCATCACCTGTGATGGCATCATATGGTGAAAATTGTAACTTAGGCTATCTTTGGAGTTGAGGAAAAACCAAACACATTAAATCAGCCAAAATTATCACAGTATGCGGGGTAGAACATTGTTTCAAGTCCCTACAACCTTCCGTTTTTGAGTTATGAGCCAAAAACTGAATTTTTACTACCGGCAATGCCATAATGTAGCAAAAATTGTACCTAGCTTTCGTTATTGTTGGAGCTGAGGACAAACGAACTGCACTTCAATGATCAAATCATATTCGGGGTTGATGGTAGTTTCACGGGTTGAAGACTTTCCCTTTGCCCCCATTGACACCACTGACTACGAGAGCTTACTCATTTCTCACCCTCGGCTGATGACCTATGACAATTATCAAATGATATATTGAAGACAAACCAACCAAATTAGAACAACCATAATTGTCAGATTATGCAGAGTAGAACAAGGACTTGCAACTTTCTGTTTTTGATTTAAGGGCCAGAAACTGAATTTTCATCATCTGGGATGCCCATAATAATAATAAGATAGTATGTCGAAAATTTCCCCCATATTTTATTAATCAGCCAATAGGCCATTAATTTTTGTTGACAAATTGGAAAGAGCCAGGGACTTATATATGATCCTTATATCATATGCATATTTCTCTGGTCAATGTGCTGTCCTGTGATGATGGATCAAAGAGCAGCTGGTATTGATTTCACTACAGATGTGCCTCAAAGCTGCCAAAATGCAAATCTCAGTTTGTAGCAAGCTTCATAATGTTGAATTCTGCTAGGACTTGGGAGGAACAGAGACTGATCTCGCAGATTGTTTTGGGTTACGATTATAAAGTTTTAAGGATAAGCAGTAGTCTCAGTCTTGGTAAAAATTCCACACTCCCTAGGAAGGTTGATCTCGTCGATTTTTTGAGGTACGGTTGCAATTGTAAAATTGCAAGAGAAAGGAGCTGTCTCAGTCTTAGTAAGAAGTCCATCCTCCATAGGGAGGTGTTGTAGGAGACGTTTGAATGTCTAGGAAGGTTAGGTTTAATCTACAGTAGAGGTCTTATTAAAGGAAGTAAGGCAGGATATTGGTAAAAAAAAGAATGGATTCATTTTAACGTTTTGGAGAATTCAGTCATGATGCTGATGGAATGAAGACTGGTGTCGGAGGGAGGAAGCCGTTCCGGATGATGCTGTATTGACTTATTCACAATTGTATCTGCAGTTCGTTTGAAGTGTTGATATGGTACAGAATTCGTCTCATGAGAGCTAAAAAGACTTAAATGAAGTATAAAGTCAGTAACAGCTTAACAGTGGAATCAAATTGTCACAGATCAAATTTCACGAGGTGACTTGATGGCCGAAGTGTGACACCGTGACAGTTCTGGATTACGGCCACAAGAGGGATTAGGGACGGGTTCCTATCCAAGAGAGATGAGAGTCAGCTTCTTCATGATTTTATGTTGTCCTTATTGTAAGGTTAGGTTGTGGTCAACACAAGGTAGTGTGTGCAATTTAAAGGGTGGGAAGAGAGGGGTAAGAAAACGAGTGTCATATTCTTGTAGTAGGTATCTCAGTTTCAAACTTCTAACTTTTTGATGAGTGAGAAGGTGATTATTGTTAGTGCAATATCACTTCTTGACATTGAGGCACTGAGGCATTAGCAGGGGAAAAAAGGAGGTCCAGTAATCTGAGGTTGTCGTCTTATTGCACTTTTTGCTTTTGGAAACAGCGCTTGTATTAGTTGAGTCAGTTGCGTTCTGTCAGATGACAGATGAGGTGACTCGAATTGTGCTTTAGGCATGAAGGAGTGGTTTCTGCAAGTCACTGGAGATGCTAAAAGAGATGGTAGCCATGTAGAAATGGACAATGTGATGGTCAAGGAGAAGAAGTGAGTACTACATTCACGTATGTGATGCTCAGGATCATATTTAGGGGAAAGTTTTGAATTTTTATAGCAATGAATGATAAGAAAAATTTAAATTAAAAAAAATTCCAATATCAATGGGTATCAATTCAATATCATTTGAGCATTTGATAATTGTCATTAGTCATCAGCCGAGGGTGAGAAATGAGGAAGTTCTTGTATCAGTTAAGTGCTTGGTGATCAGTGGTGTCAATGGGGGTGAAGGGAAAGACTTAAATTCATGAAACCACCATCAACCCCAAATACGATTCGATCATTGCAGTGCATGCTAGTTGGTTTGTCCTCAGCTCTACAATAACGAAAGCTAGGTACAATTTTCGCTACATTATCGCATTGCATGTAGTGAAAATTCAGTTTTTGGCCCATAACTCAAAAACGGAAGATTGTAGGGCCTTGAAACCATGCTCTACCCCGCATAATATGATAATTTTGGCTAATTTAATGTTGTTTGTTTTTCCTCAACTCCAAAGATAGCCTAAGTTACAATTTTCACCATATGATGCCATCGCGGGTGATGAAAAATCAGTTTTTGGCCCATAACTCGAAAACCAAAGGTCAGAGGGGTTTGAAACCTTGATCCGCCCACCATAATGTGTCTATTGCGGTCATTTTAAGGTGGTTGGTTTGTTCTCAGCTCCAAAAGGAACCGAAGTTAGAGCTTTTTAAAGTTTACGCTAGGCGCGATTCCAGGTACCCAATTTAAAATGGCCATAACTTTTTTGCCCAAGGAATTGGGCTTAGAACTTTTTTTTGGTGTTTCTAGGGACCCATAGAAGTACTTTGGTGAAGAAATCGTCTGGTCAATAATTTTTTCCCAGATCATCCTAACCCTCCCTAACTACAACTACTTATCTACTAACAAATATGCAGGCTCTAGACGAGGATAACGTATGTTATATCTGCAGGCTCTAGACGAGGTTAACATGTTATATCTGCAGACTCTAGACGAGGATAACGTATGTTATATCTGCAGGCTCTAGACGAGGTTAACATGTTATATCTGCAGACTCTAGACGAGGATAACGTATGTTATATCTGCAGGCTCTAGACGAGGTTAACATGTTATATCTGCAGACTCTGGACGAGGAATACCTACTAAAATGTTATATCTGCAGGCTCTAGACGAGGAGTACCTGGGAGTTGACGCCCAGTTTGGGGGCGTGGACCAGCGGAAGATCTTCATGCTGGCGGAGAAGTATCTGCCGATGTTGGGGTATAAGAAGCGGGTCCACTTCATGAACCCCATGATCCCAGGGCTGACGGGCGACAAGATGAGCAGCAGTGAGGAGGACAGTAAAACCCTCTGACGTTCTCAGCGGTGTCTATAATACATAGAAACTTGCCTGATCGGGTCCATTTTGGTTTCGACCCTCGCCCCTCGAACCGCTGGTCTAAACCGTAGACATCTCCCGGGCTGCACCCTCGAAAGTATTATCCAAAATGGACCCAACAAGTGCGTGTCTACGTATTTCGTAAGCTTATGTTTAACTTACGGGAAACCTAAATGATGCGCATTTTAAAAAGCAAACATATTCATTTGCAATCAAAATTTCAAATAAAAAATTGGTGCGGAGGCTGCGCAAAGTTTTATGAAAAATTCTGTTCAGAATGATAGAACGATTTCTGTTCAAATGATTTCTGCACGGCTTTCGATGATATAGTGATACTGCCGAACTGGATGCTGAGGAACCACTAATCATCTGATTATTCTGTGGGTTCTGTGAAAAACTATCTTAGTTCTTGGAATGATTGCAACGTGAATCATAAATAATTATTGGTAGCGGCTTGATCGATAAATCGAAGCAATCTGCAAGAATTAATACCTATATGATTAAAGGCTATAGCATACAGATGTTGTTGTGTTGTACTTGTAGGGTGCAAAGAAACAACTCGATAACACTCCCGTTAAATTTCAACCCTCGTGATTGATGCACCGACAACACGTGTGATGCTCGTCCGAAAACAGTCAACAGTAATCAAATCAAGGCACACGGTACACGATGGTGCTTTACTGATTACTAAATCAACATTTTACACCTCCCAAGCTTGTTTTAGCGACCGTGTAAGTTTGGTTATACGGTCTTCACTGAATAACAGTGCAAAAGAACTTAAAATGGAATTTGATTTTATGAATGAGCACTCAAAAATCTACTTATGCGTTGATGTTGAATCCGGATGAGGATCGTCTGACCCGAGTGGGAAGAATCACTGTAGTTCGGTCGGAGAAAGGACGGTCTCAGCTATTTCTGGTCGGGGTATAATCCGGTTCCATGATCTCAGCTATGACCGTATACCTTTGATAATGAACTCGGCCCGCCTCGTCCATTATCCAACTTACACAGTCTCGGCTGTCGCCTCAACCATGTAAGTTGCGGTATACGGTCATCACTTCGACATGTAACTGCTTATTACCAAGCGTCCAACTCGGTGAAGTACCGAATATTGAGCATGAAAACACTCAGCACTGTATGCGTGGATTAAGTAGTTTCAGAGTGACCAGAGCTATTTTCCGATCCATTTTACGATGGAAAGATGGAAGTTGAACTTTTGATTTGAAAACATAGTTATATCGGCGGCGAATTTGCTTACCCCTAAAATCCCGAATTCCCGAAATCGTCATGGCATTTACAGTCAGCTCACGCGCTGATTGGTCATTGCTAAATGAACCCGCGGTTACGCTAATATGCCGTTGATATATAGTACTTTGCCACTTTGGATCTTGAATTTCTGTTTCCCTCCAATGCACTTGGTTCTTATACCTAGCACAATAAAATAGATGCTCTCTGCTTGGCAATTAACTGATCCTTTTGACTCAAATCCCCTTGACTCAAATCCCCTTCACTCTAATCCTTTTACATCTAATCTCCCTGATTGTGATCCACTTGACTCTGATCTTCTGCTTCTAATCTCCTTCACTCTCATCCCACGACATCTAATCTTCCTGAATCTGACCCACTTGACCCTAATTTTCTTCTCAGGACAGTAAAATAGATCTGGTAGATCCACCTAATGTGGTAAAGAAGAAAATAAACAAGGCGTTCTGTGAGCCCGGAAACGTAACGAACAATGGCCTTCTCAGTTTCACGCAATACGTCATATTCCCTTACCTGGACAAAAAACGTAAGTAGAATGGGGTTAGGAAGGAAACGGGTTAATTCATTATACTACCAAATAACCATGTTGGACATGGGCTTAAACACAAAACTTCAAAGGAACATTTTCCTTTCCGCATGAATCACTTCAAAATGCCACCCAAAATAGGCATCGTGGAAGGGTCGGTTAAGATAGTGTGACGCGAATGTTGTACAAGTATAACTTTACTTTGATGCACTGTTATAGTGTAGTAATACGGTGAGTAATAATGTCGAGCCTTTATTACGAACCGTATTACAAAAAATACTAATAGTGCACTATAAGAGACAAACATACAAACAATAAGATTTGTTTCGAAAACAATCCGTTTTTTGTAGTTTCACAACAAAACCAAATATGTGCGTCCTTGCCAGCAGTTGCAGTATTGGGTTAAATATAAAACACGTGTCAGTGCAGGGAGGTTCTCGCAGGGGTGGCTCCCAGCTTCGTGGAAATCTCCGAATAAGAAGATGTAAATATGTCATATACATTCGATCTCAAACGGTTTTTATTGCTTCATGACTCACGAGCGCAGTCCTTCTCCGAGATGGGAGATCATAAAGATTGGTTCCATTTCCGAATTTGATTGGTTACATAACCGAAAACTATATTATAGTTTCGGGTAAATGAACCAATCAAATTCGTCTGAATACCATGAGCAATATTTTGGAGTGGTTTTTGATTCCTCGACGGGGGAATTAGAACTCATGCAGATCAATGATCGCAGATTATTCTATTTTTGTCTGATGGCAAATCGTTAATCTATTAGTCAACTGGTTAAAATAAAGACTTTAGTTAATTTTTGTTAAACGGAATTTCCAAACGGAAGTTCCAAACGGAATCTTCCCAACCTTAATTTCACACCTATGCAATTCATTAACCTAATGCAGTAATGTCAAATATATAGTCTCTTAGTTGTAAAACTAAGTATTTACCTGATACGTAGGTAAGTATTTCAATCGGCGATAGTCTTCATTTATCCTGCTAAATACTGGGGAGGTTAAGTTGTAGACGCGAATCTTAACCTCATGGTAAGATTAGGGGTGTTTATGGAGTTATATCTCGATAACCAATTCAATCATGAGACGTGAAAATAGAAATAGAAATATAAGCTACGTCAAATTACATAAGGTTATGTCAGACTTCCCTGAAAAATAAAAGTTTAGTTAAGAAAGATTTCGAGAGATTGAATTTAGAAAGTTCAAAAGATCGGATGGACCCTTAAAAGTAATGGAAAATTGTATCATTCAAGACTTAGCTTTGGAACCACCAACCTATTGCGAGCTTATTTACAGGAAAATGAAATACAATGACTAATCACAAACTCGAAGATCTTGTTTATTTAAAATGATAAATCTCATGAAGTTACTAAGGATTCATGCAGCATATAAAATGATAGGAAAAACATTTGGAACTGGGACCTTTTCTCTTTAGTAACGTGGTTGACTGATTATACCAACTTCACACAGTTATGAAACTTGGTTGTATGTAACCAAAACACAGAAAGATTTAGACTTTTGCATCGAAAAATGAAACGGACTAAAGTACAAATTAGAATGAATAATTGCAATTACATTTTTAGTGAAGTCGGATTTTTTACTAAAGTTCCATTACGCAATGGACCCCCTGGTTACAAGCGAATAGGCTTACCTAGGAATGCTGTGACACTGAGAAACGCCGCCGAAGCCTGGTCCCACTGATCGAGGAGGTTATTAGACCGTATAACCGGGAACTGTATTAATCAGTCGCCTGCCCAAGTTTCTTCCCAGCTATGTGACATATCATTTTCCCTGTTATGACTCTCATACAGTTTAAATAAGTCCCGAGACTTCAACCTTCAGCACCACTCTGGCTCTAGGATTATAGAACTTGATTTATAAAATATTGGCAAATTAGGATTATA
The DNA here is from genome assembly GCA_011033025.1 of Beroe forskalii. Classification (NCBI taxonomy): domain Eukaryota; kingdom Metazoa; phylum Ctenophora; class Nuda; order Beroida; family Beroidae; genus Beroe; species Beroe forskalii. The sequence continues at coordinate 69,141 of WFMF01000187.1, forward strand.
ATTTCCAAGTTTCTACAGTTTTACGTTGGAAGTGGTAGATCTTGACTGCTGCCACATTTGTTAATCTTAGCGTTTAAAGCAGTTATATGACCACCCAGAAACGACATATATTCCTCTCTACGACCCTCGAACTAGCTGTTGTAATTGAAAAGCTTCACTAAATGAAGAAGCTGGTATTATGTCTCAGGAGTTGTAAATCATTACCTCACATGGTTTGATATTAGCATGTTTTCCCAGAATCAGTTAAAATGTTAAATATGAGGTTTTATTTCAACTCACTAGCCGTTCCATGCGTAAGCCTTGCTTATATTTGAAGCTTTTACTCCTCCAAACTTTTAAACAGCATTTTACCCTTAAATCTCTAAACAACCAAAAAAGATTGAGTCTGGTCATGGGCCACGCAACTGATACCATGCAGCAATGATATTTGCCAGTTAACGGCATTATCCCTGTTAAATTGAAAAATAACCTTTTTTTACCGTAAAACGGTGAGATGTATGATGGGTCATACCTCAGGCATCAACAATCCTGAAATTGAAAGTTTTTCCGATTGAACTTTGCTGGCTATTCCTGCAAGATCTATACAGTATACGTGAGAAACAAGGGACGTCAGAATTTTGAAATTACTCCTTTCATTGAACGGCCGATGTCATTTCACGGTCCGTCAGAGAACTAAATTAATGTACACTAAATTAATGTACACAAGCTTTAAATGGTAAACTTGATAATAATTGTACATTGTAAATTTATGGTAAAGTGGATGTAAAGTTTATTAAACTTTATTAAACTTATGACAATCTTATGCTAATGGTAAACTCATGTCGAACTTTAAATAGTAAACGACGGCAAAAGGAAAAGTTGCCCTAACGTTAATTAAACTTAAAGTTAGGGACTGAGAGAGGAGTAAGGGTACCATATCCAACTTAGATGGAAGGAACTTGGAAGTTCTGATTTGCCCATATTTGCACCGAACTCTATTATAATTAAATTCAATAATAGCTGAAGTTGCAAAAGGCACGAACCGCTGAGAAGACCTCGAAAGCGCCCTAAATTACTGTATTAATCCGTATAAATTGGTGGATATGACTATCATGAGAAATTTGAGTGGGCTTGCATATTCCAGTTCCTCCGTGGAAATGAGGTTTTAATCATGGAAAGTTAGCTGCTGCGCAGTATCGGTTTCCCAGGTTAATGCTTTTCCTGCTTGTAACTAATAAAAAGCATCCACGCGCGGCGTAATACGCCGCGCAAGAAAAGGTTGAGAGTTTTGACGATTAAATCGCCATTGTGGTTTCAGTTAGCTTGAGTCTTGCTCCTGGAGCACAAATGAAAATTTGGTGATTTGAATCGAAATTATTAAAGGTTTATGTCAAGGTTTTTATAAGTTCCAAGCGGTAGAGAAATCAATTTTCCATTACATTTCAGCTTTCGAAGTAAAGAGAAAGCCAGAGCATGGGGGAGATGCCTCATATGCTAATATCGAGGAGTTAACTGAAGCTTTCCGTACCCAAGCAGTCTACCCTCTTGATCTGAAGAACGCTGTTACAATCTACATCAATCAGGTCCATAGATATCTATGTATTGAAAAATCTAAATCGAAATGTTTTTGTCATCGTAACAGCACATATTGTCATTTTCCTTTTATACTCTTGTATCTTATGGGTTACTAACTAATCTCCCCTGACTGTAGGATGGTAAACATGGCCAACGACTCTCCTGACAAGACAACAACGACCTCCAAGAAACAGAAACGAGTGAACAAGAAGCCGAGTGCCGGCAGTAAGTTCTACTGCAGCACGTGTGATGTGCACTGCCCTAACCAGTCCACACTGGAACAGCATAATGCAGGCAAGAAGCACCTTGCTAATGTGTCCAACGTTCAGAGGCGGGACAAGCACGCTATGTGCAGTGTTTTTGTTGGAAATCTGCCCAAATATTCTCAAATTCGGGCGATAACGGGTACCGGTGGTGCAGAGTCCTCGGGAAGTGTGGAGGATAAGAATGAAATTCTGAAGCAAGAGTTGGATAAAAAGTTTGGGGCTTTTGGGGAGATCACGAAATTGATCATCGATAAGAAACACGGGAGTTATTGTATTATTGAGTATAAAGCTCCTGCAATGGCTCAGGTAGTTTTAGCGGAGTATCAAGCGGGGAAAATTGAACAATTTTACGGTCAAAAACTCCAGATTAAATCCCGTAAAGTAACTGAAATCAAGCCCCTTCACCATATCATTACCCACAAAGAAATAGCCCGGGAGAATATCATTGGACTCCTAGAGGAAGCCAGTGATGATCCAGTCTGTGCCCTAAACATGGTGGATGCCGCTATCTCTGTTCCTGATGCCATGAAGAGGAAACATCTGGAAGCGTGTAACAGGATCCAAACTCAGCTGAATGATAACCTTCCTTTTCACAACATCAAACTATCCCTCTATGGATCTGCTGCCACTGGACTGTCTCTGAAAGACTCTGATTTAGATGTAAGTCTGAGTGTTGGCAAGGAGAAGAGGTTAGAACGGGATGACTTGATCGGTGTCTTGAAGCAGAAATGTACAGGAGTAAGTCATGTGCATATCATACCAGCACCTGGTCAAGGAACCATTACACGATTCCTTGACGGGATTTCCAATACCATGTTCGATATTCTTTTCAGTAATCGGCTGGGTATCGCCAATACCAGTTTGATAAACACGATACTATCCTATGACACTAGACTCAGTAGGTTGATACGCCTGATTGTGTACTGGAATAAGACAGTTCTTGGCAGTAGGTTTGCCAAACAAGCCATGCCTTCCTCCTACTCTATCACCATCATGATCTTCCACTACCTCAGACAAAAGCAGGTAATCCCAGACTTCCTGGACAGCTCCCTGATCACTGATCACAAAAGGATCTACGATCTGGATTGTTCCTACGTAACCGATCTCTCCAAACTCCCTCCTGTTCCTCCGGTCACCAAAACCGCTACTATTCCCGAACTAATGGCAGGTTTCTGGAAGTACTACGGCAGTGAGTTTAACAGAGATATCCACGTGGCTAGCATGCGGGGTACCCTCCCCAAGGAAGAACTGGAGAGTGAGATGGGTGAGAGTTCTGCGGAGTGTCCCTCCCAACACAGCTACGTGTCGTCCTTTAGACCCTCCACTCTCGCTGTCCAGGATCCCTTCGTGCTGACACACAACCTCACGCATAACGTTAGTGTGGAGTGCGCGGTAGCCTTCAGAGACAGCTGTAGGAGTGCTGCAGGGAATTGGGAGGGAGGGAAGGAGCTGTATAGCTGGTGGTTGGGGGATGAGAGGAGACAGGATGTCAGCATGGAGGATGAGACCACCCAGGGGGAGGGGAGTGTTGGTGAAGGAGCAGATGGGAGTATTGATGAAGGAGCAGGAGATAGTGCAGGGAACACGACACCTGTCTGGAAACAGGACGAATCCCAGACATCCGGGTGTAAGCGGTCTGTTGAAGCTATGGAACACTGATACTGCTTGATTGCATTCCCCTTTTAGTTTAGTCAGATGCTTTTTATCGTTAGCATTTTATATTTTGTCATCATTTAAATTATTGATTTGTGAGAGTGTGAGTTACAAACCATTTTTAGTGGCATTCGATTGTTTTCTATTTGGTGAATAAACTGTTGATAATCCAAAATTATCACTTAATTTATATTTCAAATTTTCCAAGTGCATCCATTTGAAAATCTTAGTCGATTGATTCATTGGTGAGAACTGATGAACATGAATGAATTTTGATATTATTTTATTCTATGAATTTAAGAGTCTATATATTTTGAATTATTTGTTAATTTTATGTTTTTGACTTGACCTATATCATGTTTTATAACCATAAGAATTTGTCTTCTTGAATTTATCTCATTTGTTTGTGCTACCGCAGTTAAAATTAACATAGGTACATAGTAAGTGAGCTTTCGCTGATTTATTTAGAATTTTGATGAATTAATCATTTGACTGGTCATAGTTGTAGCTTTGTAGTTTTTGACCTGAAACACCATGATAACAAAACATTATACTTGCATCTAACAATTATACATTTACAGCTACTGGCGCCAGTGTTGAAAGAATTCCAAAGCAAAGAACTGAAGAAGCTATCATCCCAAGCTTACCCTCAAGCGAATGGTGAGTACAACGTACGAATAAAAACATGCTGTATGTTTGAGTTTCCTTTGTCTCGAAGTTTTGACTATTCAAACTTTCAAAGTCGAGACAACAGTCTCGAGACACCTTTAGTTTGATACTGAGGTTTTTGCATTCATATTTAAATTCAGATTCACAACCCAACTTAGTTCAGATCCTGGATTTCATGTTATATTGTTATCGTTTTCAGCGAAAGGTGGCCAGGCACCGGAGGCCGAGAGAGCTGTTGACTTGTCCAGGATAGACATCAGAGTGGGAAAGATACTGGAAATAGAGCCGGTAAACACAGATTTCATTATATTAGTTTCGATTTTTGCATCCATTTTACTCATAATACTGTATCTCCTAAGGTTCAAACCTTAGATCTCATAGATAAGATTGGTCATTTCAACTGCATCAGTTAAAGGGTGGGGCTGTTATTTTGAAAACACGCTGAATAGCGAACCAATAAAAATAACATTTTGAGGTTCTGGGAGAGGGGGGACTGATCCAATTGGTTTACCCGTTAATATTGATCAGAGTGATGCGCAGAGCAAGTTTGAAGCTCAAACGTGTAAACTGTAACGAATTCTGCCCATCTTGCGTTCCAAAAGCACGCTTAATAAATTGTTGGTAGATCAGAATGTCCGGGGTATCATGGCCAACCCATGTCACAAAATCGTGTTTTCCAAAATATCAGGGGTGACATCCCTTATTAACGGTTAAATAGTATTAGTAGTAGCTAGGGTCAGCCACAAATCAAGTGTCAAGTTCTGACTGTGTACATTGCCGCACCCAGCCGCCGACTCACTCTACGTTGAGAAGATAGACGTCGGTGAGCCGGAGCCGAGGACTGTCATCAGTGGTTTGAGGAAGTTCGTCGACCGGGAGACTCTGGACGGGGCCTTGGTGGCTGTCGTCTGTAACCTCAAACCTGCAAACATGCGAGGCATCAAAAGTCAAGGTTTTCCTTCAGAAGCATTCTTGACAATACAATTATTTTATCATTGGTTGGTTCTATTGAATTCGATCCATGATTTTTGAATCGGACTTTCAATTACCAATCACATTGCATTTTATATCTAATTCTAAAGCTCACAGTTACCCCAATCCCCTCGATCCCAAGCCTACTCCTCATTCATCCCCAGGCATGTTGCTGTGCGCATCAGACAAGGACCACACCACAGTCGAAGTGCTCGTTGTACCCGAGGGGAGTAAGCCAGGGGAACGGATCACTGGCGACTCCTTCACTCAGGCACCCGACTCCCAACTCAACCCCAAGAAGAAGATATTCGAGAAGGTCCAAGTGGACCTCACCACAACAGATTCGCTGGAAGTTACCTACAAAGGGGAGGTACTTAGGACTTCGGCGGGAAATATTCTGACGCCCTCTTTGAAGAATGCTGCAATTCGATAATTTATTATTTGAACGAAATAGCGAATGGCTAAACAATATCGTCATTACTTTGGCTTAACAGTATAACTGTAACTACCTTATCGGAAATATTATTAAGTTTGTCTCCCATGTAAACGGGGCTGAGTGACGTCACAGATCTAAACGTCAATTTTTCTGTATCCTAAACCTAACCTAAACCTTGCCAGGCGTTGCCTGGCCCCCTCGCGCGCGCGAAGCGCGCGCGCCCCGACTCGCAGAGTCGGGAAAAAAATATGGGGCAGGCAACGTCTGGCAAACCTAAACCATAGCCCTAACGGCTAACCTTAATCCTTACCCTTTACCTAACAAATCCTAGCCCTAATGCCTAACCACCACTTAACCCTCACCGTTAGATGCGCTTAATTTCTTTTTCTGAGCGACCGTGACGTCATTGTCATAGCAAATGCGGGCTTTAAGGAGAATACCATTGAGGAAAATAATTTTAAAATATTGTTCATAAGGGCGAGAGCGCAAAGTGATGTCGGCCAATTAATGTGGAACGTTGCGCCGCGCGCGAGGGTAGGGTAACATCCTACGACTTACGAGTTCCCCTAACCAGGGGCGTCACGAAACAGCGCGGCCGCGCGCGCGTTGCCCTAACCAGCGCCGCGCCCTGGTTTCGCGCACGGAGTGCGCGGCAAGCCGCGACGCCCCTGGTTAGGGGAACGCTTCTTAAGCCCGCATAGGTGTGTACGCGCCGCGCGAGCCACACAGGGATATACGTGTTTAGCAAGGGGAACGCGCGCGTAAAATTAGGGATCTGGTTAGAGCAATTCGTTAGGCTGACAATTGATTATTGACAATAACAATTGCGATGTTTTAGAATTCGAATAAGTATAATGTAGCCAGGATTTTCGACGGACGTTGCCCCGTCTATTTCTTCTGACTGGATGGGCGAGGTTGCAAAGTGACGTCCAAATGTGGAACGTTGCGCCGCGCGCGAGGGTATGGTAACATCCTACGACCAGGATTTCAGTTATGCGAAGTGTTTCCAGGGTATGCAGGTTTTAATAGTTGACAGATGCATTGAATTAAATCTAAGATATTTTCCTTAAATTCCTTGTCCTACGTTGTAGGACCTATTTTGCGCGCGCAAGCGCGCGTGTTCAGAGAACAAGCAAAAAGTCACAAACACGTTTGTGACTTTTCGAAGAAAAGGCGCGCGCGCGCGAACAAACAGGGACACATAGCATGTGGCAATAAATTCCTCACAATGCAGGTTTTCGTAGTTTACAGATGCATGGTTTAATACCATAATTTATTCTATTCTATTATATTCTATTCTATTGCATGGTTTAATACATGAACAGTGTTGATGTATTTATCAAAATTGTTTAATTTATTATTTTATTTTCATAATTTATTCTATTCTATTGAATTAAATCTAATCAGCTAAGATATTTTCAAAATTCCTCAAAATGCAAAACTTTGTAATACAATGTTTTAACTTTGTTATCCAAAGTTTTATCTGTAAAGTTGTATGGGTATGTGACATATTTCAAATATAGAATAAATATTGAACACAGTCGCAAGTCTGTGTGCCACAGTGTTAGCTTTCATTACATCATATCATTTTTGGTGTCTATATGTTGGTTTGGATCTGCCTAGATGATCTCTGATAATGTTATCTCACTTGTCAAAGACTAAGGAAAGAGCTGTTGGAAAGTTTTGTGGCTTGACTGTACAAAGATGACTGTATTTGTATCCCAAAGAAAATATTGATTATCAATTTTCTAATCCAATGATCATTTAATAAAAACAAGTAATTTAATAAAAACAAGTAATTTATATTTTACAGCCATTACACCATGATTGAACATATATTAGTATTATCTCATTTTCAATTATGATTCAGATTAATTGCTCAATTACAATGGGCAACATTAACATAACAAAACAGATCAGAGAAGAGCTAAGAGATTAAACTGTCAATCATAGTCTGCATACCCTCTGGTTATATCACAGGATCCAAGGCCATAAACTTCAAATCTTTGGGTTTCAAGGAACTTCATTCACTCAAAAATTATCTTGTAACAATTTGGAAACCTCTTTCAAACCATGAGATATCCTTCCTTAGTTATAAAGCTCTAGACCATAAACATTGACCATTGATCTTCAACATCCTTATTCAGGATCTGCCAAAAGTTAATTTTGCTGCTGGGTTATTCTGTAGCAGGCTATGTGGTACACATTATGAAGTTGAAATGATGGGTTTAAATTTCAAAAACAGTTGTTTTTGGTACTGAAGGCTCTAAACAAATACAAAAACATGATAACCGAACTGCTTTGGAAGTTATGAAAAATGTAAGTAAAGAGAACTAATAGGTTCTGGAACTTGGTACAAGACAGTACTCCACAAGTTTTTGACAGTTATGTGAAATTGGACTGACTTGACTCTTTGTGTTTCACTCAACTACAGTGTAATACTTGCATATTATGGATTTTGTGTGATTATGGATTTTGTGTGATTTTATAATTATTGCCAAGATGGGAACATCTCTGAAGATGTTTAAACACCCTGGAAGCTGAGGTAGGTATTGGACTGAAGATGCCTGCACACCACTCATCTTGGTGTGACTCACTTAGATTCTATTGCTGTCCACATTGCAAAACCTAAAGGGATCATGTTGGTGTTTAAGTATGGAGTCGGAAAAAAGTCTTGCAGAGTGATGTCTTTTAGAAAGATTTCTTTTTAATTCAAATATCTCTGAAGATTGTAGGTAATTACATGAAACTTTGATTTGGAACCCAATCATTTTGCTTGGTACTTTGTAAGTAAAGAGTACAGCATGCTTACCTGTACTCCCCCTTTATGAGCTCAAAGTAACCCATTTTGATTAACACAACCCAAGAGTCATTTGGCCTAGCTAAAATTCATCTGTGACCCAACAACTCAGTTGAGGATATCTTCCAAAACTGGTTGAGTTGATAGCCAACAATAATTTTGGTTTTCCTTGTATCAATTATAGTGGAGCCAAAAATTTTGATGGTAAGATTTGCTTTGGAAAGGGAAACCATACCAAGCAATAAAACTGGTTCTCCTAATCCATTAAGTCACAACCATCATTAGTTTATCCACAAAATTGTCACTGACTATAATCTTTTCCAAATTCTCCACTGTAATAAATAACTTCAATTTCAACTAGCATGCCTCTTGCTCAACTTGCAGATCCTTGGCAAAAGATAACAGATGACAGAATAATTGAGGTAAGAATGCCATTGATGATGATAATAATGCAGCTGGCCTTTTTTCCTCATTTTGATTATAGAATTTCAAAAATACTGTAACTTAAGTACTGTGGTTGTCTTTGTGAATTGTGCTTGGAAAATTTCATCACATGACCTGCTTGTAATGAGTAGCTACTATAATATATTCTGTATAAGCTAACTGTAACAGAAACTTTTTTAAAGGAGTGGTGTCATGGTGGTAGGGAAAGCCCATAATATAACCCAAAAATTATTCAAATAAATTCTTCAATCTTTTGGTTTTCCCTATTGAGCTTAATCACTTAATTAACTCACAACTTGAAGTTATTTTTCACGCCTATACAATTTGCCATATTATACTCTACTCAATTCCCTATTTCACTAAATCACTAGCTCCATGACACCAATGTACATGCTCTATCACATCGCTCAGTTGTTGCTTATGATTCGTTTTGTGTGCATGTAACGTGTGTGACATGAGGTTTTTGAAAATGTTGTTTTATGTGACCAGTTCTGGTACACCTGCTGAGTTACTGAGTAAGGTTTTGGTAGAATACCTTGGGAATCCTTCTTCTAGCCCTGGAAGAGACATTGAGGTCAATAACTCGTAACCTATTCTGGTGATGTTTTCTCAGCTGATGAAATACGAGATTGCCAGTCTTTGATCATTCTGCCAATGATCAATTGTTACTTATAGATCAACGGCCTGGAGTATTCATGATTATTTGACTTCCATCAGCAATTGATGCAGGCAAGCTTTGAATGACAAAACAATGAAAAAGTTCGAATAAAGTAAACGAAATATTTCAGGCTAATCCAGATTCTGACAATTACATTGATGCCGAATCAGAAGAGGTGAGTGTTCCGTGCAAACATATTATGTAATCAGTTTGCCAGATCTTACAAACTGTTGATAATCATACTTCATTTTTATATAGTTATATGTTTGGTTGATACTTTAGAAATTTTCCGCCAAAAATTTCGTGACTTACATTCCTGCTGCAGGCAGATGTTGTTGAGGTTGAGTTACCTGACACTGCTGTGTGCGGTGAAAGGGTCGGTCCAAACTCCTTCGAACTCATGACCATCCTTGGACAAGGCTCATTTGGAAAGGTATGACTTTGGTGTGCTTATGATGCGGTCACAGCTGATCATGACTACCATGACATGTTTACCATAAGTGTCCCCTCAGAACGGCAGCTTTGCAGGGTATTGAAATCGTACTGCTTGTGAATTGTGATATACTGATTGTAACTTTATTCATTATTTTTGAGGTATTACAAAGCTGCCTGCTGAATCAATAATTTATTAGGTATGCATCTTTGCATTTCAATATTTTAATTAAGTTAAAACTTTTTCTCGTTAAGATATTATAATAAATAATTCGGTTAGGTTTTTCTGGTGCGAAAGAAGGGTGGCGTTGACAATGGGGTATTGTACGCGATGAAAGTACTCAAGAAAGCTTCATTAAAAGGTTAGACGTTGTTCTTTGACCTTTCTGATACCGCACCTATTACCAAGTTTTTAGATATCTGATAACTTCAAGTAATATGATTCGGGAGGATGTCAATGGTTACTGTCAGCTGTTCGGGTATTTCCTTATTCATGACGTGTGGTATGTGTCATTACTACTTTAGTTACAGTTGCACTGGGTACCACCTGTATCCGATGTGTACATATATACATTTCATCGGTTTTCTTGCTGTAATCACTAACTATAAACAAGCCGTTATAAATGTAAGGCATTAACAGCGGTTATCGAGAAAAGGGGGTTGTTACTTCGTTGGAGATAAGACAGCATATAAAACCATCGTCTCATTACGTTGATTTATAATAAAGTAGCAGGCCAATTGGGCCTCCAAAAACATAGCTCACACGACGCTGCTACGCAGCTCCTCGTTCGTAAATTTTAAACACTACAATTCAAATTGATTGAATACTTTTTAGCGCATCAAAAAATTCCAATCATATCAAACGATATCAATAAAAGATAAAACCGAAATGAACGTGTGCGCAGTTAATCTGCACGTGCATTTTTCCCTCATTTCGCGCGTGTGACGTACAAAGTAACACGATTTGCCATTTTATATGATACTAGCAGGCCCGTTGGGCCTGCAAATACACGGCTCACTCGGCGCTGCTATGCAGCACCTCGTTCGCAAATTTTTATCCTCACAATTCAAATCAAATACTTTTACCGCATCAAAAAATTCCGATCAAATCAAAAGTTATGAAGCTCCGAAATCAAAACAGCATTAACAGTAATAAACGCGCGCGCAGATAATCTGCACGAGCAATTGGTACCATAATTGCGTGACTCAAACTGCACAACTCAAAATGAGCGATCAAAGCTGTTTCACAAATATCTAACTTCGTAATATTGCAAGAATTCCCACCTCTCCTTAATGTACTCCAGCTCCTCCTTGTGGATCCTCTCCCGCTCCTTCAGCTGGTAGTTCACCACCTGCTCCGGGTAGTAGTTGAAGATGGGGTAGTCCCCGGTGACGAGCAGGCTGAAGGGCTTCAAGTGGGCGCGCGGGTGCAGTTCCGCGGGACACGACTCCCACAGCGAGTAGGCGTTGGTCACCAGGCGGGAGAGGAGGATCCGGTTACGGTCGTTGAAGTAGAACTGAAATGTGGTGCGCGGGGTTTGAGTGTTACATCTTATTAAAGATATTATTTCTATTATACATTGAAAGTTTCATTAAGAAAAATTTAAAAAAAGGCATTGCGTCGATTTGCAATAATGCAGTTGATGTTACCTCGAAGTCTTTGAGTTCAGTGCAGTTGAGAAGGACCTGTCTGCTACAGCCTAGATACACAACCACCAAACACAGCAAATATCCTGCAGAATGGCAAATTCCACATGTCAATAATCGCAGAATGGCAAATTTAGCAACTACTTTTATAGATAAAAACTTTGGATTATAATGATGCAAGATCAGCAATCCTTGATTGAACTTGTTTGATCTGCGTTATTATTCCATTTCACGTAAATTTTGCCCATCATTTTACAAATATAATTCAGAAGGAAAAGAATAAAAGATAGATTCTCTCCGCTTCTAAGTAATTATGGAATCCTGATAATTCTATGCGTAACAAAGGGGCCTCACCTCAAGTACATAATAAATTATAAATGCTCTAAAAGAGGGCACCTCATCAACGTAATAAACTAATTTAAGAAATTAATAAGTATATACGAAAGAAGGTTTCCAGGTTCCCACTTTTCATAATCATACATTTATTTTCCGTTCTCATTGAACTGCCTTGATTATTTCTCTATTGTTAAAGTGATTTTATAATTGTACTAGCAGGCCCGTCGGGCCTGCAAATACACAGCTCACTCGGCGCTGCTACGCAGCACCTCGTTCGCAAATTTCAAATCAGCTAAATACTTTTTACTACATCAAAAATTCCAATCAGATCAAAAGTTATGAAGCTCCGAAATCAAAACAGCATTAAACAGAAATGAACACGCGTGCTATCCATCTGCACGTGCATTTCCCCCATTGAGCGCGCGTTGCCATGGGGCGTGACGTACAAAAAACAAACACGATTTGCGACTTTATAAGTAAGAAGACGAGGTATTAAAAACTGAATTTTATGCACCGGCCTCCAGGCCTCACTCGTTAAAATTGGGATATTTGCTTTACCGTACGCAATAAATTGTTACGCAACTGCACCATGATAAATTATTATCATGCGTAATAAATCAGGATTTTAGCATTTCAGTGCGTAATAATCAATTACGAAGGTTCACTGGTGCCTAAAGGGATTGTAGAACACTGCAAAAACCTTGCTCACCAATTATTTCACAGTAACCTAAATTTTTTCAGAAATGAATTCCACATTAATAAGTAAAGGGTTAATCGTCCGGAGTGTATGCAATTAACAATGAATAATAAAACACTGTAATTGCAAAGTTCCACAACACGAATAACCATTAACCACAATGAAGCCAAGTTATACAATTACTAGCATAATTGTGATTTAGTTATGATTTGTAGGAGCTTCAAGCAAACTCCAAGCGAGTGGATATCGATGATGATGTAAACGTGTTAGTACAAAAGGATCGTTTTGGAAATTTTGTTTAATTGTCATTCATGAATTTAAACAATCTCTGGAATCGTTTATCTGTGTTGCCCTGTTTACTGAATATTCAAATCGCGTATCTTATATCCATTGCCATTGTTCTTAATCTAGGGAGAGAAATTATAATCTGTATTTAGCTTCAACCCCCGCAAATCGAGGCATAATCGTTTACGTATCACGTTCAGTAGTCTGACATCTATACTAACGCGGTATGTAACACGTTAAGACATACCCATTTTACATTATAGTTAGAACACGTTTATAGTTACGAATGATAGTTAGAACTTAGAACATGTTCATAAGTTCATAGTTCCGTGATAAATACCAAGAATCATCAAGAAAAAACCTCACAGTTTCGTACCTCATTAGATATCAATATGACTTCATCATCATAGGTTAACATGGGCAATATTGAAAAAATAACGGAATTTTCAAGCCACCCAAATTTGATCCTCAGCTTAGGGAGCAAGTTTAAAATGTTAAATGATACGACAAATTCTGATCCCAAAAATTATTGTCCCATATGGATAATTAACTCATGTCTCGTAAGGCATATAGCGAGCTAGTGAGCTTATGTCAATTCTCAAATGTCAACGCCACGAAAATACAATACACTATTTCATAATATTGAATATTTTTCGAATATCATACACCTGTTGGGTAGTTTTCAAAGTTGTCTTTCTAGTTCTACACAACTTTTCATTGTAGTGTTTGAAGCACTCTTAAGGTGCATTTCCTTTGTAAGCTTTGTTGTTGGTGTAATCTCCATGATAAGACGTGTATATGGGGCTTTGTTTCCTTGAATAAACGTTTTGACATGCCTTCAGCCATTGACATAATTGTAAAATTGTAATGTTTTATTAATATTTTGAAAGAGTCTGTTTTTAACTTATCATACAATGATAATGATTTTTCTTAGATTTTACCCAAATGACTTCGTATGTTTAAACATCAATGCTCCCAACAAATGCCTGGTTTAACATGGTGTGGTGTGCAGCAAAGTCAATTGAACAGCATGAGGAGAAGATGTCGCATTGGCCTGGATCCCTCTTAGGAAAGCAGATATGGTCCACAGTATCTTTAATTCTGGGAGTGACAGGCAATTGCTTCCTTCTACATGCCATGATTCGACATAGGGCATTGAAACTGGACAAACTGTCTGTTTGGATCATAGAAAACCTGGCAGTATGCGATATTCTCAACTGTTTCCTTGTGCTGTTACCAACTGTCATCACTTACTACAACTACCCATCCTGGGTGCTTGGCGTGGACCTCTGCATTACTCAAGCGATTTTCCAGTATTTCTTTGTGGTTGGAAACATCATACTGATAATCCTGCTGTCACTGAATAAGATTTACCGGTGCCTATTCCCGCTGAACAACCTGTCCCCCTCCAGGAAACAAAAAGTCCTTGTCTCTATTGGGGCCATCGTTTGCAGTTGCATGCCAGTGGTGTGGAATGTGGTTTTGGTCAACAGGTGGGGATATTTAGTGGTTTTCAAACCTCTCATGGGGGTTTGTGAAGTTATCACAGGTTATTTTTGGGAAGGCTCTGAAACCGTTGCAATCCTTACAATTGCTGTGGCTGTTACATTTGCAGGGTTGCCGACAATCATACTGATCCTCAGCAACGTTGTATTGGTGGCAATAGCTTTCAAGAAATCCAACACTGGTGTCAAGAAAATGAACGTTGTCATTGTGGTTCTCGTCACTGTGTTCTTTATGTTGTCAGTCCTGCCCCAGCTGCTTTCCATTCTCTGGGCCCAAAGAAGTAACGGATTCGAGGAAGTAGCATGGTGTTTGACAATGCTGATGAGTTGGATTAACCCATTCATCTATTTGGCCACTAATAAATACTATCGCCGTCATACCAAAAAGTGGAGCAGTGAAACTCGAAATAGCTGGAAGCTGCAAGTAGTAAGGGTTTGGGGTGGCAGTATTTCCAGTGCAAAGCAGACCTTCAACTGTTTTCAACAAGCTGAAGAAATGTGACACCTCTAACTAAGGTCTAAGGAACACATTTTTCACAGACCAGCTGAAATGAATGTGTGACATGTATAAAACAATTTGTGAACAATTGACACTGTGATAACGTGATTAATTTTAAGTGTCACCAACATGCAACTTTGCAGAAGTAAGTCTGATCAGAAATAAGTCTGAAGAACGAAAAACGTGGACACCGGGCAGTCAAATTTAGCTTACTCTTGACTCCTGGAATGCTGATGGAGTGCAGGAAAGAAAGATCCAAATTGTATGCAGATTTCCTGGATCAGTAGCAGTGCTTGCACTTGTGACTCATCTTAAATTGAGATATACTGTAATTGTGGAGTTGTTTACCACCTGATTTGTAATACAATGTTTGATATATTGCACAGTAAACAATAGACATGGCTAGATACAATAGTCAATTCGTTTGATCAAACTAATCAAGGTATAGAAGTCCCACATGGACATCATAGTATCATACTGTGGTTGACTGAACTTTGCTACTTTGACGCATGAAGGGCTCTCACATTGCTCTGTGTCACACATGTGCTATAATATAATGTGATGCTGTGTTGAATTGGTTGTGGCTCTGATGATACAGAAACACAGCAAGGTAGCTGGTAGAGCCTTACATTATTGCATTTAACAATATGAATATTGCATGGAATTATATAAATACAATAAGAGTGAGAGGTGAGATGTGAATTGTGAACCACTGGTCGTCTTAAAGTAGGCCAGTGAACTCATCAATTAGCTCATACTTTGAGTACATTTCCCTACCGGCTACCAAGTACTCTAGCCAATTAGTTAATTTGGGGACCAATTCAGATCGTTTTACCTGTCCCACGATATGACTAGTTTGTTGAATGTTGTGTATGACCAAAAGAGAAATCATTTCCCTGAATTTTCAATTTACGACAAATGATGTTGTAATATCTACTGTATTTTAGCTTTTTTAGTTTCCTGAAATTCTCATATTATAATTCTCATACAATCTTCTGATCAAGGGACGAGGGAATATACTTATCATACAATTTATGAAATAAGACACACGGTAGCTCTTCGCTTAATATCTCAACGATAACTATTCAGCATCGGTTCACACATGAGTGGCACCTGGTTCCATTTGTAGTTTGTACCATGAATTCAGCATAATATCAACTTTGTGTGTAAGTAAATGAGAGTGATGTCATCATCAGGGATTGCAGTGGTGAGCTGATGACGGTTAACTGCCTATCATTTGTGCACTGGATTAACAAACAGATTTAGTACCTGCTTTATCAACCATTAAATGGTATTATAGTACGTGGGTACCCTCTACTATCGAATCTTTTATTTTAATAAGTTTTAGAAAACGTCCAATAAGTTTTAAGAACGTGAGCCGCAATTAAATGAACTTATTCATGTTTTTAGAAAACTTCCAACAACCAGCTAGAGCTTTTTATCCTATGAAAAATGTATTAGATAGGTGTGGCACACCAACCGTTGCGTGTTCTGATCAATAAATTCATGTTTTTCGCTAACTTGCACAATCGCACGTGGGTTTTCATAATCTCCCAACCAGTCGGTGGTCATACAAAGGTGGTATGATTACAACAGAAGATATTTTCATATATAATTTAGATAAAAAGGAAAGACCCGGGAATGAGATTTTTTACATTTCATGTGTGTATTTCATGATATTTTAGTTATCTCATTACACTCATGATATATCTAAAATTCTCAGGTGCTACCTACTCAACTTTAAATTTCACCCAAATAATAGCGCAATGAACTATTAACTTACCGTAGAATCTGGTAGAATCCATTCTAATTCTTTTGTCTACTGGTACATCTGTTGTTGAATATAGAGGAATGAATCATATTACCATCTTTGAATGATTTTATCCTCCCTGATTACTGAATCTCATGACATTATATCTATCTTCACTCTATCTATCAAAAAGTCGATCACTTTCGCCATGAACATGACATTACAGTGTACACCAAAATTTGCTAATTCCACACGGACTGTTGTGCCATGACTAATGACTATAATATCAATATTGTGTGCCTTACCCAACCTTACCTGACCTTTATCTAGCCTGATCTTATGGATAACCTTACTTCGAAGGTTCAAAACCCTATAAGCTCTAACCCTGAACAACTGAAGCCTAACAGTGATGCCCTTATTATGCGCTTAATAAACCCCTTGACTATGTTTTCAGTCCGGGACCGTGTTCGCACGAAGATGGAGCGAGACATTCTGGCGCAGATAAAGCACCCTTTCATTGTGGACTTGAAGTACGCGTTTCAGTCCTCCATTGGAGATATCAGTCAATAATTTCAAAGAACATGTCTGAGAACTAGGATATCTGAGTCTATGTTTGTACCTGTTACCCTTACAGTACTGACATTCTAAATTTTGTAACCGCTGCTCAAGCAGTGTTTACGCAACAATTACTTAAATGTGCAGCAGCATCTAAACCTAAGTGTTGAGTGTGACTTGAATAGTATCAAATTCCTGATCCACATTAGAGGTTTCTAACTTGCGATGGCGCAGGATTGAGCATTCATTATGAAATGAGAAGTTAAACGGTGCTGACGGCCACCATACTATGCTATTGCAGATATTTTGTGGTCAATTCATGTCAATCTTCCCATCGTACTGTTGTGGTCTTATCAACAATGATAAGTATGAGACATGACTGTGATATTATGTACTTCATACTTGAAAAGTTCTTACACGAACGAGAGAAGATCTGAAGTCGGTTATTTATTACGAACGAATAGAATACAATTTTCTCATTGTTTTACATGGGGAATTGTCATAAGGATTCTGCAACAGCACTATGTACGGTTTTTGACTGATTGTATTTATTATTAATATTGCTTCCTTGCACTTAGCTAAGATATCCAATCAGCAATAAAATATGTTGCAGCTTTCAATCTTCCATTCATCGACTCTGATAGGGAGGGGTTATGATTTACTATGGGAAGATGTGGAGTCTATTAGTACAATATTAATGGGTATCAGGTACGTTTCAGCAATCAGCATAATATTGTAACTTATGCATCCTATAGGATGCACACATGCATCATGGATGTTGCAACATGTATAACAGGACTGAGCTTTGAGTGCAAGTGACATGAAGTGAGAAAAAGGCCATTAGATGGTGATTGACACCAAATAAGTGTGGGAAATAAGGATACTTCTGTTGTTTTTTTTCAAGAAAATTAAAAGCTGATGTTATTATATAAACCAACTGAAGATAATTTCATCGCATTTAGGATGAGTTTTGTTCATTGGACAGTGGATAGGTAGATACTTGCCCTTTATATGAATATGATCTCTTGGAATTGATAATTCCCATGTGATTTGGGTATTTATTCAAAACAAACACATGTTCCTTTGTCGACAATGGAGTTACTACCTTCTGATGATGAGGATGATACCTCATTATTTGTCATATGACGGGATATGGTCAACAGAGTCAGTCACTTAGATTAAACATTTAGAATAAGAAATAGTAGACAGTCGTTTTATGAGAAAGAGGACATGAAGTCTAGTCCCAATTGGGAATTTTAATAGCTGCAACATCCATCATACAGTTTAACATCATACATCTGAGAAGTTCATTGATCTGAATACCTACACTGCTATCTTACGTAGACTACTCTTTTCTTTTGTTGACAATTGCAGCTGAGTTACTTTGAGAGACTTTTGATTTTCAAAGGTTACATGGCAACCTCTCCATTGTATCAATGACAATGCAAGTTGTAATGCAACCTTTCATATGGCGTGGTTTCTGGCACTATACATTTAACAACTCTCATCGCAGTACCATGTTTTGATTTGATGAGGAACCACAATAGATCTGTGAGGCTGTACAGATAAATCAGTTTAACGTAAATCATAATTCATGTCATGATTCTATCACTAGGTACTAGGTACGTACATTGAATCTTCCCAGAATATTGTTATGGTTGTGTAAAATATTGTACACAAAGTGTTATAATATTCCATCCCTTGAATTAGATCTCTAAATAACTACACACACACAGATCTGTGCCCTAAACAACTAAACTCACGGCTAGGTGCTAATTATAGTGCCCTCTCTCTCATATAAACAGTAAACACGTATAAACTCACGTCACAGTGTCCCACATACCCTCTCAGTTTACCTATCCATCAACTGAATGCTCAAGTGAATTGTCTGCTGAATGGTCTAATGAATATATGAATAGATGGTAGAATGGACCAATTTGTCGTCTCAATGCTGAATAGCTTACGCAGTCAATGATTAACTGTTTAGCTCTGAAAGGTCACTGGACCTTGTCGATATTCCTGGTTGTGATGATACAAATGAGGTGGGCTGAGGAAAGGGGGAGGAAGTTAAAATGATCCCTCTTTATGAGAAAGAGTACAAATAAGGAAACAAGCCATTTAAACAATCACTTTGTTATAGCGAATAAATTGCGCGGTGCCCATTTGAATGATGGTATCGAACCATTGATCATATTCTAATTCTAAGAGGGTTTTTTCATGTGTTATTTCCCATATTATGTGAAAATCATAATATTTGAATAATAAGTTCATTATGCCGTGTCTGCTCTCTACGGATAAGGCTTGAAATGCTCCACTAGAACATCAGAATATCGCTCACTGCAATATAGACAATATAGCAGCACTTTAGGTATTGAATCTTGATGCTATCGCACACGTCAACCAATAAAAACGATGCGTCCACAGTGAAAGTCAGACTTCTGAAATCTGATTGGTGCCAGGTTTAATAAAATTTTGAGATTTTGAAGACCACCTGACATATTTTGATGAACGTTTAGGCGCTCCTTTTATCATCATTTCATAAAGATATTGAATATTTAAGTATTGATTCAAAGAGTTGTAAGGATTGATTATTCGGAGCTATGTGGTGCCAAGTTCTCATGTCTTTATGAATTGCTAAGCTGCAAACCGAAACCCCCCAACGGCAGATTCGTATGTGAATCTGTGAGTGGGAAACCTTTATTTATACATTTATTGGTGAAATTATCAATGGCTTACTTGAATACTGGCACAGATAATTTCTCAGTAAACACATTGCTAATGGAATACTTTGTTTTATTAATAGATTTTACAACTCAAAAGAACTTTATACAATCATATCTGAGAATAGAATTCTAAAGATGTGTGTCTATTGTCCAGTCGATAACTGCTTGTTTCATCATTTGCTGTCCAACTAAAATAAAATTGGAACACTTTGAACTGCACCCACTGTGCGATTTGAGGAGAATCATCGGAAATTTCTCTTACACGTTACACTTACAGCATTTAGTGACCGCTTCTAAAATTTCAAGTTGTTGCCTTGTCTAATGCCACCTTTCAGCTGCGTCACTAGAGTATTTAACTATCCTACGTTTCAATTTAGGCAACCTTATAGCTTAAAACCATTTAACCATTACATTGGGAATGCGTGAAAGGCCCTGATGGCTGGTATGGAAACAATTATGCAAAATATTCAAACATTCAGTAGTATTAATCAGGAACCTGTACCCTGCATAAAAATGTTAATTAATCATTTCACATGAAAAATTTTGCATTGAAATTTGCTAAATTATTTGTCGATTGAACACATCAAATCTTTTTTTTCGATTATTTATAATTTCAACAGATAAATATCCATCAAACAAACTCACATTGAATCATCCCGCCCCCTTACAAATACCAACTTTTCCAGCCGCTCCCAGTAGCAGGTACTAAGTAGTAAAGTAATAACACCTGCAACTTTTCAGCGTTTCAGGACAGAAGGAAAACTGTACATTATTCTGCAGTTTTTGCGGGGCGGTGATCTCTTTGGCAGGCTTTCCAAGGAGGTAAGTGTTTAGGGAGGGCCATTAGAAAACTTTTAAATGTATGATTGCGTGTGTGAGGTAATTGTATGTTTACATTCGTCATGCAGCTCTAGCTTCGTAAAATTTGCGGGAATTTTTATAATTTAGTAGAAATATCAGTGATAAAGTGATAGTACAGTACACTCGGAGTTGTGGAATTTATTATAACAGCACTCATATTGTCCGTGACGCATGTTTAAAAGTTGCTCTAATATTTTATTAATACGGCAGTTCAACGCCTTTTCGAGCAGTGCAGTTTGAATTCGATGAAAAGTGGACTTTAAAAGTTCATTTGTTAACATAATATGCCTATCGCATGCGTGATAATGATATCTATATTAAGTCAAGTTCATTCGAATTATAGTATGAAATTTTTGAATGATTAAACCCAGAAAAAAATTAGGATATTATGTTACCAAACCACTGCTGTGGATTTGTAGTGTCATCTTTAGCATATTTAATTGCGATTAAATGAGCATTTAATGAACATCCGAAACATGACGAAGTTACATTGGTATGTGTACAGCTGGTGTTAGAACATTGTATTTAACAGTTACTGGTACACAGGCCAGTGTACCCGGCTTTCAACAGGAAAATAGTTCTAGAATCTTCAGTAACTTGGACATAAAATGCCACTTCTGGAATGCCACCACCAATTATCCAAAGTATCGTAAACTTGTAGTTTGAACTCAGCGAACTCCCCCAATTCGACTATTTCTCTGCTGTACACTGTGCTATATTGCTATGAGTACCGTGTATTATATACACACGTGTATCGTGTTGTGGAATGTCATTCCTCTAATTGTATACATCAAACAATGTACGTTATCACCCTGGCTGTCACGTACTCCATCGTGTAATCGTGTACTGTACGTGTGTAAGAGTTGCGCGAGATAATACGCGGTTATCTGCCAGTGATGCCCTTTTAAACCACATGATTTCATCACCCATACGCGCCTATTGTTTGTACGCGAACTGTAAGTCCAGCGAGTACACAAGCCATTCCAGTGCAAATTCATAGCATAGCAACACCCTTTATACAGTATATTACAATAACTGCTGACTGCCAAGAGGCATCCGCTGCAAAGTTATTATCATACTTAACATGAGCACAGCATGGCTTCTCTACTTCTTTGCTGATTCCTCCTCTCGGAGTTTCTGCAGCAATGTCTGACGATGTGATCTGGTGGCCCTGAACTCTTGGAACTTTGGAACATCATACAAACAAGCAGTCACTCGTTGGAAGTGAAGCAATTATCATGGTTTAAAATGGTAAATTGATAACTTCGCGGAGCATATTATCGGCGGATGACTCTTCATAAAACGTGCTATCCTAATCGATGGTATTATGATAACCGACTAGTTATGATAATGTAGGCATCCTTGTATCCTACAAATCTTGAACACACGACAAGAGGGACAATGACAGGCCAGACGTCGTGTACGAGAGCTGGTTTACATTGTATGTACGCCAGGGACCACAGTGTACACTGTGTATACTTACATACTGTGTACACAGTACATAGTGCATGCGCGTAATGTACAATGTATACACATACCCCTTTGAGAGAAGAGAAAGGGTGTGACAATTGCCTTGTTTTAAAGATACAATTGTTTGTGACACCTGTTATAGCAATGAATGTTTACACTGTTTCAGACGTTATATGGGATGTGTGTAGGTATTGGGTATTAAAGGTGCTGGTTATCGGTTAGTGTCTAAGTGCTGGTTTGTGTCTAAGTGCTAGATAAAGTGTCTAAATGTCCGTGTTATCTGAATGTGTTGATGAATGTGGGCGTACGTGTGTTTAAATGTGTACAATGTAGCATTGTAGCTACTAGCTAGTACACGGTGTTTTGTGTATGAATTTGTTAAACCATGCCTTCTTTTGTTCGTGTTTAAGTGTACATCGAGCACCAGGTACCAGTATTATAATCCTCTAATCACATTGTTACTCAAGGTAAGAATTCATTAGGTACTAGCTTACTTGGTCATGAGATGTAGGTATAATATGACCAGTCATGCTCGTAACTTGAACTTTGAAGTGGTGTAAGATTAGGAAATTAGGAACGTTTGGTTTTAACGAAGTAACCAGGCATCATGTTGTACAGACCAGACACCAAATTAATTTCCACATCAAAATTTGAATTAATCTCAGCGTTATTTAATGTCACATAAGTTATATATACTGTAGTGCTGTAGGATAGATTCAGGAGAGCTACCACCGTCCCTCGCGTTAATAAGTTAATGGAGGCGTGTGGTCAGTGGATTTTACACCAAAGAAGTCACTCAGGGACTGTAGATTTCTAGTTGAAATGTACTTGACAGTTGACACATCTGTGTTTTACCAGGTATAACCGGGGTTGAAGAACGCTTGCTCGCTAAGTATTAGCTATAAAGCTATAAGAAGACTTTCCACATTTACTGAATAGCCCAACACTCAACAGTAATATTTATGCTCAGTATGAGGGGTATGTTTGGATGTTCCACTTGCTATGTTGACATTCAGGGAACTTACGCCGCGCCTTCGTGACGTTGGATGGACACTCCCTTAAGAATTAGTGGCTGACATTTCGTAAAAACTTAAGTCATTTAAAGACATTTAATGGGACCAAGCTACCAATTCACCTATGAAATTAATCTCGTATTCTCGTATATGTCGACTATCGATCCATTTCCCCGTATGAAGTTCTCATAGGTTATTAAATGGCATTAGACAATCTGCAACTTAAATTATACATGCTACAGGTACATTATAATTTTGCCTTGCATCATCATGTTATGTTTTAATTCGGGAGAATTAAGGAAATCTTCGGTAACTAAGCCCCCCCCCCCACCATAATACCGTATAAGGTGGTGAATTGGGGATTCATCTTTCGATAAGGTATAATATGCCTGTGACTGGAGCATAGCCGGGGCAACCTACTACGTATAGATCCGGTTGAGTAATATATAACAGCTTGCGAAAGTGTGAATAATATTACCAACTTATCAATAATCGATATATACCTCCTCCCCTTGTCTTGGATTGACATTTGACTGACAATGGGCAATTCTTTACATGTCTATTGACATCTAACTGCAACATAAATTGACAATTCTAAATTTAGATCTATATAATGGATGATTGCCGTGACTATAAAATCACTGAAATATTTTGGGAACACCAGCGTAAACTGTACTTACGTGTGTTGGTTGCATTGACCAATTAATTATGGCACCCAAGATTTAATGAATATTATGCAAGGCGTGTATTTGATTGAACCACGCACACCACTGACCTCCTTTCCTTTGTATAGAGAAATTGGGGAGAGAAAGGGAGTGAGCTGTAAGAGTAGAGGAAGAGAGTGAGCTGTAAGGGGGGAGGAAGAGAGAGTGGGGGAGTGGGAGTAAGGTGTGAGGGGATTTGGAACAAGGTGTGAGGGGGAGTGTTTGTAAAGTGTTAGGCATAGCTGCCAATTTGCCCTTCTTTCGCAGGGT
Source organism: Beroe forskalii (assembly GCA_011033025.1). NCBI lineage: Eukaryota > Metazoa > Ctenophora > Nuda > Beroida > Beroidae > Beroe > Beroe forskalii. Next base: position 93,340 of record WFMF01000187.1, read on the forward strand.
GCCCTGCTTTGCCCTTCTTTTTGCCCTGCTTTGCAAACCGAGCCCTGCTTTAGCAGGGCAAATCAGTCCGAAAGGTACCTATATTTTCCTGTACTGTATCATAGGAATAAGATTTTAAAATCGGTGAGATGAAAAAATAAATACACACTAATTGATTAATATACCTGTAGCCTGAATCAGTGATTCATCAATCATCATTTGGATTACAAGCATCTTCATCGATGGGTTTATCGAATTTCTGCAAATTTGTGTATTTTGTGGAACACAGAAATGCTGAAGATGGTATCGGCACTATTTCAATTTTAAAAGTACTTATATTGGTATGGATGTTAGTGCAGTTTAAAAAGTATACTTAGCAGGATGAGCATAAGTGTCAAAAATACCCAATACCCAAAGTTACCTGGCTCTTCGAAAAGGTACCTACCCATAATTGCTCAGTGTAACTGGTGGTTCGAAAAGGTACCCATAATTGCTCAGTGTAACTGGTGGTTCAGAAAGGTACCCATAATTGTTTAGTGTAACTGGTGGTTGAGAAAGGTAACCATAATTGGTTGATGTAACTGGTGGTTCAGATTTCAGAAAGGTACCCATAATTGGTTAGTGTAACTGGTGGTTCAGAAAGGTACCCATAATTGGTTGGTGAAACTGGTTGTTCGAAAAGGTACCCATAATTGGTTGGTGTAACTGGTTGTTCGAAAAGGTACCCATAATTGGTTGGCGTAACTGGTGGTTCAGAAAGGTACCCATAATTGGTTAGTGTAACTGGTGGTTCGGAATGGTGCCCATAATTGTTTAGTGTAACTGGTGGTTCAGAAAAGTACCCATAATTGATGTTGTAACTGTTGCTTCAGGAAGGTACCCATAATTGGTTAGTGTAACTGGTGGTTTAGAAAGGTACCCATAATTGGTTGGTGTAATTGGTGGCGTAACTGGTGGCTCAGAAAGGTGCCCATAATTGGTTGGTGTAACTGGTTGTTCGAAAAGGTACCCATAATTGGTTCGGCGTAACTGGTGGTTCAGAACAGTACCCACAATTGGTTAGTGTAACTGGTGGTTCAGAAAGGTACCCATAATTGGTTGGTGTAACTGGTGGTTCAGAAAGGTGCCCATAATTGTTTAGTGTAACTGGTGGTTCAGAAAGGTACCCATAAGGCATAATTGGTTTTTGTAATTGGTGGCGTAACTGGTGGCTCAGAAAGGTGCCCATAATTGGTTGGTGTAACTGGTTGTTCGAAAAGGTACCAATAATTGGTTCGGCGTAACTGGTGGTTCAGAAAGGTACCCATAATTGGTTGGTGTAACTGAGTAACTGGTGGTTCAGAAAGGTGCCCATAATTGTTTAGTGTAACTGGTGGTTCAGAAAGGTACCCATAAGTTGTAATTGGTTGTTGTAATTGGTGGCGTAACTGGTGGCTCAGAAAGGTACCCATAATTGGTTATTGTAACTGGTAGTTCAGAAAGGTACCCATGATTGGTTGGTGTAACTGGTGGTTCAGAAAGGTACCCATAATTGGTAAGTGTAACTGGTGGTTCAGAAAGGCACACATAATTGTTTAGTGTAACTGGTGGTTCAGAAAAGTACCCATAATTGCTTGGTGTAAATGGTTGTTCGAAAAGGTACCCATAATTGGTTGGCGTAACTGGTGGTTCAGAAAGGTACCCATAATTGGTTAGTGTAACTGGTGGTTCAGAAAGGTACCCATGTAATTGTTTAGTGTAACTGGTGGTTCGGAAAGGTTCCCATAATTGTTTAGTTTACCCGGGGGGGGTTCAGCGGTAAGTGGTATGGACGGCATCACACTTAAGGGCATGGGGGTGGTGGGTACTTCGAACTAGCGTTCAGATAAGGTACCAGATAATAAATGGTATAAATTTTAGGGTGGTGCAAAAATCCACTAAATGGTTGTTACGAAATTTGTGAAAAATTTGGTCAAAAAATGCCCATTTTCACAAATTTTGGATACTGAAACTGGATTTCTCGGCTGCTCCTAGCGCTCTTAAGTAAATTTAATTATGAATCAGGAATCTTAACCTTAAATTGGTGTGACGTCGTGGTGGAGAAACATACCCATAAAGATGACGTAACCAGCTGATTTTAATATCGATGATATATGCCAATGATTTGGCACAATTGTTTGAAGAATTCACGTGACATAAATGTTACTATGGAGATAGTGTAACTGGTGGTTCAAAAGGTACCCAAGTTGATTAGTACCTAGTTAGTAAAAAAGTTTTGAGTTCGTAAAAATGTTGCGGGTCACATCAATGCTACCCATTGCACCCAGTGCAGTCTAGATAGTTCGTGGTATCTATATATCTAGGCAGTTGTATGGTAAAATTCTCGTGTTTTTAAAATCTGCGGCAATTTTGGGTATTAAATTGATTGTGTCCCTAGAAAGGAATCACTTCGTAAAAGAGTAAGTGACTTTATATATTTGATAAGAGTGAGAAACTAAGATTATAGCGAAACAAAGGGTCGCTTTTTGCAACCAATTTGTGGTCCCTGAAACAATTTCTGTAACTTTTAGGGGTGGGTCTAATTTTCAGTTCAGCTTGACCAGTTACAGGCATGCCGCTATCTGGTGGGTGGGTGGGTGGTTGGGATTCTCGACCAGATAGGGTGATGCCGTCCTCCCACTTACTGCTGAACCCCCCCCGGTTTACCTGGTGGTTCAGAAAAGTACCCATAATTGTTTATGTTACTGGTGGTTCAGAAAGGTACCCATAATTGGTTGGTGTAATTGGTGACGACTGGCGAAACTGGTGGCTCAGAAAGGTACCCATAAGTGGGTATTGTAACTGGTATTTCAGAAAGGTACCCATAATTGGTTGGTGTAACTGGTGGTTCAAAAAGGTACCCATAATTGGTTGGTGTAACTGGTGGTTCAGAAAGGTACCCATAATTGGTAACTGGTGTAACTGGTTATTGAAAGGTACCCATAATTGGTTGGTGTAACAGGTGGTTCAAAACGGTACCCATAATTGGTTGGTGTAACTGGTGGTTCAAAAAGGAATCCATAATTGGTTGGTGTAACTGGTGGTTCAGAAAGGTACCCATAATTGGTAACTGGTGTCACTGGTTATTGAAAGGTACCCATAATTGGTTAGTGTAACTGGTGGTTCAGAAATGTACCCACAATTGGTTGGTGTCACTAGTGGTTTACAAAGGTACCCATAATTGGTTAGTGTAACTGGTGGTTCTGACTTTGGAAGGTACCCATAATTGGTTGGTGTAACTGGTGGTTCAGAAATGTACCCATAATTAGTTGGTGTAACTAGTGGTTCAGAAAGGTACCCATAATTGTTAGTGTAACTGGTGGTTCAAAAGGGTACCCATAATTTGTTAGTGTAACTGGTGGTTCAGAAAGGTACCCATAATTAGTTGGTGTAACTGTTGGCTCAGAAAGGTACCCATAATTGGTGAGTGTAACTAGTGGTTCAGAAAGGTACCCATAAGTGATTAGTGTATCTGGTGGCTCAGAAAGGTACCCATAATTGGTTAGCATAAGTGGTGGTTCAGAAAGGTACCCATAATTAGTTGGTGTAACTGGTGGTTCAGAAAGGTACCCATAATTGATTGGTGTAACTGAATGTTAGAAAAGGTACCCATAATAGGTTGGCAAAACTGGTGGCTCAGAAAGGTACCCATAATTTTTTAGTGTAACTGGTGGTTCAGAAAGATACACATTAATGGTGGGTGTAACTGTTCGAAAAGGTACCCATAATTGGCTGGTGTACCTGGTGGTTCACAAAGTTACCCATAATTGGTTGGTGTAGCTGGTGTTCAAAAAGGTACCTAAAAGCTTATGGTAGCATGCGTTCATCAGGTGATTTGCCTGCTAAAATGACCAACTTTGCTCTGCAAAAAGGTACCTATTGCCCTTCTTTTTGCCCTTCTTTTCGTCAAAAATCTTGCCCTGCGACAGTTTTTTCAAAATTTGGCAACTATGGTGTTAGGGGATTGGGAGTAAAGTGTGAGGGATTTGGAATAAGGTGTGGGGGGAGTTTGGGTAAATTATTAGGGGGTGGGAGTGAAGGGATGAGGATTGAGGGGGAATAAAGGTTTAAGGGATGAGGGGGAGAGGAAGAGAGATTGGGGGAGTGGGAGTAAGGTGTGAGGGGGTATGGGGGTAAAAAGTTAGGTGGTGGGACTGACGAGGTGAGGGAGGTTAGGGTAAGGTGTGAGGGGTACTGAGGAGTTGGTGTATGGTGTAAGGGGGACTGGGGGTTAGGTGACAGTCAGGGAATCATGAAAAACCTGACTATTATACACAGAATTGTACTTGCGGTGGCAGTGTGGATGAGATCTCAGAATAGATCCTCCGATCTCAACCTCTCAAATCGCATGTTGAGGAAATGTCGATAGACTGCAAATTAAGTAATGATGCTAACTATGAGATCACCATTACCATTTGCATATTCCGATATTAAGCAATTCAGATAGCACATACAATAGTACGGTCACCAAGTTGCTTGTGAGCCGAGAAGTGTAGTTTCCCTAGTCACAAGTGAGTAGAGTATGGTTAGAATTGTGATCTCATGAAATGTATGTGGATTAGTACATTGTACCGGGTTAAGAGTGTATATACTGGTGGTAGAATTGTGAGAGACGAATGATAATGGCGTAAACTTTCGCTTTCGAGTATCGTCCAGTTGAATGATCTGTAAAAGTGGTGTTACACTTAATATGGTTCGATTTTAAGTGTTTATGGAACTAGATTTGCTTGCAGCTCTGTGACTAGCAACGGCGCCATAACTCATCCAGTACAATTAATTAACTAAGATCTTCGTCTGAACCATTTAATGTTAGTTGATCACCTAGCAACCCTTTTCCCACGTCACCTCATTATATTAGCCAATCACTTTGCCGCAAATAGTGTTACCTAGCAACAGCTTAACAGTAATCCACGTAACCTTGTGGCTGTCTGAGTCGTGGGAAGATGCCCACGACATCGCCAACAGCAGCTTCTTCATTGTGTAGCTGAGCCATTATACTCTATCCCATTGTGTATACTGTGTATAAATATTTTATTGAGTACATTTTACGGTGTACATTGCACCTTTCATTGTATACCCAATGTGCCATTGAAGAATTGTTCTAATTGTCGACGACTGTGTGTGCATAAATATACAACACGCGTCGCTTCTTTATCCCACCTTCACACAAACTGACATGTACTGACACACACTCACTCAAGGGCACACATATTATATACTTATATACAGATAAGAGCGGGCAGATATAGGCACGCAGATACAGACGTAGAGATACAAACACACAGACAGAGGCTCGGAAATTTAGACAGATGCCGACAGAGTTAAACATTCCGCTTCTTAAATGGGAGCCCTTTCCTGACACTAATATGTCACATCGAAATTATATATGCGGTGGATCATTACAGATTCATTATATTTTACGGTACAGTACTACTAAACAACTGAGCTCTACACGCTATATTTACATATTTGGCATATGTGCTATATCGAGAAAGTTATAATGGATCTTATATATATTTAGATACCGGCCGTACAAGATGAATTGATGGATGAGATGAAGTCATTGTAATGGCTTAAGGTGACGCTTTGATGAATTTTAACGGCCTATTTAAAGCGCACGGCATGTTAATATCCCAGGGGTCCCTTGTTCTCAGTTCTTCTTGTCAAAGTGCTAAGGTATATTGTGTGCCAGAGTAAGTTCTGGCTTTGAGTGCACGACGTTCTGTGCTGACTCAACTCAATGTATTCTCACAAGTTTACAACTGTTACACCTAGGTGTTACGAAGTTACGAAGATAGTGCCCAGTAAATAAAAGTAGTTCAGGTGTAAGAGCTACAGTATGCATCAGTCTCTAAACATGAATCAGTATAAATCTGATTTTGAAAATATCACCACTTTACCAGCAAGTGATAATGTGTGATAATGAGAAATTGACGAAGTTAAATGGTGTAATTGCCATACGTTTTTACGCTCCAATGCACTAACTATAACCAATAGTCTCACCATCCGCTTTTATTAACGTCAGAGCATATCATTCATACAGTGTTCCTATAACTGCAAGGACATTATATCAAGCGGTAAAGGTGCTCTTCTGTTACGGAATAAATGTCCCTTACTCTCACACATTGCGTTACTATGGTATATGTTATGTTTTGATCGGTGTCAGTAAAAATACAGATAATTAAACCTTAAAAGGAACGCCAAATTGGATTTTAAAACACGGTACCTCCGTGGTTTTTATTGTTATCGTTACTTCTAATGGTTTTAATGGTATTTGAGCCTGACTCTAAAGGATGGGAAATGCGAATGTGCGCTCTGTAGAAAGTTAGAAAGTCATTTGAACATGTTATACTGGGTCAAGATGTTGTGCCATGACCAATGACCATGATACAATGGACGCCTTGTTCTTTGAACTGACTATGATTGACTTGTTAGCCTTAATTGAGGCAGATCACTCTTTAGCTTGAATTTTAACCACAAAATAATGATGTCGAATTGACACTTGGCAGACTCTAATTTGCAATTATTTGTGAAAAAGCACAGATTCATCCCGTTTGCTCCGAAAAATTCCACCAAATTTTCCCACCTTGACTGATGCTACGAGCCCCGCTGACGCCAGCGGCGCGTCATTCTCACGAGGGACTATCAACGATAGTCAAGTCCCAGCTATTCACAAGTCCCAGCTATTATGTATGTCCTCAACCTATGTACAGAGCTAGTGTTGCTCACGACATGAAAACCGTTTAAATGGTTAAATGTGCTTGCGTCAGCAAACGTGACAAGTAATACCCTAAATTTCATGGTAATTGTACGTTCGTAATACTCCTGTAACACTGCATAACTGCTTAACACTGGGTAACACTCCATAACTGCTTAAAAACTTGAAATGTGGAATACATTCGAAGGAGTTGTATGTGATAATCCCGTCTTGGACCTGTGAAGCGTCCCTCTGTTGCACTGTCACATTTGAAACCTTCCTATTATTATACTGTGGGAACAGCAAGCTCTTCCCTACATGGCATTATCGACAAGCAAAGGAAGCAACACATATTTGTCTAAATAAGACGCATATACATTTATTTTATTTTGAGTGTCATCGCAACAAATTAAGTCCGATGTATGCCTGGAATTTAGATGTTTAGGAGCTCTTTTCGATATTATACCTTCTCATGTACGGCAGGCGCGAAGTACAGATGCTATTTTGGTGGTGATAATTGCGCTCACGTACGTTTATTTTGCGCGCGCGTCAGATTTGATCCGACAAATGTCCACAAAAATTTGCGTCGCTTATGCGGTGGGGACAAGTCAAGAAGGCCGGTCATTGTCCACGGACCGACGTCAATGGATATTGACGTTTGTGGAATTCCAAGGACAGCCATTCTCCAATTGATTTTCAACATTATCTTCTTTGTTTATAAGCATGATAAAAGCTACGTTTTATTTGTGCCCGACAAACAAACTAAGATCGTACATTTCAGGTTATGTTTACTGAAGAGGACGTTAAGTTTTATCTGGCAGAGATATGTCTGGCTCTAGGGCACCTTCATAGACTGGGAATCATTTACAGAGACCTGAAACCAGAGAAGTATGTATCATGCGATGCGAGAATACGGCGATACATTGGGTTTTTATTCATAGAGATAAGTTGAGAATTAATGATGATTTAAAGTTGAAGTTAGGACGTTGTCGAGTAATTTTCACAAGATAGTTGTTACTGTTTACAAGTAACCTCATTCCTCTACAAATCAGCCCAGTTCTAGATGAACAACACTAACTGAAGTGCTCTTCAAATATCAGCGTTCTCTCATCACGTTTTATTTCAGCATTCTCCTTGATGTTGACGGTCACATCAAGCTAACAGACTTTGGGCTTTGTAAGGAGGGTTTGGAAAGCCATGGAGATGAGAACAAGACATTCTCATTCTGTGGTACCGTCGAGTACATGGCCCCAGAGGTTGTGAGTTGTAATTTATGTTTGTCTTAAATTACTTACACTGGGTTGTTATAGGTAAGTTGTAACGAACAGGTATATGATAAGACTTTCTTCCACCTATTTCATGATTTAAATGACATTCCGGCAATAATTCAAAGTACCACTTTCAGGTTGTGAGTCGCAAAGGTCACGGCACTACCGCGGATTGGTGGTCCTTCGGAGTGCTCATGTTTGAGATGTTGACTGGTGCTCTACCCTTCCAATCCTCTAACAGAAAGGATACCATGCATCTCATCCTCAAGTAGGTTTTCAGAAGATTCAAATGATCCCTGGAGTTTCATATTATAATTTGCTTATTTGTGACTCAATTTGATTCTTTTTTGGGAAGAATTAGTAGAATATTGGACATCGGTGTAACTAATCGTAATTAATTTTCAAGGCTAAACTTGGGATGCCACAGTTCCTGTCTCCTAAAGCACAAAACCTCCTGAGATCAGTTTTCAAGCGCAATCCCAACAACCGACTTGGTAATCTATCCTAATTTTGTGACTATCGACCAACATTATATGCTTTTTCAAATAGACAGTTGATAATTAGTTTTTGAGAGTTCCAAATGCCTTCCTCCTTGAGTTGGTTTCACCTCTGGTTAGGATTTTCAGTGGTTTCAAGTTTCAATCATGTTCTTCTGTCAGGTAAAGCCCCATTGGACTATGTCGAAATCAAGAACCATGACTTCTTCGCGACCATCGATTTCGAGGTAAATAGTCATCAAATCCTAAAATCAGCACTAGAAACCTACCCTGAAAAGAATTAAGATTTCCGTCTAAAAGTTCTCTCGTCTTGCCAAATATTGTAATTTATATCTCAATCGGTTCTCCCACAGAGACTGGAACAGAAGACCCTGAAGCCTCCCTTCCGACCCACTATCGGTACAAACGAGCTCCACTACTTCGACTCAGAGTTCACAGACAAGATCCCCTCCGACTCGCCCTCTGATCCCGTCAGCGCCACCTCGACCCAGATCTTCAAGGGGTTCAGTTACTGTGCCCCCGGACCTAACACAGTAGCGGAGGATCAGGAAATGAACAAGAGCGTAGAAGAAATGAAGAAGATACCCTTCACCAAGGCAACCCCAATATCAGAAGAATACGACATCCTCAATGTCACCCTGGGATACGGCTCATTTTCACAGGTATGTTCACAGGCATCGGATAACTCGATATTACATCGATAAATCTAAATGACCGTCTTTTACCAATAATTAATTATCGAGATCATGGAAGATGGGAAAATGTTGCTATATCCAATACCCATAGGAAGAACTCGCTCTACTCAAGCGATATGTCCCAGGTGCAGCAGTGCAGACACCGGAAGTCAGGGGTAGACTTTGCTGTCAAGATCATCGACAAGGAAAAGTACGATCCTGAAGAGGAAGTCCACATTCTTCTCCGATACTCCACTCACCCCAACATCATCGGGTACAAGGACATCTTCGACGATGGGAGAAAGGTACGGAGATTTATCATTTGAGCGTTCACTTCATGTTTGAAAACTGCTCCTGTCGTCTATTATAAGCTCACGTGAAATGTTCGCTTGCTGTGAAACTTCCCATTAAGTCTTATTCAATTCATTATATTTCTCCAAAAGCCAGTTCATCAAGACTTACAAGTCACACCCTCCTACCCCAGGTTTACATAGTGATGGAGTTGATGCACGGAGGAGAACTGCTAGATCAGATCATAGACTCTCAGGCCTTCAGTGAGCGGGAAGCAGCCGAGATCATGTTCACCGTTGTCAAGACCATTAACTTCTTGCATCAAGAAGGGGTGAGGGAGATCACTACTTTATAACACTACTTCTCGAATCTCGAATGACCTTCACTGTTTTAACTTTCATAAGCCCATGGGTTGCTCTTGAATTTACAACGTTCTAATCTCCAAGTAGAGTCATTGAATTACATCTTGCTCACTATTATTGATCATATTGCAAACTAATGCACACTTATGCCCATCTTGCTCACTAATGCTTATCTTGCTGCTCATCCTTTTCACTTATGCATGTAATGCTCATCTTGCTCATTACCAAGGTAGCACACCGTGACCTGAAGCCCAGTAACATAATGTACTGCGACACCACCTTCCGACCCACTTCTCTCCGTATCGTGGACTTTGGGTTTGCGAAGGAGCTGCGCTCGGAGAACGGCCTTCTCATGACGCCCTGTTACACCGCCAACTTCGTAGCTCCGGAGGTTGGTTATTAGCTGTATGGAGATGTGTTTTGTCACAGGAAATGTGTGGCGCTGAAGCCTTGAGGGGCTATCGGCTGTTGAGTCGTTTATTGAGTTCACTGACCCTTCATATTGATCGTCGTTCTTTGGGGCGAAATAATCGAGACATTATATCACCCTGCCCAGGTTCTAAAGAAGCAAGGTTACGATGCTGCCATCGATGTCTGGAGTTTGGGGGTCCTCTTGTATACCATGCTGTCAGGGTAAGTCAGCCTGATCGTAAGATTATGGTGCAGTTTCAAGAGTGCCTGGTATATTTTGTGCCTGAACGACCTGTCATTATGCACCTTCCAGGCGTGTTTATGCTATGTATTCAAAAACCCTATAGGCACCAGGGTACCGTGCGCAATAAATTATTGCGCACTGTAGTGCCGAAATCTTGATTTATTACGCACTGTAGGTCATAATAATTTATTATGGTGCAGTAGAACAGTGCGTACAGTTGAGCAAACTGTACCTTCAAATCTTAATTTAAAACATTTCCTTGTGTTTGAAAATATTGCCATTCCTTCGAGCAAAGTCGGTGCATAATTCAGTTTAATAACTCGTAAAAATTACTAAACTCAACATTAAAAAACCTCGGCCTTCGGCCTCGGTTTTTCAATGCCATATTACACACTCGGGCCTTCGGCCCTCTTGTGTAATATGACGTTTATTAATTTTTACTCGTCACTAAACCCTTCAGTTTGCGTCGTTAGGGTCTGGAGGATTGTATACGGTACTGACACTAAATGTTCACTGATTAAAAGGCATGTTACATAGTTTTGATCCTAACTTTGTATCGACTAAAAACTACTTTCATTTCAGGCACACCCCATTCGCGTTGTCGGACAGTGACAGTGCCAGTGCCATTCTGGAGCGTATTGGAAAGGGAGAGTTTGACATGAGTGGTAGAACCTGGGAGACGATATCTACCGGAGCTAAGGAACTCATCAAACTCATGCTAGACGTTGATCCTAGGTTAGAGTCTTGTCATAGTAATCGATTTAGTACAGTAATAGTCGGAATAAAATGTTTTCATCTCATTTTTTTCATTTTATTTATTGAGGTCATGGATGCAATGAACAAATGCAGCATGACAAAAGCAACAAATAATACGCTTTTCGCTGCTTGATTTGTTCATCTCCCCACAGGCGACGAATCACTGCCCAGAACATCCTATCACACCCGTGGATAGCTAAAAGAGATAAACTTAACAGTTCCAGACTGGAGAGAAAGGGCAAAAACTCCATCAAGGTTACTTGCTGCCTTATTTGGGATTTGTTGTTTTGGGTTTCTTTGCAAAATGAATGTCTCCATCCAATCGTGATGAAAAGTCTGAGAAAAATATTATAAGGTTTTTTTGTATTGGGTATTTAGACTTTTCTTTGTTTCAGAAAATGGTGGAAGCCACGTTTTCAGCGCTTAACATTTCGACTCCCGTTGAACTTGCTCCAGTCCAGTCGTCGTTGTTGGCTCGAAGAAGAAAACAAAACAAGAACGTGTAGTAGCTTTAATGATAATAATTATCATAATTATTAATGGTCAAGCGGTCCAACAGTACAGACTCAAGAAGATTAAGCCCGGGGACCCCATAATTCCAGCCCAGATTGTTCGACACCGATACTTGATTCATATCTCTCTAGAGGACTGAAGAGCTAAGATATACGCCGGATTATTTCCTCTAGTATCAAACGGAGTAGACTGAAACTGGTGAGGGTTGAGGGTCGCGTGGAAAAGAGAGGCTGTTCAATGAGATATAATGATTCCTGTCCACTAAGACATAGCTGGACATCTCTGGACCCTCACAACCGTATCACGTCGATGTTGCGAGTTCTGAGAACGCCTTCTGAAATCTCCTCACGACCATTCCACACTTGTGATACCGATTGAACATGGACATGATATAACACGTGCATACGTGATACATAGCACCGCGCGACTCGCAAATTTCAGAATGATTTCTCGAATTCGCGATGCTTATGCAAACTTTCAGGTATTCATTCGTGACTTTCAAGTGGAGCAGAATCTGAGACGTGTGGCATGTGTTGTGTTGCTGAACTTATTATGATAGCTGTTTTTGTTATATAGTTGATAATGATAGTTTTATTTTGGGTTTGTACTTTATATAGTTAGATTGGAATCCACTTTCTCTCATTTGAGGAATGAGCTACCCTCGGGATTTGTTGATCTGAGTCTGATATGAACTTAAATCAAGTAAAATGATGAACGTGTCTGAATCGGTTCAATGAATGATAAATTACTGATGCTATGCAGTAAATGCTGCGTTTTATAATGATAATCATTGCTTCATTGCTGTTATTGATAATATTCATTGGGGGATCTACAGATTTGGAGCATTATTTCGTTGTTTGGGCCCTGTTTTACTTTACAACCATGCTCCAAAACAATTTTCTTTCTATTTTATACTTCGATAGCGCTAGTGGATGTATTATCCTGAGCGGATCTGATTTTAAACAAGTCCCTTTCTTTTCGCGTGGTTGTAAAGTGAGTATACACTTGAATTAGTCTAAGTTAGGTTGATTAAAGCACCGATGTAATTTTATGTAAATAATTCCATCTGAACTTCTTATTTTGTTGGATTTATTTTAGATTTGACACAGTATATTTCATCTTTCTTAATCTTATTGACGAAAGCGCATTTTCCGCATAATATATGATTATGAATTTATCCTATCTTTGATCAATGATCATGCCTTGGAGTAATTGGACAGTGACACTGAAAAGCTGAAAATAGGTCCGTTTTTAAATTTAAACTCCGCAATATTATATTGCATGTCAAGAGATTCAAGTTTAAAGTTTTAAACGCTATAATCATAACTGATACGAGAGATTTGTTAACGGAAGCATTTGAAAAACTTGTTATTATTGTCGTCAGCATGTTCTACTACTTGCTCATCAAAATTGCTAATCCTATATACACGGCCGTGTTGTTTTCGCGCGTGCTGCATACGTATAACCATCACTGATGGAGTTACGAAACCAGAGATGGAGTTATATAAACACGCGCGAAAGTCTCTCTCTAGAAACTCCATCAGTAGATTTCAAACTCCATCAGTACTTTTCGAAAGTCCATCTCTAGATTTATATTCGATTCTGACACGCTGAGTTACCGAATGTTACAAAACTTAATTAAACATGCTTACACTGTTTATTTCACCCTATTTATTTACCCTGTTTATTTACCCTGTTGAGTGTTTATTTACCTTTATTTACCCTGTTTTACCTGACTCGTTTAATGTATTTAGCGAATGTACACATGCACAAAAACGAAAACCAAATACCAATCAACACAACACATTGTAATTACTGTGTACATTTGCAAACCGTTATATGTTAGACAAGTGTGTCACGTGACGTCTGCTCGTAGCACAGGTATAGAATGGAATGTGGCTGCAATACATTTTTGAGAGTAATTGCAATTGCAAATGTCGATGTACCCCCATGAGTGGTACCTAGTTCGTTCTCAATTTTGATATTGTACACTTTGTTTGGTCGGTCCTTCAGTGTTCACATTCCGATATATTGGTCTGTTGCTGATGATTTACACATTACCAATCATGTTATACTCGTACAATTACCATTCAAATGTAAATGGATTCTTGAGAATGTGAGAATGTGTGAGTCTTTAATATTCACTTCGTGTGATTGTATCTTTTCGATTTGTTTGTACCATTGATTTTGCAAAAGTTTATGGAAATGAACGTTTTGATGGAATCTACGTTCTTATGCTGATTGCTGCCTCTTCAAAAAGCTTCAAAATACTTCAGTCAATTCACAAATGTGAAGACTAATATAAATAATTCATAAGGTGTCCTGCTAGGGCTAAATCTGTCCAAATTAAACTTACTTCGAATCGGCCGTGTATATACTATATAACCACGCGCCAAGAGAGAGACTTTTGATCTTCACATATAGCACTCACTGGCGTTCGTACTATATGAGCAATTAGACACTCACTGCGTTCGCGCCTAATTGTAATTCACCACGCTGCGCGTGGCGAATTGCAAAAGTCTCTCTCTAGTCGCGTGGTTATATAGTCTATAATACTAACCGTGGTGTCTCGACCTTTTGAGGCGCGACGTTTTTCGCTACACTTGCGACTTTTGCCGTGCTTGGGTACTTTTTTGTGATAGCGCGGCCGTGCACAACCGTGCTTCACTATGTTATTCTTCAGTATGTTTTGCATAGAAACTTCGAAATTGAATTTGCGCAAGATAGTGCGGCGTAATACCAATATTAATATATCACACATCAAAAGGTCGAGACATCAGGGTTATAGTGTGGAAGCTCAAAAGCAATTAATTCTTATTTCTGTTTTTTAGTTTTTATTTCCATTGAAATGAGATCATTTCATTTTCATTATACTGAGCAGTTTCAAATTCGATTGAATGTTAGGTTTTACAGCTAACATAGTCATTAATTTAGATGGTTAGATAAATTGATAAAAGTCAAGATGAAATGTCAGAACTCTACTTCTAATGTCTAAACCTGATATTGCGATGCGATCTTACGTGATGTAATTGTATGGATTATCAAGATGTGTATTGTTAAACTTAAAGGTTTAAGGTGAGACAAAAATTTATTATTACGTATTGGACATTAGATTCGAGGATGCTTTTTTGCATTTTGGACGCTGTGACCTCCAGCTCCAGTGCCCATGTTATTGTTAACGTCAAGTCTGACGACTATTATTTTCTTAATTTTTCCTTCACGCTCTTGCAGGTTTGAATTTGAAACTGAATAATTGAATAAATCAACCGCTCCGGTGTCCATTCAGAACTAAATGCTGCAATGCAATTCAAATTCAATGTTAAATGCAGAATTGAGTTTGCTCCCTTATTCTTTTAAATGTACCATTTTATTTATATATATTCCATGTAAGACTTATTAGTTTCATTTTAAATTGTTTTGGAATTTTTAAAAATAGAATTTGCATTTTACTATAATTATAAATTGACTCAAAAAATGTTAAATATATTTCCATACCAAAGGATGGACGAATAAAAACTAACGAACAACGCGAACGTTTACGTAAGAATTTTCTACCAAGGTAATTTAGGTATCTAACTATCTTCTCCAACTGGCCAACTGCACTGCACTTGTATGACTATGCGTGCAGGGGACCATCCATAAACCTAAAGGACGTCCGCATTTGGCGCATTTCGTCCAGGCCTCGGCCTCCCCCTTGTCAATGTCCTCTAAGCTCTATAACGGCTATTCCACTTCCAGATAGAAACCCCTCCAACTCCATGCCAAAGGCCTTAGGCCAAGGCCAATCCAAGTCAATCTCCGGATCATGTCCACATCCTGATCCAGTACTGTTTTCCTAATTAAATCTTTTCAGTCGTCAACTTCAATTTAAGATACGAAATATCAATATACGAAATATCAAGATACGAAATATCAATATCAATATCAATATATCATATCAATATCATATCACGATCCGTGCGCGGAACCAGGGTTTTGCTAAACACGTATATCCTTCACCTTGTATACGTTGCGTGTTTACTGTTTAGCAAGACCCTGGTTCGGTCGCGGTTCCCGGTTCCGCGCACGGAGCGAATGCCACGTCGCCTCTTGTTAAGAAAAGCCGCGCGCTTCCTTGTCAGACGTTGTCCATGTCGCTGACCCCTTCCGCGCCTTCGGCGGACGCACGCGCCCGCCGAAGACGTAGGGGTCAGACAACGTCTGACAAGGCGCGCGTTGTCTAACGTCGTCAGACCCATTATTGAAAGTCACAAACAGGGCCACGCAACAATGGCAAGATTCGCTCCTCAGCTCGGGGCGCATATTTTACGCCCCTATTAAGTGATTCAACCATATTTGGGCATTAATTGTTTGAGTGCGCGCGTCGTACGCCGCGCTCTAGGTTGAGAGTCACTCTAGCAGAGATGACCATATTTTGAGATCCTCCAAGTCGCGTTGGATAACGTGATGACGTAGGTCAGGTTTAACAGGCGTTCCTTGAAATAATTGTCAGGTGATACCCATATATGGAATAAACTATCTTCCGAGCACAAGAGTGAGGAATGTGTCCGGCTTTCCATAAACAGTTGATGTTTTTACGCAGTTCGTTGCTACTCATTACTTCATTAAATTATTTGTTTTGTGTGGCCATCGGCTCTTTCTACTTTTCTACCCGTTTTGATTATGCTAATTGATATTTGCTTCATGCTTGTGAGATTTGACTCTGTGGGCCCGGCTATATCTACACCATTTTATTATATGCTTGCTGCAGGAGACTCTGTTGGCCCGGCTCTATCTACCCCATTTGATTATGCTTGCTGCAGGAAACTCTGTGAGCCCGGCTCTATTTACTCCATTTGAGTATGCTTGCTGCAAGTGACTCTGTTGGCCCGGCTCTATTTACTCCATTTGATTATGCTTGCTGCAGGAGAATCTGTGGGCCCGGCTCTATCTACCCCATTTGATTATGCTTGCTGCAAGTGACTCTGTGGGCCCGGCTCTATCTACTCCATTTGATTATGCTTGCTGCTGGTGACTCTGTGTGCCCGGCTCTATCTACTCCATTTGATTATGCTTAATGCTGCAGGAGAATCTGTGGGCCTGGCTCTATCTAATCCATTTGATTATGCTTGCTGCAGGAGACTCTGTGTGCCCGGCTCTAACTACTCCATTTGATTATGCTTGTTGTAGGAGATTCTGTGGGCCCTGCTCTGTCTACTCCATGTGATTATGCTTGCTGCAGGAGAATCTGTGGGCCCGGCTCTATTTACTCCATTTTATTATGCTTGCTGCAGGTTACTCTGTGGGCCCGGCTCTATCTACCCCATTTGATTATGATTGCTGCAAGTGACTCTGTGGGCCCGGCTCTATCTACTCCATTTGATTATGCTTGCTGCTTGTGACTCTGTGCGCCCGGCTCTATCTACTCCATTTGATTATGCTTGCTGCTTGTGACTCTGTGGGCCCGGCTCTATCTACTCCATGTGATTATGCTTGCTGCAGGTGACTCTGTGGGCCCGGCTCTATCTACTCCATTTGATTATGCTTGCTGCAAGTGACTCAGTGTGCCCGGCTCTATCTACTCCATTTGATTATGCTTGCTGCAAGTGACTCTGTGGGCCCGGCTCTATCTACCCCATTTGATTATGCTTGCTTGTGACTCTGTGTGCCCGGCTCTATCTACTCCATTTGATTATGCTTGCTGCAGGAGAATCTGTGGACCCGGCTCTATCTACTCCATTTGATTATACTTGCTGCAGGACACTCTGTGTGCCCGGCTCTATCTACTCCATTTGATTATGCTTACTGCAGGAGATTCTGTGTGCCCGGGTCTATTTACTCCATTTTATTATGCTTAATGCTGCAGGAGAATCTGTGGGCCTGGCTCTATCTAATCCATTTGATTATACTTGCTGCAGGACACTCTGTGTGCCCGGCTCTAACTACTCCATTTGATTATGCTTGTTGTAGGAGATTCTGTGGGCCCTGCTCTGTCTACTCCATGTGATTATGCTTGCTGCAGGAGAATCTGTGGGCCCGGCTCTATCTACCCCATTTGATTATGCTTGCTGCTTGTGACTCTGTGGGCCCGGCTCTATCTACTCCATTTGATTATGCTTGCTGCAGGAGAATCTGTGGGCCCGGCTCTATCTACCCCATTTGATTATGCTTGCTGCTTGTGACTCTGTGTTTCTGGCTCTATCTACTCCATTTGATTATGCTTGCTGCAGGTTACTCTGTGGGCCCGGCTCTGTCTACGATCCATTTGATTATGCTTGCTGCTTGTGACTCTGTGGGCCCGGGTCTATTTACTCCATTTGATTATGCTTGCTGCAGGTTACTCTGTGGGCCCGGCTCTGTCTACTCCATTTGATTATGCTTGCTGCTTGTGACTCTGTGGGCCCGGCTCTATCTACTCCATTTGATTATGCTTGCTGCAGGTGACTCTTCGGACCCAGCTCTATTTACTCCATTTGATTATGCTTGCTGCAGGAAACTCTGTGTGCCCGGCTCTATGAACCCCATTTCACATTTGATTATGCTTGCTGCAGGACACTCCGTGGGCCCGGCTCTATCTACTCCATTTGATTATGCTTGCTGCAGGAGACTCTGTGGGCCCGGCTCTATCTACCCCATTTGATTATGCTTGCTGCAAGTGACTCTGTGGGCCCGGCTCTATCTACCCCATTTGATTATGCTTCCTGCAGGTGACTCAGTGTGCCCGACTCTATCTACTCCATTTGATTATGCTTGCTGCAAGTGACTCAGTGTGCCCGGCTCTATCTACCCCATTTGATTATGCTTGCTGCAGGTTACTCTGTGGGCCCGGCTCTATCTACTCCATTTGATTATGCTTGCTGCTTGTGACTCTGTGGGACCGGCTCTATTTACTCCATTTGATTATGCTTGCTGCAGGTTACTCTGTGGGCCCGGCTCTGTCTACTCCATTTGATTATGCTTGCTGCTTGTGACTCTTCGGACCCAGCTCTATTTACTCCATTTGATTATGCTTGCTGCAGGAAACTCTGTGTGCCTGGCCTATGAACCCTATTTCCATTTGATTATGCTTGCTGCAGGACACTCTGTGTGCCCGGCTCTATCTACTCCATTTAATTATGCTTGCTGCAGGAGACTCTGTGGGCCCGGCTCTGTCTACTCCATTTTATCATGCTTGCTGCTTGTGACTCTTCGGACCCAGCTCTATTTACTCCATTTGATTATGCTTGCTGCAGGAAACTCTGTGTGCCCGGCTCTATGAACCCCATTTGATTATGCTTGCTGCAGGACACTCTGTGTGTCCGGCTCTATCTAATCCATTTGATTATGCTTGCTGCAGGTGACTCTGTGGGCCCGGCTCTATCTACCCCATTTGATTATGCTTGCTGCAGGTGACTCTGTGTGCCCGACTCTATGAACCCCATTTGATTATGCTTAATGCTGCAGGAGAATCTGTGTGCCCGACTCTGTCTAGTCCATTTCATTATGCTTGCTGCTTGTGACTCTTCGGACCCAGCTCTATTTACTCCATTTGATTATGCTTGCTGCAGGACTCTGTGTGCCCGGCTCTATCTACCCCATTTGAGCATTTAATTATGCTTGCTGCAGGAGACTCTGTGAGCCCGGCTCTGTCTACTCCATTTGATTTTGCTTGCTGCAGGTGGCTCTGTGTGCCCGGCTCTACTGCTCGATCTAGTATCTACCCCATTTGATTATGCTTGCTGCAGGACTCTGTGTGCCCGGCTCTATCTACCTCATTTGATTATGCTTGCTGCAGGAGACTCCGTGTGCCCGGCTCTATCTACTCCATTTGATTATGTTTGCTGCAGGAGACTCTGTGTGCCCGGCTCTATCTAATCCATTTGATTATGCTTGCTGCAGGTGACTATGGCCTGTGGGCCCGGCTCTGTCTACTCCATTTGATTATACTTGCTGCAGGAGACTCTGTGTGCCCGGCTCTATCTACTCCATTTGATTATGCTTGCTGCAGGTGACTCTGGCCTGTGGGCCCGGCTCTATCTGCCCCATTTTATAATGCTTGCTGCTTGTGACTCTTTGGGCCCGGCTCTATCTACTCCATTTGATTTGGCTAATTGCTTGTGAATCTGTGAGCACCGGCTCCTTGTACCCCGTTTGATAATGCTTGCTGCTCGTGAGCACCAGCTCTTTTTACTGCATAATGACATATCGTGCAGCCGCGGTGCAATTCATGTTATGTAAACCATTCACGATGAATCAAATGCGCGGGATATTTTCAGCGCGCGCGATAATTAGTTACGACGCGCATCGACTATTACCATTATGGTGGAGCCTTATTT
Organism: Beroe forskalii; assembly: GCA_011033025.1. Lineage (NCBI taxonomy): Eukaryota > Metazoa > Ctenophora > Nuda > Beroida > Beroidae > Beroe > Beroe forskalii. The sequence goes on from WFMF01000187.1 coordinate 113,344, forward strand.
AATTTTGCCTCTTCTCTGAAGAGGCGCGCTTGCGCGCGCAAAATAAGGCTCCGTAACATGGAGTAACGCTTCCCTAGCCAGACGTTGCCTGCCCCATATTTTTTTCAAAATAAACTCCCGACTCTGCGAGTCGGGGCGCGCGCGCTTCGCGCGCGCGAGGGGGCCAGGCAACGCCTGGCAACGCTTCCCCATTCCCTAGTACTATACGTGTTGGACTTTGAGAAACGCGCCGCGCGCGTCGCGCGAGGCCTCATGATCGCGAATTAAGCAACGCGCAACGTTTCGGCTTCCCCTAACCAGGGGTGTCGATACGACACCTGGTTTAGCGCTTGCCGCGCCGCGCACTCCGTGCGCGTAACCAGGGTCCTGGTTAGGGCAACGTTTCGGCACACGCATCTCTAGTCTGGTTCCATAAAATATGTTATTATGCGCGCGCGCAAGCGCGTGTTATGTTCAGAGAACACTTTTCGAAATTCGATCCCTACGAAACCTATGCACTCATTGGTGGCGGCGCAGTCAAATCCATATTAGGATAAAGACAAATGAGAACCCTGTCGATGCAACAGGTCAATCTTCCCAAATTGTATGAACTCTGACTTGCCGTACTCCTTCATATCATTGAAGTTGGATTTAAGATGATTGTCGTGATTGTCGTGGGCCAATCACATCGAAATTGACAAAAATTAAAGCAAAATACTATTCAGGTGAAAATTTCATTTGTTCATAATGTATTATATATGTCTTCTGGGGTCTGCCAGCCTTATCGAGCCCTTCTTAATGTTCCTGTCGAGAATGATTCATTACAAGAAATGTTTCAATTGACCATTCTTTGCTTCAACAAAGCAACAAACTAATTGTTTATTCCGCCAGAAACGAGGTTATCCTGATTAAAAGTAAACACTTAATAGGATAAATTTTTGCAAGGTTACTGGTTAGCTGGGGCTATCTTTATAGTTTATATCAATGATTGAATAATTTCATTCTTTCATTATTTTCAATTGCATCGCAAGTTAATAAAACATTTCAAATGAAATAGTTATATACTTAAGAAAACTTTTATTTTTTGCGGACTTCCTCAAGATTTAATTCTAATTTTCAGCCGAGTGTAAAGGGCTTGATTCCGTAATTCAAGCTTTGCTATTCCTTCTGCCGAAAACTAGTGACAGGTCTATGAAAATATTATATAATAGAGCTAAATAGAGGAAAGGGCTAATAATCAATGATAGGTTAATTCTATATTTCATTTTAATTTTCAGCCCTGAGTGTAAAGAGCGTGATTCCATAATTCAAGCTTTGCTATTCCTTCTGCCGAAAACTAGTGACAGGTCTATGAAAATATTATATAATAGAGCTAAATAGAGGAAAGGGCTAATAATCAATGATAGGTTAATTCTATATTTAATTCTAATTTTCAGCACTGAGTGTAAAGGGCTTGATTCCATAATTCAAGCTTTGCTATTCCTTCTGCCGAAAACTAGTGACAGGTCTATGAAAATATATAATAGAGCTAAATAGAGGAAAGGGCTAATAATCAATGATAGGTTAATTCTATATTTCAAGCTTTACTATGCCTTAATGAGGTTATATGGCGCCCAAAAACCGAATTTAATGGGGGGGGGGAAGGAGGCATAGCTAAGTAGCTACCGAAGTGCCCTAGGGCGGGGGGGGTCGGCGTCCCATGCCTCCCTTTTGAACCTTGCCCTACTTCATTAACTTCAAAAAAAGTTTTGGGCTTCGTCAAAATTTACCTGTGAAAGCATTGTCCCCGCTGTCCCGGACTATCTCGGATCAATTTTGAAAATTCACCTATAATTCACATACAATTCATCTATAACCTACAATGACCCATATTTTACTGATAATTCTGAAAAATTTCCTATAATTCTGACTTTTTGAATTTACCCTACAATCACCGGATTGTATTTTTCAGGTGGCGTCCAAAAAAATGCCACGTAAATTTCGAGAATAAATCTATGAAATTTTTTCTCCTCTACACGGTCTTTGCCTTCCCTATTTGAGTCCAAAAGTGTCCTCCCAAATAAATTTCAAGATTCGGCAGCTTGTTTGTTATTTTTGGCAATTTTCAATCTCAAAATCGCCTTTTCATTTTACAAAGAGGCCTAGAAGAGGGTTAGCAGAGATCGTGATGAATTGGGATTGTGTGCATACTACCTTTATCCAAAATCCATACTGTTAAATCTAAAAGAGATGGTTGTGTTGCACTATGCATGCATGTATAGAAGTATGTATGCGTGTCACCAGGTACATTTTCAAGCATCCAAGTTCTGCTCCTTTATAATATCACTCGCGTTGGTAAAGTCCGGGGTGTTGGCATCGTGTGCAGTAGTGTGTGCTGTAGCAAGCTTACAGGCATTTGGGTTCAATGCTCTGTACATCACAATATTAAACTTGATATTTTTTTCAAAAACTTCATATAATTCTTCAATTTGCTCAAAATTTTTAGTAGTACAGTCAAATCTGGCAAAAAATAGCCAAAAAAGTGGACAAATTCGACTCCAAGCGATTTTGCGTGGTTTCCATGGTTTTTCGCATGAAAAATCGATCTAGCAACTTTCCACACCTCTCCGAGATGTGGAAAGTGCCGAAAAATCGATTTTTAGCTGAGGCGCAGCAGACTGATATGTAAAAAATCGTATCTCGGCTCAGGAAGGTCGTAGAGACTTCATCTTGGGCGGAAAATGTGTGTAATGGCCATGTTTATATACAACTTGTTGATAAACATATGCTCTAAAATGCTCACAAACTGAGTTATGGGCCAAAAACCATTTTTGGGGCATCCGTATGGCCTTATGTAGGGTATTTCAATATCTTGGCTCAGGAAGGTCGTAGAGACTTCATCTAGGGCGGAAAATGTGCGTAATGAGCTTTTTTCATACAATTATGAATAGACATATGCTTTGAAATACTCAAGAACCGAGTTATGGGCCAGAAACCATTTTTGGGGCACCCGTATGGCCTTATTTAGGGTATTTCGATATCTTGGCTCAGGAAGGTGGTAGAGACTTCATCTTGGGCGGAAAATGTGTGTAATGTCCATGTTTATATACAACTTGTTTATAAACATATGCTCTAAAATGCTCACAAACTGAGTTATGGGCCAAAAACCATTTTTGGGGCACCCGCATGGCCTAATTTAGGCTATTTCGATATCTTAGCTCAGGAAGGTCGTAGAGACTTCATCTTGGGCGGAAAATGTGCGTAATGAGCTTACTCCATGTTACGGAGCCTTATTTTGCGCGCGCAAGCGCGCCTCTTCAGAGAAGAGGCAAAATAAGGCTCCACCATAATGGTAATAGTCGATGCGCGTCGTAACTAATTATCGCGCGCGCTGAAAATATCCCGCGCATTGGATTCATCGTGGATGGTTTACATAACATGAATTGCACCGCGGCTGCACGATATGTCATTATGCAGTAAAAAGAGCTGGTGCTCACGAGCAGCAAGCATTATCAAACGGGGTACAAGGAGCCGGTGCTCACAGATTCACAAGCAATTAGCCAAATCAAATGGAGTAGATAGAGCCGGGCCCAAAGAGTCACAATCAGCAAGCATTATCAAATGGGGCAGATAGAACCGGGCCCACAGGCCAGAGTCACCTGCAGCAAGCATAATCAAATGGAGTAGATAGAGCCGGGCACACAGAGTCTCCTGCAGCAAGTATAATCAAATGGAGTAGATAGAGCCGGGCCCACAGGCCAGAGTCACCTGCAGCAAGCATAATCAAATGGATTAGATAGAGCCGGGCACACAGAGTCTCCTGCAGCAAACATTATCAAATGGAGTAGATAGAGCCGGGCCCACAGAGTCACCTGCAGCAAGCATAATCAAATGGGGTAGATACTAGATAGAGCCGGGCACACAGAGCCACCTGCAACAAGCAAAATCAAATGGAGTAGACAGAGCCGGGCTCACAGAGTCTCCTGCAGCAAGCATAATTAAATGCTCAAATGGTGTAGATAGAGCCGGGCACACAGAGTCCTGCAGCAAGCATAATCAAATGGAGTAAATAGAGCTGGGTCCGAAGAGTCACAAGCAGCAAGCATAATTAAATGGACTAGACAGAGTCGGGCACACAGATTCTCCTGCAGCATTAAGCATAATCAAATGGGGTTCATAGAGTCGGGCACACAGAGTCACCTACAGCAAGCATAATCAAATGGAGTAAATAGAGCTGGGTCCGAAGAGTCACAAGCAGCAAGCATGATAAAATGGAGTAGACAGAGCCGGGCCCACAGAGTCTCCTGCAGCAAGCATAATTAAATGGAGTAGATAGAGCCGGGCACACAGAGTGTCCTGCAGCAAGCATAATCAAATGTGAAATGGGGTTCATAGAGCCGGACACACAGAGTTTCCTGCAGCAAGCATAATCAAATGGAGTAGACAGAGCCGGGCCCACAGAGTGTCCTGCAGCAAGCATAATCAAATGGAGTAGATAGAGCCGGGCCCACAGAGTAACCTGCAGCAAGCATAATCAAATGGAGTAGATAGAGCCGGGCACACAGAGTCACAAGCAGCAAGCATAATCAAATGGAGTAGATAGAGCCGGGCCCACAGAGTCTCCTGCAGCAAGCATAATCAAATGGGGTAGATAGAGCCGGGCCCACAGAGTCTCCTGCAGCAAGCATAATCAAATGGGGTAGATAGAGCCGGGCACACAGAGTCTCCTGCAGCATTAAGCATAATCAAATGGGGTTCATAGAGCCGGGCACACAGAGTCACCTGCAGCAAGCATAATCAAATGGAGTAGATAGAGCCGGGCCCACAGAGTCACCTGCAGCAAGCATAATCAAATGGAGTAAATAGAGCTGGGTCCGAAGAGTCACAAGCAGCAAGCATAATCAAATGGAGTAGATAGAGCCGGGCCCACAGAGTAACCTGCAGCAAGCATAATCAAATGGAGTAGATAGAGCCGGGCCCACAGAGTCACAAGCAGCAAGCATGATAAAATGGAGTAGACAGAGCCGGGCCCACAGAGTCACCTGCAGCAAGCATAATCAAATGGAGTAGATAGAGCCGGGCACACAGAGTCACAAGCAGCAAGCATAATCAAATGGATTAGATAGAGCCGGGCCCACAGAGTCTCCTGCAGCAAGCATAATCAAATGGAGTAAATAGAGCCGGGCCCACAGAGTCTCCTGCAGCAAGCATAATCAAATGGAGTAGACAGAGTCGGGCACACTGAGTCACCCGCAGGAAGCATAATCAAATGGGATAGATAGAGCCGGGCCCACAGAGTCACTTGCAGCAAGCATAATCAAATGGGGTAGATAGAGCCGGGCCCACAGAGTCTCCTGCAGCAAGCATAATCAAATGGAGTAGATAGAGCCGGGCCCACAGATTCTCCTGCAGCAAGCATAATCAAATGGGGTTGATAGAGCCGGGCCCACAGAGTCACAAGCAGCAAGCATAATCAAATGGATTAGATAGAGCCGGGCCCACAGAGTCTCCTGCAGCAAGCATAATCAAATGGAGTAGACAGAGTCGGGCACACTGAGTCACCTGCAGGAAGCATAATCAAATGGGATAGATAGAGCCGGGCCCACAGAGTCACTTGCAGCAAGCATAATCAAATGGGGTAGATAGAGCCGGGCCCACAGAGTCTCCTGCAGCAAGCATAATCAAATGGGGTAGATAGAGCCGGGCCCACAGATTCTCCTGCAGCATTAAGCATAATCAAATGGGGTAGACAGAGCCGGGCACACAGAATCTCCTGCAGCATTAAGCATAATCAAATGGGGTTCATAGAGTCGGGCACACAGAGTCACAAGCAGCAAGCATAATCAAATGGAGTAGATAGAGCCGGGCCCACAGAGTAACCTGCAGTGGGCATAATCAAATGGGGTTCATAGAGCCGGGCACACAGAGTTTCCTGCAGCAAGCATAATCAAATGGAGTAAATAGAGCTGGGTCCGAAGAGTCACAAGCAGCAAGCATAATCAAATGGAGTAGACAGAGCCGGGCCCACAGAGTAACCTGCAGCAAGCATAATCAAATGGAGTAAATAGAGCCGGGCCCACAGAGTCACAAGCAGCAAGCATAATCAAATGGAGTAGATAGAGCCGGGCCCACAGAGTAACCTGCAGCAAGCATAATCAAATGGAGTAGATAGAGTCGGGCACACTGAGTCACCTGCAGGAAGCATAATCAAATGGGGTAGATAGAGCCGGGCCCACAGAGTCTCCTGCAGCAAGCATAATCAAATGGGGTAGATAGAGCCGGGCCCACAGAGTCTCCTGCAGCAAGCATAATCAAATGGGGTAGATAGAGCCGGGCACACAGAGTCTCCTGCAGCAAGCATAATCAAATGGAGTAGATAGAGCCGGGCCCACAGAGTAACCTGCAGCAAGCATAATCAAATGGGGTTCATAGAGCCGGGCACACAGAGTAACCTGCAGCAAGCATAATCAAATGGAGTAGATAGAGCCGGGCCCACAGAGTAACCTGCAGCAAGCATAATCAAATGGGGTAGATAGAGCCGGGCCCACAGAGTCTCCTGCAGCAAGCATAATCAAATGGAGTAGATAGAGCCGGGCACACAGAGTGTCCTTCAGCAAGCATAATCAAATGGGGTAGATAGAGCCGGGCACACAGATTCTCCTGCAGCATTAAGCATAATCAAATGGGGTAGACAGAGCCGGGCACACAGAGTGTCCTGCAGCAAGCATAATCAAATGGAGTAGATAGAGCCGGGCCCACAGAGTAACCTGCAGCAAGCATAATCAAATGGGGTTCATAGAGTCGGGCACACAGAGTCACCTGCAGCAAGCATAATCAAATGGAGTAGATAGAGCCGGGCCCACAGAGTAACCTGCAGCAAGCATAATCAAATGGGGTAGATAGAGCCGGGCCCACAGAGTCTCCTGCAGCAAGCATAATTAAATGGAGTAGATAGAGCCGGGCACACAGAGTGTCCTGCAGCAAGCATAATCAAATGGGGTTCATAGACCCGGGCACACAGAGTTTCCTGCAGCAAGCATAATCAAATGGAGTAAATAGAGCTGGGTCCGAAGAGTCACAAGCAGCAAGCATGATAAAATGGAGTAGACAGAGCCGGGCCCACAGAGTCTCCTGCAGCAAGCATAATTAAATGGAGTAGATAGAGCCGGGCACACAGAGTGTCCTGCAGCAAGCATAATCAAATGTGAAATGGGGTTCATAGAGCCGGGCACACAGAGTTTCCTGCAGCAAGCATAATCAAATGGAGTAAATAGAGCTGGGTCCGAAGAGTCACAAGCAGCAAGCATAATCAAATGGATTAGACAGAGCCGGGCCCACAGAGTAACCTGCAGCAAGCATAATCAAATGGAGTAGATAGAGCCGGGCCCACAGAGTCACAAGCAGCAAGCATAATCAAATGGGGTAGATAGAGCCGGGCACACAGAGTCACAAGCAGCAAGCATAATCAAATGGGGTAGATAGAGCCGGGCACACAGAGTCACAAGCAGCAAGCATAATCAAATGGATTAGATAGAGCCGGGCCCACAGAGTCACAAGCAGCAAGCATAATCAAATGGAGTAGATAGAGCCGGGCCCACAGAGTCACCTGCAGCAAGCATAATCAAATGGGGTAGATAGAGCCGGGCCCACAGAGTCACAAGCAGCAAGCATAATCAAATGGAGTAGATAGAGCCGGGCCCACAGAGTCACCTGCAGCAAGCATAATCAAATGGGGTAGATAGAGTCGGGCACACTGAGTCACCTGCAGGAAGCATAATCAAATGGGGTAGATAGAGTCGGGCACACAGAGTCACAAGCAGCAAGCATAATCAAATGGAGTAGATAGAGCCGGGCCCACAGAGTAACCTGCAGCAAGCATAATCAAATGGGGTAGATAGAGTCGGGCACACTGAGTCACCTGCAGCAAGCATAATCAAATGGAGTAAATAGAGCCGGGCCCACAGAGTCACATGCAGCAAGCATAATCAAATGGATTAGATAGAGCCGGGCACACAGATTCTCCTGCAGCAAGCATAATCAAATGGGGTAGATATAGTCGGGCCCACAGAGTCAAATCTCACAAGCATGAAGCAAATATCAATTAGCATAATCAAAACGGGTAGAAAAGTAGAAAGAGCCGATGGCCACACAAAACAAATAATTTAATGAAGTAATGAGTAGCAACGAACTGCGTAAAAACATCAACTGTTTATGGAAAGCCGGACACATTCCTCACTCTAGTGCTCGGCAGATAGTTTATTCCATATATGGGTATCACCTGACAATTATTTCAAGGAACGCCTGTTAAACCTGACCTACGTCATCACGTGATCCAACGCGACTTGGAGGATCTCAAAATATGGTCATCTCTGCTAGAGTGACTCTCAACCTAGAGCGCGGCGTACGACGCGCGCACTCAAACAATTAATGCCCAAATATGGTTGAATCACTTAATAGGGGCGTAAAATATGCGCCCCGAGCTGAGGAGCGAATCTTACCATTGTTGCGTGGCCCTGTTTGTGACTTTTCTACGAAAAGCGCGCGCAAGCGCGAACAAACAGGGACACGTAACATGTGGTAAGTAATGAGCTTGTTTATATACAATTGTGAATAGACATATGCTTTGAAATACTCAGGAACCGAGTTATGGGCCAGAAACCATTTTTGGGGCATCCGTATGGCCTTATTTAGGTTATTTCGATATCTTGGCTCAGGAAGGTCGAAGACTTCATCTTGGGTGGAAAATGTGCGCAATGGCCATGTTTATAGACGACTTGTTGATAAACATATGCTCTAAAATGCTCACAAACTGAGTTATGGGCCCAAAACCATTTTTGGGCACCCTCATGGTTTAATCCAGGGTATTTCGGCGTCTTGACTCAGTAAAGCCGCAGATATTTTGATTTGGGTTGGCCCATATATATTGGTTCGCAGCCTTGGCATTTGATTCCTACTAGACTCAAACCGAATTGTTGGTATTCCAGAGCAAATCTTTATGAGCAAATCATGACGTATATAAGAAACATGACCATTGCATAATGCATATAGTTTTCACACCGAAAATGAATTCTCTACGACCTTCCTTAGCTGAAGCATGGAATTCACCTCATAGGTGTCCTGAGACCAGTTTTAGCCCATTATTCGGCCTTCGAACATTTTATGGTGCAAGTTTGTTAAAAATTTGTCAATAAACTGCGCACACACAACCCAAAACTCCAAAAACCAAATATCTGCATGTTTCCTGAGCCAAGAGGCAATGCACTGAAATACTCAAATACCCTGCGTTAAACCATGAGGGTGCCTCATAAATGATTATGGGCCCATAACTCGGTTTGTGAGCATTTCAGAGCATATGTTTATTAACAAGTCGTATATAAACATGGCCATTGCGCACATTTTCCATCCAAGAAGAAGTCTCTACGACCTTCCTGAGCCAAGATACCGAAATACCCTAAATAAGGCCATATGGGTGCCCCAAAAATTGGTTTTTGGCCCATAACTCGGTTCCTGAGTATTTCAGAACATATTTTTATTGACAATTGTATATAAACATGCTCATTGCGCACATTTTCCGCCCAAGAAGAAGTCTCTACGACCTTCCTGAGCCAAGATATCGAAATAGCCTAAATTAGGCCATGCGGGTGCCCCAAAAATGGTTTTTTAAATACATAACTCAGTTTTTGAGCATTTTAGAGCATATGTTTATTAACAAGTTGTATATAAACATGGCCATTGCCCACATTTTCCGCCCAAGATGAAGTCTCTACGACCTTTCTGAGCCGAGATACGATTTTTTTTACATATCAGTCGGCTGCGCCTCGGCTAAAAATCGATTTTTCGGCACTTTCCACAACTCGGAGAGGTGTGGAAAGTTGCTAGATCGATTTTTCATGCAAAAAAAACCATGGAAACCACGCAAAATCGCTTGGAGTCGAATTTGTCCACTTTTAAATCCAATTTTGACTGTACTATAGCTTTAATCATAAAATTGATCGAAGCTAACAAAATTCATCAAATTTTGATTGGATTCCAACCAGATAGTCATTTGGTCAATTTTCAATGGGCAGTTTGAATGCTATCAGTGATGACTGATCTAACTAAATAATTGACATGAAAGTCCGAAGACACGAAAATTTGTCTCGGTTCATGATTGGTGATGATATATCTCAATCTTCTATCTTGGTCAGTTATCGTCTATTTCATATTGTGCTATTGAATCTTGACATCAATGCGGGGTGCAACAATGGCGAGCATTGCAATGGTTTAATATATGCAACACAAAAGAAACTGTGAAGCGTAGTAGCGAAAATTGGGATCATACTCATGAAACTCTGAACTGCGTGCAACTATAAACGTATCTACAGATAGTTATAGAAATTGGCGGGAACGCGCGTTAAATCAAACTCGTAGGAGAGGGAAGTTAAGCGCCTGCAATTCTTGTTTAAAATGGTAACGTTTTTTTGTTTGTGACTTTTGGCACTATTCTCAATTGATGCAATGTTGTTTTTGATGTATCGCCCCGTTTTCAAATGGTACCATTTTTGTAGGGAGAGAAGGGGTTATTCAACCTTCAATTGGATATAGAAAATAGAGGTTTAGTTAAATAAGATTTTTGAGATTTCGGACGTAAATAGTTCGTATTTTTGTGGCCTTCACAATCATATCTATCTAATTCTAAATAAGTATTAGTTTTGCGTTATACCTATGAATTACTCAACCCACCCATCGTTCTTAAATCCTTAATAAGCGCATTCCTAGCCATGCTGTAAGCGTATATTATCTTCAGATCCTGAGCAAGGGAAGTTCCCACCTAACGATGGTCGAGCGTGGTTCCACACACATGACGTTAAGATAGCACTCTGCATTGAGCCCAAAGAGTGAGTACTTCCATATGCAGACCCCGAGGACTGCTGTTCAGATTGTCATATCGTACTTTCCGGTTGTTACTTTATGTATGACAATTTGTCAGGCTGTAATTGAGTGTCTCTTAAATCTTGATGATCATGTTCCCTTCCAGGAACGATTCCAAGTTGCAGCAAATGCCAATGAAGTATGTTCGATGTTCTATGCGGCTCAAAGTGGAACATCTCGCTAAATTCATTAAGCAGAAGATATCTATTTCTGTGAGTTAATTTTTGTGACACTGGCAATCCGGCGTTCATTTAGATGTTAGTTTGCGTAAGGCGCTGTGTAATCCAAAGACGTAGTTGCGCGCTTGATGAATTTTAATGTCCGCGCGCGCGCCGCACAGCCGCGGCCATGCATGCATTAAAACTCATCAAGCGCGCAGCGTGACCGGATTTTAGTTTGTCCAGCTTTAAGGTTTACAAGGAAAAAAGATGGGCGAATGACGGGCGTTAGTTCGGCGAAAGGTGGGTGTTAGTTGGGCGCAAGGGGGAAAAGATGGGCACGAAAATGAAATATTCGAATCAGAGACAGTTTTTTTTCAAACATTCGTGTCCTATTAATTTGCTCGATAAGGGGTCGTGGTAAGAACCTCAAAATAGTAGTTCCCTGCTAATTTCAAAATAATTGGAGAAAGAAAATAATTCAGGGTACAAAATGGCAAGAAATTCTACCATTTTAGTAAATATATATTCAAGAAACGCATTTTGACGAGACGAGGAACATCAAAACAAAAATCGTGTGCCCATGGCCATATTCATGATATTGTAAAAAGAGATGTCACGGGTCAAGTTTTACTGTTTCAACATGATGTCTCAATCTAAAGATGAATTTAGCAATAAATCTGGTGTGTGTCATCATGTGCCAGTTGATTCTTGGACATTTGGCCTAACTGGACATCTGGCCTAACGCCTAAAACTACTGATTATGCCAGGTAACCAGTTAGGCCAACTGACCGTTCTGCGGACATTTGGCCTAAATTAGTTTCAATTGTTATTATGCTTCATACGGCGATTAGGCCAGATGTCTATTTAGGTCAAATATCCTTGGCCTAACGACATGTGATCCATCAAAAATGATACGATCCATGAATGTCTTTCTAATGAGATACGACACTGATGATTTACCGCAGAAAATCAAGAGTTCAGAAGATTAAAATGCGATGTTGGATTATTATATATTGCATACGGATAAGAACAAACCGCCTATTATTCATAATATGGATATAGCCGGTATGAATTTCATGCTGGCTATCATAATAAGTCTGCATAAAATAACCCCCGGTTCAAAGTACATATTACTGTTGGTTAATGTGTTCTTGATTGTGTTATCGAACTTTCATTTAAAACTGTTTTATCGGCATGGACCATCTGTGCCCGCTCACATATTTTGCTCAAAAGTCCCACTTTCGACTCTAATTTGATAAACTTTAAAGGTTAAAATACCCTGAACTCAATGGAAACACAGGCTGTCGGTTCACAATAAATGCTGCACACTGCACAGATTCGTCACTTCCCGCCATGTCTTGTTTTACCGTTCTAGTAACCGTGGTGCTGGTAGCTAATGCAGCTGCTAAGCAAGCCTGTCCTGTATGTAAGGAGAACGTAAGAAGTACAGGTATCAGAAATTTTGAAAATAGAGTTTATTCGGAGAGGTCTTGCTCTGAAGCTGTGAACTACGCCTACAACAAACCCTGCCCTGAGGGTGCTGTCTGCGAAGTTTTCGAGGAAACCGTTTCTAGCCGCAGCAGTTCAGGTGGCTACCATTCCATCACAACCCGGACAATTGACTGCTTTGCACCTACGCCTTCTTATCTGAGGTCGTGTGGGCCTGATCATTCCATGTATGGCGTCGATCGTTCTTGCGGCTTCAAGGTCCTCTTTCCTCCGGATCGATGTCCATCCTGTATTATCGCTGAAGGCCGCATCAACGGACAGGAATTGAAAATTTTGGATGATTGTAAGTACGATGCCGACCAATGGATCCAAATACGTGTTTCCTCAAACTTGGGTCTTTTGGGGAAACCCTCCCAAAAATCCGTGTACAAATTGGGGGAGACTAGACGCAGTATAGTTTGCGTGAAATAATGTCAAGGGGCACCTTTCTCTGGATTTTAGATTTCCCCTGATTATGGTAGGTTCTTCTTATGGTGTTTTTTTAAAAAAAAGCTGTTTTTAGTAGGGGATCCATAAAAGGGCGACTGGGGGGGAGGGGGGTTCAATGTTTTTGGGGGCGGAGGGGGGTTTTTAAAAGCGGGTCGAAAAAATTTTGGGGGATTTGACGGTTTTTTACTTAAAAAACATGAAAATTTTTGTAAAAAATTAAAAAAAATTTTTAAGAAAAAATGCGGACGTCCGGGGGGGTTCTGTTGGGGCAAGGGTAGGGGGGGTCTGAAAAAGGAAATTTTGGGGCGTCCCTTTGGGGTGGCCCTTAGAAGACCCCGTTTAATTTTTTTTGGGGGTAAAAAAATTTTTTGAATTTTGTTTTTATTGGTCTGGTGACAAATTTAATTATATTTTTTAAAATAAACATTAATCGGGTGAAAAATTTAACTTTTTTTTGAAATTCTTTTTGTTTTGGGGACAGAAATGGAAAATATTTTTCAGAATAAGGTCTTTAAATTTGGAATGTTTTGTTTTGTTTTTTCAAGTTTAATGACGGAAAAAAAATTATTTAATTTTAGAATTTAGTTTGAAAAATTTTGCTGATGAAAATTTTAACAGAAACCTTATAATTGATAATAATGATAAAATTTTTTCAAAATTTTGGGGGATGATGAGGGTTTTAAAAAAGTATGGAAAGAACCGGGGGTTAAAACCGCAACGCCTTTTAGCATTCACTCTTTAATTCGAAAAGGTTCGGCTTTTTTCCGCGTTCTTTCAAACATGGGTTTTTAAAAACCCTTAAAAACCGTCCCCTCCAACCAAATCCTTTTGGTTTGGGAAAATATCCCCCGTGCCCGAGCTGAAATTTGCGTCAAATCGCAAAAATTGTTAATTTGAAAGACACAGATGACGTCACAATTACGTCAGCAAATTAGTTAAACTATCTGAATCCATTCATTAACACAATTGGGACTATGACCGTGACAACATATCCAAAGATGAAGTTCTGGGTTGTCCCTGTTCTTCTCCACTAGCTTCACAAGTTTTGCCATTTTTTGGGATTTTTTTCAAAGTCAAAGCAAGTCAAACAATCGCAAATATCTCAATGATGCTGGGGAGCTCAGAACTTTCAAATTACATTTTTGAAAAGTACATTAAATTTCCTTTCTACTAGGAGGAGCATTTTTTCCTATCTCGAAAGCTTCATACCGAATTGCATAAAAAACGTCATATTTTTGGGAAATCGACATTTGAAATTCTTAGTTTTGTGACGTCATTATGACGTCATTATCGTGACGTTAAAAAGTTTTTAAGGGCATTATTCGCGAGTTCTATCTTTTTACTTTCCATCGCTGGGTCGATGAGCTCTGTATCTTTTACCGTTCCCGAGATATGGCCGTTTAAATAGGGTATACTTCTCGCACTAAAGCGTCATCTCTCTATATGTATATACCTCTATATATATGTATATACCTCTATATATGTGTATATATATGGTCGTAACCTTATTTAACAAGAACACCCTCGATTTTGGCAATATTCAAGTTGTAATAACTCGGCCATTTTTAATCCAATCGATCTGAAATTTTGACAGTTGCACCTTTGACCTCTAAACATGCGATGTTCAAATTTTTGGTGCAATTTCAGCAACGGGAACTTACTCAAATTTTAACGTGAAATATGGCCAATCCATGAAAACATATAGTTGGGGCTGGCAAGCAAAGTTTAAAAAACTCACTTCCGATGTCCGGTAGCTCTCGTTTACTGTAAGGGATTGCCGTTCAATGCTCGCCCTCGGACCCTTCTGGGTCCTCGCCTCGCCTCGGCCTTCCCCGTACTGTTAGGTCCGCCGTCAATGCTCCCCTCGGGGGTCCTCAGGCTCAGCTCAGGCCTTCGGCCCTCGCACTGTTTGGACCGCCGTCCAATGCTCGCCCTCGGGCCCTTCGGGCCCTCGGGCTCGCAAACCGCCGCGGGGGGCTTGCCAGCCCCCTGATGAGACAGATCATTCGACGGTAAAAGTTAATTCGCCAGCCTTGGCAATAACAACCGGTGTCCCGTACTATTATTTATTTCTTAATTGTATTTGTTTCAAATGACACTATCGGCCAGAACCAGCTCACATGATTACTCTGAGTCGAATCTGCTTTAAGTTAAACTACCCAAACTCAATTGAAACATCGGTTGACAATAAACACTCCTATTTGATATGGATGCACACTGCACAAAAACACCACTTCCCGCCATGTCTGGAAGCTTATGTAGCTGCTAAACAAGCCTGTCCTACTTCCACGTATTTTCACAGCTCAACTAATACTCTATTACTCTAATTATGATGCGGCGAGGGGAGCTGCTACCAACCTTTGGATTCTAACGATCTTGACCCGTAGATCGCATCATTTTTGATGGATCACATATTAAATTCATCATTTTTTTATTTCAAAATTCAAATTTTACATGAAATATTTTTACAATGTCATTCATGTCGTAAGGCCAAGGATATTTGGCCTAAATGGACATCATGTCTCCATGCCTTGCTGGTGTCTATGAAGTCCTTATCAGTTAATAAGTTCAGTTAATAAAATAACCTGCCGTTTCATGATTTGGCCCGTATGCAATATGCGAGTGCCGTTGATAATATGGCACTTTTTTAAGATTCCGTTGTTAATAAAGTAATTAGGTGTCGCTCTTCGTTAGGTACCGTTTTTAAGAAGGTAAAATACATTGAGATATTCATTAAACCAATTTAATGAGAGTATGTCTTCAGGACGACCTGGAATTGACATGCAACAAGCAACTTCTGAAGGAAGGATCAACTCTGGAAAACATATGGCTGGATACCTGGAAAGTTAAGGTATGTTTCCTGTAGCCCTAGGTAGTCTTGTTTTCGTCATGTGTAGCTATGTTTTTCAGCATGTCAAACGAGATTGTTGATTGTTATTGACCATATTCATGTTAGTTTAAGGGAATGACGGTTTGCCGTTTGGTTTCGAGTGAATTATAACAATTAGCACCGTATGATTTTCTGAGCTGATACGCCCATTTCGCTTCCAATCCCTGTTTTTTGTTTCTCTTTGATCATCAAAAAAGGTTATGAGAATATTTACATAATTTCTGCTTTTCTCAACAATCCGTTGTAATCCATATCTATCCGTCAGTTTGCTGTAATTAAGTGGAAAATATTGTGTTGCATGTGATGATTCAACAAAATAATCTAATGACGCTTGCTGATTACTTATAAGCTTATAGAAATCTCTGCACTTTTAAGCCCCTGGTACCAAATTCTTTTTTTGCCCAATGTTTCTACCGAGCCCCTTTCAGTCTATTTCGAGAGACCTAGGTATTTACTCTTTTTTGTTACATTTCTCCATGATATGAATCGCTTTAGATGGCTGGTTGCATTGTTTTCGACATTGCGTCCTTTAATCAAAGTAGAAACCTATGCTAGCTTTAGAGCGATAATAAATCTGTGCTACTTATCTATTTATTCATTTTATATTGTTTCTCCAGGAGGCACCGATGAGGCTGTATTACAATAAAAAGTAACGTGACGTCACTGTAATAAAAACACGTGAACCTCTCTGAGTGAACCTCGTCTACATACAAACATACAGTTGGATGAATTTGATCGTTGGTCGTACTACATGAATTTAAACTTAGAACACTTATCATGTCGTCATTAGTAGAATGTAGATGTTGTGAGTTCTGAGAACGCTTCTGAAATTTCCACACGACCACCATTTGTACGTGCGTGATACTGATTTAGCAGTATATCCACGTACACTTACGGTGCTGTGCGACTGGGAAATTTCAGAATAATTCTCAATTCTCAAACATGCAATACTTATCACGACGTCATTTTTAAATACCGAAGCTATTTACAGAAACTAATTCCGATTTTCACCTATTCCGAACCATCCATTTCTGATATCTGATCGTGCTCCAGAAGACTGTTTTCTTGTTTTTAGAAAACATGATAAACGCTAAGCTGATATTTTTTATTGCTTTCTTTACCTGTTTATTTCAATATGCTATCAAGCTATAATATTGATATTGTTATGGTATTTACTGCTTTTCATTCCAATACCCCGTATAACAAAATGTTTTATTTGGTCTTCATAATTGATGATTTCATAGAGTAATACATAAATAGATCCCAAAGTTGATACCACCTTGGAAAAATGAGGTTCATGGAAAGTACACACCAATCCTAAAATCTACATTTAGATTAAATGAGTTAATATGAACTGTTCTTCAACGTTTTGTTTTGTTGTTTTGATGTTTTGATTTCATTTCACTTATATCCGTCACCATTCGCCAAGTTCCATAACTTTCCCAATACCCAGTGATTGTGTGCTTGTTTCGACAAGGTTACTTTTCATTGCATATAGTTTTATTGCATATAGTTTCATTCCTACAATCAATTATCATACCACTTGTGAAGTTGTGAAAGCCACTTGCTAATTTACATTCCAGGTCATTGCTTTTTTCATCCCATAACCACAACTACATTTTTGGAATATGTTGCACATACTTGCCCATAAGTGACGGAAATTTGAGCCTTCACTTTGCTTCCTTCATCCCTGTTTTATCATTTCAGAATTTCAATGTACAGCTAGATAATTTCATAAATCTGAGTTTTTCATGAAATGTGTAGCTTGAATTGAAACAAATTCCCAGACATACTTGATTTTAGTTGACACCAGTTTCTTCTGACGCCAGTTTACTCTGACACCAGTTCACTCTGACACCAGTTTCTTCTGACACCAGTTTCTTCTGACGCCAGTTTACTCTGACACCAGTTCACTCTGACACCAGTTTCTTCTGACGCCAGTTTACTCTGACACCCGTTTACTCTGACACCATTTTACTGCTGACAGGTGTCTCCTTCAGCAGCAGTTCCATCTTGCGTGCCAGTATTCTGCCTCAAGTGTACAAATACATCGACACCAGTTTAACATTCAGACAACAGTTTAAACTCAATAACATCTGTATACTCAGTCTCGATGTATTGTGACTGCAGCTTACACTGTCGAAAATTACTCTTGCATCAAACTGTACGGCTGTGACATCATCCCACTATTCTCATTTAACTCCCGTATGGATCCATCAACCTACTTTCATCTTAAATTTTCGGTGTAAATATCAAATTGTTGTTATAAAAGTCAATTTATAGATCTTCAAAAATATCATCTATGTCTATAAATAATTTTCAGAAGTAAAGACACTTGGTTTCTCTTATTTTATAATCTATATTAGGTTCCTCCTGGAAAACTGTACACAAGTTGAATTACTCGCATATCACAAATAACACACTAAATTTCGGAAAGAGAAGAATATTCTGACGTTTGTAATATCTAAACTGTGTAAAACTGTATTTTACGTGTATCAGAAGAAAATATGTATGTATATAGGTAGTCATGATCACCACATAGTGAAGATGTTGAGAGTTCGAGAAACGAGGATCATCCTGAAATTTTCAAGTCGCGCGTCATCATGTACGTACGAGTAATCACGTACGTACACATGGCGAGTCGTGTAGAAATTTCGGAAGACATCCTCAGTACTCACGACATCTTCGTTATGCTGCTGCAAGGGTTAATGCCCCCGGTAGTAAGGAATAAATACCAACTGCTATGTTTTTTGAAAATAAAGCTGTATATTCAGATGTTAGGATGGCTATTGAAACAACCAAATACCATTCTTTTTGCTGACCATGCATGGTGTAATTGTGTTCTTTCATTATAAAATGTCCAATAGACGTGTCACACAAACACTGCACAGAACCTGGTCATAAATTTGTATACAAAATGCTTACAAATATATATGTATCTGTTGGTCATAAAAATCAGAACACCGCTCACACACATACTTCTTAGAATACAAATATAGCTTTAGCAGATCTCGTAATAAGTTATAACATATCGCTTTGATAAAGAGTCTTTAAATTGTTAATTCTTTTGACTGTTGCATAATAATAAACATATACATCCCCAATGCTGTAATTAATAATCTCTTCAATCTTGATATTATAGATCACTGAACTGTCACCGGATCGCATATCTCGGACCTCGCGACATATCATCATATACACACACTACCGTAACACTTACATATAGCATAAGCTTCTGTTTGCAAAACATACCTCCGAGAGTCTTCACGATTTCAGCTCCTTGTCACTTGATATAATTCTAGTGTCACGTGGTATATATGTATATCAGTGTATAGTGCCTGTGTGCACGTGTTATGCCCGTGTCACGTGACTAAGTGAGTGAGAGAGAGATTGTCCCGCGTTGCCATGGTAACGAGCTGAGTGAGTGCGCGGCGCACTTTGCTCACGTGGGGGACTGTCAAGCCTTCACTTCTCCCCCTCCGTCGCCCTCGTCTTCCTCGTCCGAGGACACGTACCGTTCGTCCTCCTGGTACTTGAGATCGTCGTAACACGAGCTGAACTTGCTCACGATGATAGTCATTGGCAGGGCCAGGAAGATCATGGACAGGAACACAACCGCCGATCCGAGGACTTTACCCGCCCCTGTCTGGGGCACGAGGTCTCCGTACCCAACCGTAGACATAGTCACCACGGCCCACCAGCATCCAATCATGATTGACTCGAAACCCTTCTGAAAAAGTGAATCACATCGGTCCTTATCGCTAAAAAGCTGACTTAGGATCTGAATCATATTATGATCCGTTGTTTCATCTCATCAGCCAACAATTTTGATCCTTATCCTATCAGAAAAGTAAATTTGGTGTATTTTTACGGGTCAAAGTATTCAGACTAAGTCAGTAATTACACCAGGGGTTTTACTGTCGTATACTTTTTGGTGCTGGACTTCGTGAGCTGGTTGGAGAAATAAAGCATATTTCCAATCATAGCTTGGCAAATACGTACGTGGCATGGCACACATGGCCCACGTACTGGAAGCACTGTGTGCTAGGTGTGAGGGTCATGTGTAGGTGGGGGCTCTTAATGACCCACTGTGGGGTGGTGTCTATTGGTGAGGACCTGAAGTTTACTGTCACGTGTAGCAAGTCCCTTTCAAATGCGGACTATAGTTCAAGACAAGTGCTACACTACAAGCTCTGTCACATGGCATCATTTGCTGCAATGCAGTAAGTTAGGGGCACGAGCTCCAATGCTACAAGTTAGCTGTGTCGCAATTCTCAATATTACAATATTTTATGTTTATTGTTCAGCAAATTGGTGTCTATTTAAGAAAGTATTATTTATTGCGAAATTACGACTTGCTAAGATCTTACTAAGAAAGGTCTTACTGAGAAAGGTAAACCGAAAATTCAAGAACATTCTATGAACGATAAAGATGGAGAAAAAGAGTTTAACAGCTTAATCTGCCAAGCAAAAACAGCCACAAATTTACTATTTTAGAATCCAGCCTAAGGAGAAGCATTAAACAGTTAAAACCCCTGGTGTTATGTCATGGACCCTGATATTCTTAGTTTAGAGGCAGTTTTTAAATAACATGTTACTGCTCCATTATGCAGACTACAGTATAATTTGATTTTGGGTATATTTGCCAAGATTTTTGAGTTTTAAATTTTGAACCAATCTATCAAGCATGTCACATAAGGTTACCTCTTCAGTATTTGAGACTGATATGATAGCAATCATGCCATACATTGATTATCAGTAATCGAAATTGAAACCCTTATTGAGAAACCGGTGTTCTCCAGCTGTTAGCCCATTGAAACGTTGCAACTATTTAATTTACGAAACTGAATAGTTAACATTTTCTATTTTTATTCTAGTTGTCCGACAGAAAGATTACTTCGCTTAGCGAACATTACTTTCCAAGCAGAAGTCCTGAAATCGTAGCTTATTGCTGGACCTGCTTTGTTTCCGTCTGAATCTGATTATTGGTAGTCGAAGATTCGTCCAGTTTTGGTTCAGGGGCTAACAGCATCCACTTTTATAGTGTGCATACAATCAGTTAGAAATATGTATTTATGCAGATTGTAAAATAGATCCCTTCTATAAGTATACATTCCATCAAGATTAGAATAGCCATTCATCGTTAGATTTCAGAACGCTACTATCAAATATTCTAAAAACCGAATAATCAATCTAGAATGATAATTAAGTAATAACAGTAAATTAAAGAACAGCAAATACAAGTGTATAATTCAGCAATGATTTGTAAAAGATAGATTCAATCTTCCGTCCCGAAAGTTTTCGGACAGACTAGTGCAAAATCAAATTTCATCAGTAGGGTTATTGAAAGAACACGAATTCACTCAATATTATTTCGAAAATCGTTTAAAATTGATAATTCCAACGTCAGAATTGAAGATCATATGTTACAAATCATCGCTTGAAACGCATGAATTATGATGTCTCGCTTTATTTTGTGTTTTTGATGGTTTTCAATTTGATAAGGCACCGTTAGAGAACATGCCCAAAGCAGAATATCAAATGGTTGTAGAATGAACCACTGATCATGCTCAAACTTTATAAAAACTGCAGCATGGAATGTAATAATGTATCAGTATTCAGAGAGTAGAATCTGTTTCTCATGAAAATTTAAAACGATGTTCGCCGTTTCCTTTCAGTTGTTCAACGGCTCAGCTAAATAGGTCGAAATTTTTGTGCGACTCTCTTGGACAGGGGCGCTTGGGAGCACTTTTCTTATCAGCCGATCAGCGAGAATTAGTACCAAATTACCCTTATCAACGGTCCCAAAAACGCTCAATTGATCTTCCTGGATGTTTCAACACAAAAATCAAAATGCGAAAATTGGCATGAATTTAAACTCACTTTGTGATAAAAGCGCTCCCCTTTGGGAGCGCTAAGATTAGCGGTATTTACCACGAACTATCGATAATTGTCGGGTATTTTTCTGGAGCCGTTAAAAATCGGTACTTTCAGAAAGTGGTAATTTAGCGATTTCTTCGCACTTTTTATCGTTAATAAAGAAATTGCTCCCAGTCCCATCTGCCTTTTCTTCGTCATAATTGCTTATTTGCAGATCTAAAATAGGGTTAACAGGGTTTCTACATATGGATTCTAGACTATAAAATACATCTATCGGGTATCAGAAGTTTTTGCATCTCAAATCTACATTTCTAGACTCTAAAATACCGCTAATAGAGGTAAAGGTTTATCCAATGTGTCAAAGCCTTACATGGATAATATACAACTGTGTTCTGATGTAGAATTCTTTGGTAACAAAAGTTTGGAATATGTGTATTGCCCTCCGAACGAAAAATAAGCGGCACAATATCACCAATTCACCGTTATCAACTATGATAATTGCAGTACAGGCAACATCCAATTACTTGGAAAATGATATTTCAGAGAAAATAACCTATCCGCACCTAGGTTTGATGGACAAAACATCGTACACATCCCAGCTTATTGAATATGTTGAATTAGAAAAGTAGCATACTATAGGGCTAAATATAAATTGGTTTAAAGTTTGTTAATAATATGTAAGAAAGCTTTATTAACTTATGTAATATATTTTAATTCAATATTATGCGGAAGGAAGAACTATATGAATTAAATAAAAGTTCGCTAGAAAAGCTCAGCACATGCAATTGTTGAATCTGATGATTCTGGTGGGGTGGCGGGCAAAAAGTTGAGTGGCATTAGGTTCGTCGAGCAACCCTTCGATAAAGTCTATCCGACATCTAATGTGGTTGGCAAGACTAACTAATGAAATATTTAGCTTTTTTGACATCTTGTCGACTGATGAAGACTGAAAAAACCGTCGCCACATATTCATATTAAATCATTTGATTTGGAGAATGGAATTCCTACGTACAGTGGCCACTGTAAAGTTGATAAATGCCTCTGAAAATTGGTAAATTCAAGTGTCGTATAACGTTAGAGAATGTTATACGATTGTTATTACCTTCTCGAACGTTATTCGAACAAGTTATTCAACAATCTATTCGGCAATTTGTTCTTTTATTTCCGAAAATTTTTATCAATAAAAAGTATGAGAGTACTATTAGATCATACTTTAGTAGTGAGAAAAATTGTTTGAAGCTGCCCACAATTCCTTCAAACGTTATTTTACTTTAGCACACATGGTATTTCACAATCGATAGAAGAGGTATTTGTAACTGCCATAGCCTCTTTGTAAATCCTAGTTCTATTCAATTCAGCACAAAAGGGAGCATATTTCCTTTTAATCAACATAATGGTAATATTTCTGCCTCATGGAATTTACTGAGAAGAAATAGACATGTGGCAGTAGAACGTAGTAACTAGTAGGTACCTGCGTAACACTAAGCCATTGTTCTATAACTAAATGAAAATTATAATAATAAATTATTTGGACATTACTCTGTATTATTATGAAGAATTATTAAAATTGCAGTGAGAAATCCGGGTGTTCGAGGCACGAACTTGTGTCGAACTTCGTGACCTCAACGAACTGAAGTTTGACAGCCTGGAAGTTAAAAAAGACCTTTCTGACCGCACGGTCTACCCCGGCCATGTAATAATGTAATGTGCTGAAATTTGCAAAGTTTCAATTTGTAAAAGGTTAAAATGTTATTGTTAGGTACTATAATAAAGCGAGACATCAGTCCGGTAATCTATAATGATCAGCTTTTAGAATCATTCCCGTACGGCATTCCACCGGGCCGAGGGAGGGAGAATCACGAGTTTACTGAGCAAGACACGGACATAGAGAGCCTGCTACTGAGCCACACTCAGAGCACAATATGCACACACGGGCTCAACAGCTGGACGGCCAATCAGAGAGATGTATTTCACCAATCCAGCTCACTCATTGGCCAGTGCTCTTGAAGTTTTCCAGTTAATCAGAAGCAGCTGTGTTACGTGTAACGCATAATGCGCGGCATGCCGGCATCGGGCGCTTCAATTTCTACCAATTAGCCGGCCAATTAAGTACTGAAATGGGGTCATGTTCATCAGTCACGTTTGAATAGGGCAGTCTGAGACCTGAGTTTAATTATAGATTTTTCTATTTTGGGACTTGAAAATTGAAACCTTAATAAGTTAATATTATTAACCAGATTATAGTCTATTTATTTATTTATGGCGATTCGTTTTCAGTAAACGTTTAAATTCTTTTTCATCGTGTTGCAAAAACAATTATAATTAATCAGAAAAATAATAGTGAATTTTCAGACTACTGAGGGGGTTGGTTGTTCGATTATTTTTCGAAATGATTAAAAGTTCGAATTTTTCCAAAATTCTCTCTCGCCATCGAGTTGCTTATGATGAATAAAAATTTTTGAGAATTTTGTCCACAATTATTGGTCACCCTGAGGGGCGTGGACAGGCCACGCCTTTGTCGCAAAAATTAAACTTTCGAGTTTTTCAAAATTCCTTCGCCATTGAGTTGCTTATGATGAATAAAAATTTTGAAAATTTTGTCCGAATTATTGGGTCACTCTGAGGAGCGTGAGAGGCCACGCCCTTTTTTCGCAAAATTAAACTTTCGAATTTTTTCTAAAATTCCTTCGCCATCGTTGCTTATGATGAATAAAAGTTTTGAGAATTTTGTCCTAATTGGTGACCACTGTCAGCGTAGGGGCGTGGAGGCCACGCCCTTTTTTCGGAAAAAAAAGGATTTTCGAATTTTTTCAAAATAAGTTGCTTATGATGAGTAAAGGTTTTGAGAATATTGTCGGCAATATTGGGTTACCGTTGGGGGCGTGGGATGCTTTTTTTTTCGTAGAAATTTAAGTTTCGAATTTCCCCTCCAAACTCGCTCGGTCAAATCACTGTCAAAGGGACATGTGGCCGTTAGCTCATGCGGCTGCCATCATTCGCCGTCCGTAGGACGGGAACCGACTAGTATTATTAACCAGATTATAGTCTATTTAGGCCCAAAGTAAAGAAATTTTCAGACAAACGTTTAACTAATTGACTGGTCAATAAAACAATTAGCAGATTAAAGATGAATTACAGTATTATAGTACTAACTACTGAGGATGGTTGCTCGATTATATTGTTGAAATGCCCTAAAAATAAAATGCCATAAAATGCCCTCTCGTACAGTTGGCCGGAACATGCCGCGCATTTGAGCACTTGGTACACAACACACTGCCACCCCGGGGGTTGGACTGGAGACACCTAGACAATCTGTGTCCCCTTGTTCTGAGAATGCAAGGTATCAGGTAGATTGGTGTGGGTGTGGCAGGTAGTAGAGAGTTTTGTAGGAGTAGAACTTGTAGTGTAGGGAAAGCAGTGATCATTACTACAGAGCATTGGGTTCTGCTACGTACATCATGCGTTTATCTATATACACCTTGTACTTACTGAAGTTTCGTTACTGCCTGGACTCACTGGGTGACCACTGTCAGCGTAGTAGATGATGGAGCCAAAGGTTACTATTCCTATCATCCACAGTAACACCAAGATACTCAGTTCATTCAAACTGAAGAGAGGATGGAGTTAGGGGAGGGTGTTAGGGTGTTGCTAGGTATTCTAGTTCATGCAAAAAGTGGAAATTTGGGCTTTATTAATAAACTGAAGGAGAGATGATGTTAGGTGTGCTGTTCTCACTGATATGAGCGGCTCTGGAAATTGAAAATGGGCTTGGCCGGGAATTGAACCCGGGACCTCTCGCACCCTAAGCGAGAATCATACCACTAGACCACCAAGCCGTTGATCTGATGATTCACTTCGTCAGCGTTGATTGTCGAGCTTATTATAACTGTTTCGAGCATGTTGTTTTACCCATATCAAGTTCCATTCAAATCAATGCATCCCTCAATCTACTTGACCTTTTAAGCTTCCAAGTCGACAAAATATCATTAATGTAGAATATCATCGGTTAGTGCGCCTACGTTTAAAAGAATGTTCAGTTCGGGAAAAGTTCTAAATTTTATTGTACATTTACCTCTTTTTTAGTACAGTTACAATGATCATGAGTTGTTCGCTATGTCTCGCTAACTTCAGAAGCCTTATCACTCGCATCAATCTCAGTACCTGAAGAAATGCCCGTAGTTAGCTAGAACACAAGTTGGTAAGAACACTAGTTACTAGTTAAGATCCCAATTAGCTTGAGGACTAAGTTCTAAGTTTGATCTACAGTTATTAGTTAGTTAGAACTCAGAACACCGCTTAATCAGAACATTTTTGAGCCCATAAAGCCATAAAACTCTGCATCAATGCTGCTTCAATGCTCAATGTCATGTAATTGTAACGTGTCATGCATTGTGTAGCATGGGCGGCATTAGTAATGCGCTCATGTTGTACAGTAAACACAGTGTATTCGTTCATCATTCGCATATTTTGAATAAATTCTGTGCCTTATTATTAATACTATTGGATACATGCCAACAGCCAATGTTTCATAATTCAACTGTACTATATACTTCATCACGTTTGAGTAGTACTAAATATATTGCATGTCGTAATGGAAGTGTTATCATATTTTTCAAACATTTTTCATCGGCACATTACGTTTCAAGGCATACATTATAGTAGTCACGCTGAAATGTATCTCAGCGTGTTAAGTTTTTCGATTATTAAATAATTTCTGTCAAAATGGGCTTGGCCGGGAATTGAACCCGGGACCTCTCGCACCCTAAGCGAGAATCATACCACTAGACCACCAAGCCGTTGTGATGTTGTGATTTACTGCTGCTATAAAAATCGCATTAATATCACTGAGCAGTGTGTAGTGAATAAGATTCCATTCTTTGAGCTATATCGGTGATAATCAACCATTTGTCCATTTAAAAGGAACCGAGTGGCTTTTCAATTTCATTTAAAAAAAGTGGCATTAACGAGGTAATGAACGATTGCAGGTTAGGCTTTCATTATTTTGTTACATGTTTGAACTGATACGTCAATTTATACTTATAGATTATAGCTAATTTTACCTTGAGCGCAACGAACTGGCCTTTGCCTACATCCTGGTTATCGGTTGGCTCCAGCTCCACTTCAAGAATAAGGCTGGTGCTGTCCTTTGACACCAAGTTCTCTGTTATGAGCTGAATGAAAAATGGCAATATTGCCAGAAAGTCTAACCAATTCAACACTGATTTCACAAAGTTGCACTTTCCCGGCCATACGACGAACCGTACAACAAAGTCAAATAAGAAAAATATGACACACGCTGCATCTCCCCAGAAGAAAATGTGATGCCAAACTGAGTCTTTGCGGATGATCCTTTCCTTGAAATATGGCTCTGTTTCTGCTATGAAAAGAATGATGGAACATAGGATAAAAAACGTATCTATGCAGGCCCAGGCCCGTGATCTGATGTCTTCGCCTGGTTCTGCGACTATGTAGTAGATTTTACGTTGCCATCGCGGCCAGTTAGTGAATCGCTTGGGTTTCTTCTTGGTCGCAACGGCTGCCTCTTCCTGACTATTCCGAGCGGTGATCCTGAAGAACTCCAGCTCTGTTTCGAACTGAAACAAGGTGAATGTTATTGAAGGGAGATCTTAAATTTCTTATTCGTCCCTCAGTTTGCTAACATACTACTATTCTACTTAAATTCAGTAACTTCGATATTAGTCCTACAATGCGTCAAGTTCTGAAGATTTATGTGCAAAGATCGCTGTTAGATGGTGCTTATATTGCATATTTCAGTTAACATCCAGGCAATTTCTGTTAAACTCATGGGAACTTGCATGTTTTCATCGCTGTTATTTTATAGCTTCAGATCAGGGCCACTTGCCGACTCAATTCTAATTTCTAGCATATTTCCTGATATAAAATATATAAAGTCATATCTTGGAATCGTTCAACTCATCAGCACTGTGGCTAAAAATAAATCCGGAGGAAGGAAGGAAGCCTGCTTTACCATCGGTTTCTACCAAAAATCCTAATAACTGTATCTCTGATAAGCTGATAGTATCACTGCTGCTATTATCACTAGTAACCGTTATCTCAAATTAAATGAATTTTTTCTGGCCCAAAAAACCAACATGCTCTAACAGTATAACGTACTTGGATAACGATGCCATAAAATCAACGGCATTTATTTGTTTGATCTACTGCGGTACCAATGCAAAATATGGACCAGGGTACCAAAATGACGGGCGGTCAATTTTGATTTTTTGACAAACATTAAGGTACCTAGCCCAAGATCAAGGTTGCATGCCCTGCGGGTGACGGACTCTGTGAGTAATTTGATAATTTGAGGGCTGCTCTATCCATGGGCATATTCGCGCTGACAGGTCATACAATTCCCATTGACGTAAGCAAGTTCGAACTCAAAAGAATTCTGATATTATTCCGAGTTTGTAGAGTAAACTCTCTCTCCCTCCCTTCTCTTCCTCCTCCTCCTGTTAGCCTTATGGTGGGTGTAAGAATGTGCAAGATGACCAGACTATGTAGTTATTCAAGTTATTATCAGCCCATCACGATGAAAAGTCCTGAGAGAATTAAACCGCGGTATAGGAGTGTTAGCACAATAACACCTGATTTTCAGACATTATCATTTCAAACCGATTGAACAATTTGAAGAATCCGACTGCTGGAAAATGGTCAAAACATTTATTTTGTGAAAGTCACAATGTATAATTGAGGATGATTTTATTTTAGGAATTCAAAAGGTACATAGAAAATATCTGAAACTCACATCCTTTAGTTCTAATGAGTTTGGGCACTGAAGATGACCAGTTCGATAGAAGTTGAGAATCGCTTCAAAAGCTTTCCTGTTCCTGAAATAATTATCTGGATTAAATATTCATAGGCTCAAAGCTATTCAATAGAGCTCCCACGCTACCATGGTCCATGAATGCAAACAGTTTTGAAGTTTATAATCTGGGGGGGGGGGAGGAGTTTTAAAAACGACTGTGAGGCAATAGAGATATTATAACCAAGTGTTCCACGCGCAGCGTATTACGCCCCGCACAAAAAGGTTGCTACATTAGCATTAGTGGATAGTGCATTTCACCTGTCGAAGAAGTAGCAGTTGAGTTCCTTGTTGAAGTGGCACTCCCGATCCGTACTGCCGAGCAAAGTGTCTGGATAGTTGGACAGGGTAGAGAGATACGTGTTGTATTTGTAACCTAAACAGCGGGTATTATTTGAGCAAGGTGTCTGGATAGTTGGACTGGGTAGAGAGATACGTGTTGTACTTGTAACCTAAACAGCGGGTATTATTTGAGCAAGGTGTCTGGATAGTTGGACTGGGTAGAGAAGTAGAGAGATACGTGTTGTACTTGTAACCTACACAGCGGGTATTATTTGAGCAAGGTGTCTGGATAGTTGGACAGGGTAGAGAGGTACGTGTTGTACTTGTAACCTAAACAGCGGGTATTATGTGAGCAAGGTGTCTGGATAGTTGGACTGGGTAGAGAAGTAGAGAGATACGTGTTGTACTTGTAACCTAAACAGCGGGTATTATTTGAGCAAGGTGTCTGGATAGTTGGACAGGGTAGAAAGATACGTGTTGTACTTGTAACCTAAACAGCGGGTATTATTTGAGCAAGGTGTCTGGATAGTTGGACAGGGTAGAAAGATACGTGTTGTACTAGTAACCTAAACAGCAGCTTTCATTGAACGTAATGATATCATGTTATGATGCATGAAATTGCAGTGGTGAATCATGTTACATTGTGTTCTGGATGTTTTCGTCGTGATTGTACCTTCATATCTATCATAGAATTCATCGTGTCATTAAAAAAATCTTATCATTTCCGCACCTGACACGTTTATCTTGATGACTTTCTGCTCTGATATCCCGTTAGCCAGTGTCTTGCCCTCGAAGTCGTCGGCCGATGGCGTGGATGCTCGAGGTGCCAACATCCCGGGCACTGCCGCCATCGAGCTGAAAAGAGGCGGGAGTTAGTGGACCTAGAATGTAGATGTCAGTGGGTTTATGTCAGTGGATTAACGTTAGTGGGTTTATGTTAGTGGGTTTAATGAGAAACCTAGACTTTGCTATTTCTAAGCGATTTATTTCACCTGGCCTACTTATTTTACCACTTGTCCTCCATCAGTTTATAAGTTTATGTTTTTCTTATATTCTTAATATTCTTACTCCCCGCACCTTTCTGTTACGCACAAAAAGGCATTGAGGAGGGTTAGGAACAGGTTCTGATAGTGTCCGCACAATTTTGAGTACTAATTTTCATGTGGTCACCATGATGACAGAATAAGATGGCAGAATATTTCTGCACGTGGGCGAATAATAACTCAAATTGTCCTTCCCTCCTTCCGTCCGCCCCTCTATATTACTCAAAGTAGAAAATTTCACATGAAATGGAAGGTTCGTGCAAAAACTAAGATCATTACAACAAAAGTACGGAATTGTCGAAAACATGTGCTGATGGTCACACGTGAAACCAATTTTGATTCTCTCTACTCGCCTCCATAAGGTTCAAGATACATGAAACTGTAATTAGTTTTTATTCATCTTCTTGATTACTAGGTCGTCATTTCTTTCAGAGATGATATGGGGAGAGAAATAAAGCGCCGACAACCTTGAAAGTCAGCGCAATTCTTTTTCTTGCTTTCTCTAAAAACTGTTAGGTTTGTCCGAATTCTATCAGTGTCAATCGTCAGTTCCTAAGATGTTGAAATCTGCGTAAATATTGTTGCGAAATATTGTTGCACTGCCATAATATAGAGAAATACTGCCAAAAACCCTTTCCATCCGATATTCTCGATTTTTAATTTTTACTGCAGCCTCCTTTCCCTCTTACTGTCTTACCGGCATAGATTAGTGAACAATTTTCCGCAGTCAATTTTAACATCTAGATGTATTTTAAAACATATTCCGTTCTAATTGCTTTGTATAGTTTCTGTGGTGCCCAAGCCATGAGAAATAATACACTTTTCTGTTTTGCAAGCAGTTCCGCCTACAGAAAGAATATTCTGATATTCGCTTTAAACTTTCCTAATATATTTGTTTTACAAGCTGAAGGTAACGTCTCCTACTTACCTGGTGTTATTGACGTATACATTTGTGTTTTTCTGTCTCATGAGACCACCAATCCAGTTTCAGCTGACGGTGGAACAGCGTATGCACCACGAGTTTATATGTATTTAGTAAACCAACACACACTCTCGCACGTCCGAAGTATTTAATGACTCAGTTGAAAAGCGGCAGATTTCCGGTAACACGTATGTAGGTAACAACAACGCTATAATTAAGTAAGCCACTGATGTACTTTTCAACACGCTTTCCTCCCTGACCCTTCAGCTGCTGTCCGAAACTCGGTGTTAAAACTCCAGAACGCAGAGGAAAGCACTGTGCTTTCAATACTGTGTAGCGCTAAAAATGGTAATTCTGTCAGTGAACTAGTCGGGATGAAGATCGAAGATGTCGCATTATTAAGTTATTATTATCAAGCATGCCGATTCAAGACGATTTTTATTTTAAACTATCCTGGTGATATGATTTTACAATTTAAAAATCAGTAAAAACCTATTCATAATCTTCTACGCCTTTCTCTACAGCTTTATTGAAATTGCTACACAACATGCAAAACTTCAACAACGAATAATTTCTTTATTACTCTCGAAAAGTTAAAGCAGTACCCAAAAATATTTGAAAAACTACGGTTGATGTTCTATCCTCCTAATGTTTTCAGCATTCTTTGTAAGAATTTAAATATGCAGATGCTTGTAAGATTCAGGGAGTCCGTGGTGTTCAGTTTGCACGCCGACACTTGACAATTTAACTTGAACACAAAGTCACCAAATAGACGGAGGTTTAGTCTGTGACAGGACAAATTTACTGATTTCTAGATCTCTTTACTGCAAGACACGGTAAATCTTCCGAGAGCATTGATGGCTACAATCCATCATGAAATACCTGGATCATTGACTCTTCAGTCAAGAACTGACCTATCTGAACAGTGGTACGGTGCCATGAAATGCTGTGGGCTACAATCTGCTATTTCATACCTAGAAACCAAGCGATACTACCCAGAAACATACTTCAAACATGACACCAAACAAACGAAAAGCAGCAAGTGGGTGGAAACGATGATTAAAAAATATCTACACCCGAAGACGTGCTGAGGATTACCTGGGATATGAAAAGTCCGTGAACAACGAAGATCCGGCCATGGACATGTCGAAAGAACTGTAGACCGGCAGCTTCGAATCGACAATGGTTTACCGTGTGGTGGTGTTAGTAAATAAGAGTCTCGAGTTAGGGCGTAAGGAAGTGAGGAGCTGCTAGTAACGGTTTGTGAGGGCTCTACCTGGAGAACTCAGGAGAGCTGTGACTTGGTCACGTGGCCACCTCGTCACCCGCACATGGCTTGCAATGGTGGGTGTCTCACCACTCTCAGAGAGTGTGAAATGTGCTGTCTGCTGTGACAAATGAAAGCTTTAACTGCATCGATGAAAGGCATTTAAAACACTGAGTCGTAATTGGCATTGAAAAATTAATTGATAAATATATGAGGTGATTAATAGCTTTTTAACTAGTTAAATACCTGTTTATGAGGTGATGTTTTTGTGGTGTGAAAATATTACCGTGAGTCTATACTGAACCTTCGTCAATGCCTGCTTTAAAACAAGGCAAAAGAGGGCGTAAGGAAGTTGATTCCTTGGATTTATTGTCAATTTCCTGATGATAAAAAATAAGCAATAACCAATAATAACTCACTGATCTGAAAAGGCCGTCGGGTGGAATTTCCAAGCCAGAGTCGAAATTTTAGGTACCCGCAAAAGAGCAGGATTAACAACAAGACTGATTATATGGACTCATCGTGAATCAGGCAAGGAGCGTGTAAGTTTTGATGGTCTGCTGCTCAGAAGTATGCAGAAAGATTTGGGGTGATCTTGCTATAGTAATGTCTCCCGGTTACATGACTCAATTAGTTCCTGAGACCTACCTGTTGTGTTGCATGAAAGCACAGCTCCCGAGTAAATTTAATGTTTGGAGCATGAGCAGCGTATCTGCACGTTGCTCTATCTCAACAGAGCCCGTGGTTTGAACGTCTTAAAATTAGTAATCTCAGCTACAAAATGCAATAACTCCCTTCACGTAAGAATGATGATCTGTAAGATCATAATTTAATCCCTGTTTAGTAGGTCTTCAGTTTACTCGTTGCTGTAGTTAGTGGGATGTGTGGCGACTGGTGATGCTACCGGCCTAGGTTACATTTGCAATCAATATATAGGGTATCTCAAAGAATTAACTGGCAATGACTCCTGCTTATTGTTGTATCTTAATATGCTTCTTATAGTTGCTCTGAGCACCTGTGAAGTGGTCATCACTTGTGACACTGCTGACACTGGTTACTGGTTTTCTTAGTGAAACTATACTATGGTTGGCACCCTGGTGTCGCTAATGGCACTTCTATGGCTGACACTCTAGTTTCCCTAGTGAAACTTTACTAGCTGAACGACTAGTGTCCCTAGTGGCTCACTACTAGCTGCCACCCAAGTATCCCTAGTACATTTTACTAGCTGACACCCTAGTATCCCTAGTACATTTTACTAGCTGACACCCTCGTGTCCCTAGTGACACTTTTCTAGCTGACACCCTAGTGTCCCTAGTGACACTTTACTAGCTGAAACACTAGTGTCCCTAGTGGCTCACTACTAGCTGACACCCTAGTATCCCTAGTACATTTTACTAGCTGACACCCTAGTGTCCCTAGTGACACTTTACTAGCTGACACCCTAGTGTCCCTAGAGACTCACTTTACTAGCTGACACCCTAGTGTCCCTAGTGACTCACTTCTAACTGAAACACTAGTGTCCCTAGTGACACTTTACTAGCTGACTCCCTCGTGTCCCTCTGAAACAGCTTAAAGCCTGCTAAACTTGACGCTGACCCTCTGGTGAAGCAATCAGTCAATGAAATTCATATTCACATTGTTAGAAGCTAGTCAACTAACCCTTTTACTGATTATAAACACATTGCAAAAGACAATGAACTCGCAGACCGGGTCGTTAATAAGTCGTTAAATACGAGTCGCCATAGGTCAATGAAAAGAGTGATTGATTCATAATTCTCTTTTGACTCGATCGTACTGTTACAAGGTAAACAATGGCTTTTTTACTGACAATTGATTTCGTCAATTATCGTCACCTTCAGGTCTCAAACTTGATTGTTCAAAGAAGTTTGGAAAATAAACTTTACAACACTACGTGGTAGGTACAGTTTACAATCGAATTTGAGACCTGATTATGTCGTTGACCAATAAAATTGACTGTCATTCGAGAAAGCCATTGTTTACCTTGTAGCAATACAACCGAGTCGAAGGAGGATTTTACATCTAATCACTCTTCTCAAAAACCATTGGGCCTAAGACAGTGATGTAAATCGAGCTGGTATCCTAGTTTATCAACTAATTAAACGTCAGGTCGGAAAAGGGAAAATGCAGTGCGATGTAAAGCCAGCTAATTCCAGAACAATCCCTATTCAAAGTAGCCAGACCCAGGTAATGTAGAAACCTTATTGTGCTGCTACGACGAGCTTACAGAGCAACAAGGTTAAAAACAAGGCTTGCTTAAAAACAGGGTAAAATATAGTACAAAAACGTGATACTTGAATATTGATAAATTTGGGCAAAAATCCATGGGTGTCACTATCAGCACTTAGCGGGTACAGAATGAATTAACATTCATGCTAGAAAAGTAGAAAGTAGGATGATTACATGAAATTAGGAATAAACCTTGAATCCTGTGAGCATATGACTCAAAGTGAGTGTTTACAATTTCCAAGCATTTGACAATCAAAAAGGTTGCACACAAGCAATACAGATGGTGTGCCACTGCATCATTTCACATTATCATCATATCATTGACTGTCCTCTCAATCGCCTATTATACTGTGCAAGACTTATTCGGCATTCGCACTTCGCAGAAATGGAACCTTTCAGCAGATCATTTCTTTCAATGATCTGCTCAAATATCATCAAAAACACACAGTTGCCGTGCAACTAGGGTTTATAATGTCATAAGGTAAGTCTAATCGAACTAAGGCTCCAAACTTGAATGTCGTAGTTCTGCAAATCAAACACTATACTGCAACCTTGAGTGTCATGACTACAAATCAAACATTTCAAAGCACTGTAGCCCTGTGAGAAACTGCCGTGGTGCAGTGTGATGAGCTCCTTTCAGAGACAGTGAAAACAGTCACGATGTGTCATTGTCTGTAAATCCTGAATGTAGCTGGGCTCTACAAGCTTGATGTGGATCTGTGTTTGTTTGCAAGAAGAACCTTATGTTGGGGAGCTCTCGACCTTTCCAAGTCCTGTAAAACAAGTAACAGTGGCACACAAACGGAGACCGATGCCAGAGAATTCCCGTGTTTGTCTTGCAAAAAGGAGATGAGACCATCTCAGAAGTTGCGGCCTTAAATATTGTCCTAGTACTTAAAAGGGAATTCGGTAATGATTTCAGGGCATGCTCGGAGATGGCCCGAAGATGGAATTTTTTATAATTGGGATGTTTAAACAGCATTTGACTGATAAGTCATCACGTTGGTTTGGTTTCCTGAAATTTAGTTTAGAATTGGATTCGAGCGTTTAGAAATGGATTCAATCTAATAGTTGGAGCTTGGTACACAAAATATGAGCTGTAAGGTGCTTGGTACACAACATGTGATCTATAAGGTGCTTGGTTCACAACGTGTGATCTGTGGGATGAAATTTGTCATGACTCTCAGTTTTAAAGTCCGTTGCAAAACTTCTACGGCTTTTGAGCTCGGGATGAAGTCTATGTTATTGCGAACACATGCAGTGCATATCCCGGTTTGAGTTTGTCAATAATTCCCACAGGTATTACGTCCGGGAATTTTAACATTTTGCAGTCATGGTTATCGTGGCCCAGTCATTGCTTTCTGAGTCTTTGGAGTCAAAATTTCGGCCTTCCAGTTTCAGACTTTGCATCACATTGCTGTAATGTTTTAGTGTTTTGGCCTCAAGTTTGAGTTTGTATGTTTGCAGTGGGTGTCTTTGTTATAAGATGTAGCTATTGCACGTGAGGGTTATGGTGTTGCCATGGAATTTGCACGTGTTTTTCATAAAGCACGTGCCATGGACAGCCTCATTGGCTGTATGCTACTGACCAGTGACCACCTAAGGATTTTGAAGTGGGTGACAACGCAGCTGAAATTTCAAGGCCTGGCTTACTTGATTAGATTTAACCTGGCTTACATGGTAAGTTTGAAAACAATGTGACAAAGAATTGAAGTATGAAATCTATGCCAATATGTTATTGTTTAATTTGTTAATTTCCTGTTTCGGTGTCGTCCCAGTTCGTTTTTCAAATTGGATATCGCGACAATATCTTGACAATATCTCCTAACTTTGAGACAACTTTGAGAAGTGATATTTCGTTGGCATATAATCCTTACTTTGGCCTTGGGTATCGATATATCTATTGTGCTTAATTTCAAAGCCTGAAGGGATATAGAATTGTTTCTTGAGAGAAAATAGGTGACTGAAATTAATTAAGCATCTGAAAATGACTTGTCCAGGACAAAATGTCAAATATTGAGCTTTTCGCTATCGAAGTTTAAAAAATAATTGTCTAACATTTAATTGAAAGTATTTCATCACTCCCGTGTAATAAGTGCCGTGCAATTAGATCAACAGTAAAGCTTACCAATTGCACGGGCGTGAAAATTTACTGAAGTACTTGAAATTTTGCACTGACAAAATGTCGGCTTCGCCTCGCAGAAAAAAGTGCTCTTGTTCTCCACTCAACTGAACTTGCTGAACTTGATATGCGCCGTTAAAGAAGTGGTATATTCATACTTTCATTAATTTATAGTTAGTTTTCCCCTATATCGTACATTTCTTTAGAAAGTGTTTGACAAACTTATTAGGACAATTAGAGGTCTTATTTCAGTTTGATACAACTCATATATTATTATCATGCTGTAGTACTGTATTACATGATAAAACGCTGGGCTCCAGTACTGGCTTAGCGTGGAAGTGCAAATTATAATAACCCTGAGTTGTAACAATAATAACGGCTCTTCACTATATAGTACAGCCTAGGACTGATATAGTAGTACAGGAACTGTTCACACAACACAGTACGTCGCCAGGAATGCACTACAGTGTCGACTCTAGCAGGTGCTTTCGGGCTTTTCAAGTAAAACAAACACACATATCCAGTTGACTTTTGTACAATTTCCCTGCGGCAAGGTGATCACATGACACTGTCACGAACCCACGATAGCAAATATTTGTTACTTTGTGACTGTTTATTACAAAAACGTAGCTACTTGAATGGGAAAGTTAAGAATGCCTTCAGTAGTACATCAATCAAGTGCCGCAGTAATATTCAGCGGCGGATTTGTGGACCCAAATCCCTACAGATTATGAAAACTGTCACCCTGGATAGGTATTCTAATCCCTTCCTCCTGCACCTTTCATAGTTTCATACTAACCATGAAATCAACGATTCAGCTCATCGCTATTCGAAGAAAAGTGAGCTGCCGAAATAGCTTCGGGCTTGAGCAAATTTCAAGTTTAAATGTCGATTCTAAGAAAGGCCGTTATATAATTGCTTTGGCCCTTTCACGGGGTGAGATAGGGCTTGAAATCTGTTGCATCTGGAAATATTTGCATACATTTGGAGTTATTGTGGCTTTTCCATGCACTTTTGGACCGGAATATTTAATGTTTAGCGACGGTAGACTGTTATTAATCTGCAGCCAATTCCAGCTGTTTAGACTATGGAAAATATGCTAGTGCTGGGTTTTAGACTATAGTATTGACACGAAGTTGGAGTGATCGCCCTGTCAACACGTGATGCAGACATCGCAATGATCATGCACCTACCACTTAAATAAGGATTATTCGAATATTTAAATTCCTTTCATATTAGTCTATCTGTCATTTTGTATGCATTTAATAATGAAATTATTGAGCCCTTTAAATTACAGTGACACATCTACTATTAATAATAATAAGTGGAAGACCACTGATAAATCAACAGTAAAGAATTAAACCATGCACTAATTTTCTGAACTGTGCTAAATTCTATCGCAATCGCACCTTGAATTTTCACATTTTTCGCGGGCAGTAGCTTAAGTTGACCGGCTCACGTAACCTTTGATGTTTGCCATCTTGGAGGTGTTTTCCCGTAATGAATTACTGACAAGATTAAAGCTTTACAAGAGTTGAAATTCCGTCAATGTGCATCAGTTTCATTCAGTGCCTTGAACTGATCGCTAGCGTAATAATAACACTAAAATAATATACGTGTCATCAAAAAATTTGAGATGCTTCGCAATTATTGGTATATTCAGTAATTCTAAATTCAATATATAATAGTGAACAATGTTACAGAGTAGAACAGACATCAACACTTCGATATGCTTTTTACTTCTCTAATCGTAGCGTTAGGCACTCCCGAGGATATTGTTATATCGGGGGATTGAGATCTCGCCCACGTACATTGGACTGACCGGGCAGGATTGCACCGGACCCACACATACACATGTACTGGTCACCTGACATGGCATTGGGCATACGCTGGACATACTGGACACATTCACTTCCCACATGGGAATCTGTATGGACTCTACCAGGCATGAAAACACCGCACAGTGAGTTATACCGGTACCTTGTACTGGACACGGGAGAGACATGGGACGTTCACCCAACACTCTCCTCGGTTCTCCAGACACCAGACACACACCCCCTTTCTCGGACACCAGACACTGGGCACCCCCTCTCATTACGTCAGACACACTTCCTATAACTCACGTGATGCGGCTGATGCGCCGCTGGCTGGGTGCGCTGGCGGAGTGTCGCTGGCCGGGAGCGCAGGAGGAGTTTGAGCTCCGCTACGGAGTCCATGCCTGCCATGGAGGCATGAGACTGTTCGCTTCGTATGGTAGTTGTCAGCATCTTCCCTTAGGAGGACTGCTGCAGTAGGCTGCTTGTTCCCTTAGGAAGACTGCTGCTGCTGCTTGTTCCCTTAGGAGGACTGCTGCTGTCCGCTGCTTGTGTCTGCTTGCGTGTCGACAGGGAGGCAGAGGGGAGGGCTGCTAGCACATGTGCAGGGGACCACACGCCCCCTTGTCCTACGGCTATACTCTACTAAATGCGTGGTGGGTGGTGTCACGACGGAGAAACTAAAAGTGTGGTATGTTGTCGGGTGCGATATGTGAAAACATGGGAGAAATACAAAGCAAATTAACGATAGCGCCTCTAGTTTAACACACGCACACACTCACATAAAGGTTGATTGACGAAGCTGAAAAATTGTCAGAGCTGAATTTAAGTGGTGTTGTCAACACGTAGACCGTGCCTGACGACCGGACTACGCTTATGTCTTGAAAAACCTTAATCGCTGATAGCTTTTGCATATTTCA
Source organism: Beroe forskalii (assembly GCA_011033025.1). Lineage (NCBI taxonomy): Eukaryota > Metazoa > Ctenophora > Nuda > Beroida > Beroidae > Beroe > Beroe forskalii. The sequence goes on from WFMF01000187.1 coordinate 152,525, forward strand.
CGCGCACTTTCAAGGAGAACAAAGGCTCTCGGGAGGTATATTATTTTGTTGCACAATGTAGTCGTAAAAATAGCAACAGGCGGCGACCCGTAATAGTGCTAACTGCTGAACTGCTACAACTGTAGGGGTGAAGTTCACGGCGCCTCCACACTACATTCCACGGTATTCGGGAAAACTTGCCATGTGATTATGTGCGTTTGAGTGTGAGTGTGTTTGAGTGTGTGAGTCTGTGTGTCTGTATGTGTGTGTGCTTGTTAGTGTGTGTGGTTAGTGTGAAAAAGCTATATCCTAGGAGACTCGGCGACTAGTGTACAAGCAGCTGAGAGCGGTGCTGAAGCCAGCCCTCACACCCTATCACAGGCAGGAGTGAACAGCAAACGAAAAGCTTTAATATTCTAACTAAAGCTTCCAATTGGATGCTATTGATGTGTGTGTGTGTGCTGAACATGAAGTCGTATTAATGATGAATACTATTCTGGTAGAAAATATAGTACATATTATTATTATTATTGGTATTCTATGAATGCCTGTCTATATTATTTACTTGGACAGCATAAAAACAGGTTGAGAGGTTGGTGGTGTACTTGCTAATTTATATAAATCGTCTGATAAGCTAATAAAACTTAATTCTAAATAAATTAAAGCTAATGCGGTGCAAAAGCTGTCTATACAAAATGCACAATGAATAATTCATTGTGGTCGTAGGTTTACCAGCATATTATTTGGATTTTTCAATGTACCTACATGAAAATATGAATGGGTTATAGTGATAATTAAAGATTACTAAAATTTAAAGCCGTTATTCTGTAATATAGTCTTATTTGAAGTAAGCAAACCGAATGAGCAAGTCATCCAACAACTGTGTTGACAATTCTTCTTCCCGGATAACAAAATAGTCTTAATATAATATCCAAATCTACCATAAAATCGTAGTCCGTCGATAGATAATGCTATGGTAGCGCATTTCCTGAGATGATAACGGCTAAAAATTTTCCTCAGCCGAAAACAAACATTCTATAGAAATTACTGGCATGTGTACTCGTGCTACTGTTCGAATCAAAATATTCGTATTACCATCTGACACATTCCAAAGTTTTGTTGGCATTTTTATGAAGAATAGTTAGTGAGGTAACCTATCTGAATCGGAAACTTATAATCTATGAAAATTGCAGTCTAAAAATGTCACTTATTTTTTTCGATTTAATACGACTGACTTATGCGAGAGTGAGGATAGATTATGTATTTTCATCGCAATAATTATCTTACAATTTTTCGAAACCAAATTTTGGAAACTGTGGCGTGCTTTGGTTTAAAAGTAAAGAATATTCATAATTTTAGCTAAAGTTTTATAGCTATTTTAGAAATGTTGATAATGACAATAAATTAATATTCAATTTGGTCGGATTCAAGTTATATGTAGAAGAAATAGATTAAAAGCAAAGCTCACCTTAACTTCGCGTTGTTCGCACTCTGGATGTCTGCCTGCGAGTTTATAGCAGAGTGAAATACCTCGACCTTCATCATGAGTTCTAATGGTGCTCGCCAAATCCAGTTTTGGATTTTTCAGAAGGACTTCCGGTTTACATCTGCCAAATTAAAGATTTAATCTGAGAAACGAAGAAAGTCAGTGACCGATTGCTGATTCGAGTACAATACAAGCTGGAAAGTCAACAAATTCGACAAACAGTTTATGCATGCAAATATGAAAAATAGTAGGGATTATGTTGAGGAATGTAGTTTTAGCTGAAAGTTACTGTTTCGACAGACATCCCCATTACCCTTCCTGCTATCTGGATCTCGTGAATGTGCCGAAATTCAAGCTTAATAACCAGTTTAATCCGTTACCCGATTTAAAGTCCCGCTACTACAGTGCACGAAATGAAATGTGTACGAGTTTTGATACGCTTGTGAGCATTACAGGGCAAGGTACTGTGCACCAAATTTAGGTGGCCAGTTAACCCGATTTTAATTTGTTTACTAGGTGGCTGCTACATCCTATCGCTGTCGTGTCACTAGCTGCCCAATGTGATCCACTATTGTAGTCCTATTAGCCGATCACCGTACATGACTGATCGTCCACTTTAACCATCGCATATTGTATGATGTCCTCCTCCACTACTTCTACCCAGCACTAGACACTGTCTGATTATGAGGCGCATGATCTGGATCTCTCTGAAGATATCATCCCACTTCCCATGATTGATATCCACTGATCCTTCTCCATACATTATTCACATGATCTGTATTGATAAATCTCTACTGCAGAAATAATAAATCTCTACTACAGAAATGTCCGAATGAGCGATATGTATGTATACACCTAATACCCAAGTGTCTCAGATCAGTGGCCCAGGAATTGCAAGTGTTTTGGTATATTGTATGTCAACTCCAATATTCACGTATTCTCATAACGCTGTTCGCGGCTATCATTCTGCACAATATTTCCACCCTGTCCCTCAAGCGTTCTTAGGCTCCTACCCCCTCATTACGATGACAGTTCGGACTGCAGTGTGCGCGTCTTTTGTGTGCGCGTCTTTTGTGTGCGCGTCTTTTGTTTGTGTGGCGTGCAGACATGTTATTTATATGTCTACACGCCGCGCAAACTCACACCACTCACACAAAAGACGTGTAAACTGCAGTTCGAACCGCCCTGTCGTAACCTTATTTCACCTCCCCAGTCCCCCAACCACCACTTCGCCTCCCCAGCACCCACCCAGCGCCCACTCTTAACAAAAATATGTTACAGGAAAAGAAAGCGACCTTTTTGCCATTGTGATAATTGTAAACACAGATTACAGAATCAGGCTTGCCTCTTTAGTGCATGTAAGGTTACTTGGGGTTTTATGGAACACTACTAAGATGCCGTAATTATTAGACCTTTCAATATCGCATACGATTTAAAACACCGTTAAACACATTAGGATGGCCTGCAAAAACGGGAACTACAATGCAACGGACTTTCGGATTGAAACTGATTCACTGCAATATTGAAAGTATAAGAGATGAATCCTTTAACATGACTTATGGTAATTTGTTTCCATGTCAATGCATGACTGATCAGTCATCCCATAGGTTTCATTGTCGATTAGATCTGGCACTTGTTTCGCTAGTATCTTAGTAAGCAGCTCAGCTCTGAGGTGTCGGTAATCCAGATAATATGACTTCTTCAGTATTCAGTAAACTTGAGCAACAGTCGCTGTAAATTGTAAAAAGCTTGCTTCGAGCAGTATTATATGTTACCAAACCTGGCCTAGAACCCGTAGAAAAAGTATCATTATTATATTCCAAGAGGAAGCCATGAATCATATAGTGCAGGGTAGCCAACATTCTTTTTAGCACTGAGAAATAATATTTATTTTCCCTGAGAAAATTTCTTACAGATATTATAAGACTATATTGTGGGTACCCCACTCAATATTCTGCTGAATCATGGAGCACGTATAATTATTTTTTCAATAAGAATAAGCTGTTGTCTTAGTTTGGCGCCTATTTTATTTTTTCTAATAGCTATCTTATCTAGCTATGCCCGTTAATCGTACCTACAATGCGTTTGCCTTCGATAAATCGGCCTTGAAAATACTTAGCTTAATTCTGTATTTGGAGGGAAACGGAGTAAGCATTTAACGTTTATTATAGCTTAATTCTTACTCCCCATCAACTGGACAAATGCTTTTCCCATATTATGAACCTACTCTACGCATTCCCACGAAATTCACAGTCTCTTTATTTCAAACTAATTTCCCATGCGACTATGTGAATTTGAAGGTTTTTCAATTAAACTTCAACCATCTCCCTAGTAAACATTAGCTCATTTCAATGTTTAATGACATCCTAATTCCTACGAATGACATCACAAATCCGTTGAATTCCACATTATCATATATACCTTGACGTTATTGAACAGCTTAATAAGATTTTTGTCCTGTTGGATTAGTGCTAAAAACTGTCTAATGATCCTCTAACCGAGATTACGGTAAGGAGTGTTGAAAATCCAGTCAACTGTTTGTCAGATGCGTGACAGGGTATTTGTATGCTTAACTCTTGATAATAATCAAGATAATATTAACTCTACAATATGAAGAATATAAACTGACTATATAAGAATTGTAGTTCAAACTATAGGTATCATTTGAAGCAAGTGCAACCAACGAAGAATAATCTGATTTGGAAAAACTACCTTTGCAACTAAAATGACCCTAATTATTGTTCCGTCAAAACGTACCGCCTAATTAATTAATTACTAGGCAGGTATCTAAAAGCACAAAACGGTAGTCCTCTAAACTCTAAGAAGACCGAAGTAACGCCACTTAATATACTAGTTTCAGGGCAGAGTTGATAGGCATTTCCGTGCATGTTGAACGAGGAGCAGCCGAGTCTTATATGCACAGTAGGCATCGAAATGGTGGCCTGCAACTAGGTTAATTACATTGTGAGCAAAAATGTCGTGCTGGAAAATCATACATTCCATGCATCCGAAAAGAGAACGAACTATGCAATAGTTAATAGTCTTTAGCGTGCGCGTTTTCGAACGAACGAATTACATGCCCTGAAGTGTGTTCTACTCAAAGCATTAAAATGCTTTCATGTATGATGAAAAGGGAAATACCACCTCAGCTACTTGCTAGAATTGTAATTATTTAAAGTTTGTGTGATATATACGATATAATGAATTCGGTATATATAATATAGCAGCCGATAGTACTGAACCACCTCACGTCGGATGAACTTAAAACTATGTTATATATCGGAAGATATGCAATAAAATGATAATATGAACTAACGGAAGCAAGACCTAGGATATGTTGAAAGAGTCCGCTATCGCTATCTCTATCGAATCTATTTTCAAAACCTGAGTAAAAGTTATTAAGCTATTAGCATCCGTAGACAGATGTGGAAATACGCTCTCAAGTAAAAATTATACGTAATAATATGTGTTATTAGAAACAGACAGGCGCAGTTTTCTCTATTTAATCTCCCTATGAAATCACACTGGTGGTGATATATGAAATTCCGGCAACTTGGTAATCTGTCGACGGACAGTTACCGGTCGGTTAACGGTCGGTTACCGGTCGGTTACCGTTCACTTAACGGTCGGTTAACGGTCGGTTGACGGACGCTTACCGCCCACGGACAGTTACCGGTCGGTTGACGGATACTTAACGGACGGACAGTTACCGGTCGGTTACCGGTCACTGACCGGTCACTTAACGGTCGGTTAACGGACGGTTACCGCCCACGGACAGTTACCGGTCGGTTAACGGTCGGTTACCGGTCACTTAACGGTCGGTTAACGGACGGTTACCGCCCACGGACAGTTACCGGTCGGTTACCGGTCACTTAACGGTCGGTTAACGGACGGTTACCGCCCACGGACAGTTACCGGTCGGTTAACGGTCACTTAACGGTCGGTTAACGGTCGGTTAACGGTCGGTTAACGGTCAGTAACCGGTCATTTAACGGCCGGTTAGTGTCACAATCAATTGAATGCGTTATATATTTATTAACTAGTATAGCATATTGTCTAATTGATAAACTATCAAAAAAAATAAAAACTAAACCGAGAAGTAACCTCTAGTTTAGTAAGGTGGGAAATACCAATTTCATCACGTATATAGCTAGTAATGTCGTTGTGCCATAACATGTAGGTGTGAAATCTCACGATAGGAACATGGGGATTTCACGAGGATTTTTTTGTAGCAATGGTTAGTATCATTAAAAAATAGCACCTTTTCCGGAGCAGAGAAACCCTTTCAGCTTCATAATTTCCTTTAATCGTCAGCGCAGTTCTCATCTCTTCAGTTCTAGTACGAGTACATGACATGTCCTGGAGGTTGATGCGAATCCAAATTCGGGAAGAGGACGTATACTCGGGGACGACGTGTTAAGGGGAAGTGGGTGCTTGGTGGTTGCTGTCGGAACAGCGGGGGACTGTTTCCTTGTTGAGTGTCCAGGAACAGGCGAGACAAATACACACTCATCAGTCTCATCAAGAAGTAAGTTTAAGCAGGAACTGTCATCCTGACAGACGGCTCCCTTTCTCATCATGGCTTCACCCGTCTGTCGGGTCAACCAAAGAAAGAGCTATGTGGACCTACTCACTGTTGACCACACCAACACCTGTGAGAGCATGTGGTTTCATGCCAAGAAGCACATGCGGCTTGGAACTGGACAAAGCCGATCAAACTCCTCTAGCATGGCGATTGCTCTGTGTGTATTCATGTGGGTGAAAGCGAAACCTACCAGAACTGGTCCTTCCATCATACAGAACTTCAGCAAGGAGATCCCTGAACTGATGAGACGAATTTTTGATTAAGATATATAATATCGTATTTTACCGTATAATTGATTTAAACTTTGTTTTATTAGCTGATGCTCTGATGCGGCGTAATGGGGGGGGGGGCTAATTCATATAATTTAAATGTTAAAATTTCCTACTTAGTGCAACATTCACTTACCCATGATAAACGGATGGCAATTTCTTACTCATCAGTTAAACGGTGTGCCATATATTATATTTATAAGTGTTTGTCAATGGAAATATATTATACATCATCATCTAATAAAGTGCCATTAAAGCATTAAAATTGGTTTTTAACTTCAATTACATAATCATGTAGCATCCGAATGGAGAGAGGGTTTGCAATTACTGACTGAAGAGAGGGGGTTTGAGGGTCTGGAAAAACAATTGAGATGCTTAAAACGGCCTTTAGCGACCAGTAACTGAACTTGGGCGGTAAACGTTCGTTAACCGACCGTTAAATGACCGGTAACCGACCGGTAACTGTCCGTGGGCGGTAACCGTCCGTTAACCGACCGTTAAGTGACCGGTCACCGACCGGTAACTGCCCGTGGGTGGTAACTGTCCGTTAACCGACCGTTAAGTGACCGGTAACCGACCGGTAACCGACCGGTAACTGCTCGTGGGCGTTAACCGTCCGTTAACCGACCGGTAACCGACCGTTAACTCTCCGTGGGCGGTAACCGTACGTTAACCGACCAGTAACTGCCCGTGGGCGGTAACCGTCCGTTAACCGTCCGTTAACCGACCGTTAACCGACCGTTAAAGGACCGGTAACTGTATGTGGGCGGTAACCGTCCGTTAACCGACCGTTAAGTGACCGGTAACCGACCGGTAACTGTCCGGTAACCGACCGGTAACTGTCCGTCCGTTAAGTGTCCGTTAACCGACCGGTAACTGTCCGTGGGCGGTAACCGACCGTTAACCGACCGTTAACCGACCGTTAACTGACCGGTAACCGACCGATAACCGACCGTTAACCGACCGGTAACTGTCCGTCGACAGATTACCAAATTACCGAAATTCCTTCCGGATATTTGAGTTCAAAGTATGACGTGCGTAATTCGAGTGCAAATTGATCTAAAGATAAATTGAGAAATCGGGCTTTGACCACGAAGTGACTAATACTATTCAATGCCAGAACGTTTATTATCGGCGGCTTATTAGCTTAGAATAGCTTGCCCATGGGATCCTGAGACCGTCTTGACATTGACCAATCAGTGTGCAAGTTTGGGGTCGACCCGCGCGCTGATTGGTCACTGTCAAAGAAACAGCTGTGGGTGAACTAACATGCTGCCAATAAAAGTTTGTTCTACAGAATAACTTGGTGGCCTCGGTCGGGGGTGTAATACTGAGTTCCTTGCACACGCCCAAACTATAAAAGAAAGAAGGCACAAAACCACCCCCTTTAATCAATGTGGTGGAACCAGAACTTTTACATCTTTTCCGACGCTCAAGTATATTGGGCGGCCAGCGTTTTCATCCTGTGATAGCAAAAGGAATACAGGTGTGGCTTGCTTTCCTGTGCAAAGTGATTTTTGCATGAAATTTCTATCCTCTTCGCAAAGTTATTATTTTCTTTTATTGCGACAACCTCCTATAGCCTTAAAACTTCATTGTTTAAAAGTTTTAAAAACGCTTCCCAACTTTTTGCTCGTTCACAAAGATGTTTTGCACATACGGCTCTTTTTTTGCTTTATTTTCTGCATACTGAGTGTGAAGCGTATTTTCTTTTTTACACCCTCGCAAAATTATGTCTATTCATAATGCGTATACCGCACACTCCTTCGTTAATAATATTCACCTCCGACATAAAACCATCAAATGCTATGTGAAGACACTCCATCACTAAGTTATTTCACGTGAAAAGGTGAAGTGTGTCCTCCGCAAAGTTTTAGTCTGCATACCAGCGTAAGGTCCTGCACAATAGGATGTGACGCCCGTAATTGATCGTATTTGCGAAGTTATTTCGCGAAATTTTATTTTGCATGTTCAAGATATATTTTGTCACCTTTGCTAGAGTTACCCTTATGTTTTTGTTTATTTCGAATTTGATGCCCCCTCCTCACTGTTACTTTGATTCTTGACGAACTTTTTCGCAATAATATTTCCAATAATAATTTCGCAATAATATTTCGCAATAATTTTTCCACGCCCCTTTGCAGAATTTTTCAGGCAGACTGGCCCTTACGTTGTGTTTAGGGTATATAACTTAACTTACAATCGAGCCGAGTTTTGATATAGGCCTCAGATTCAGAAGTGAAATTGCGACAGAATTTCGCGCGGGAACTGTAATTATGTTGGCAAATTCGCTATTTGAGAAATTAATATCATTAATATCTTCGGCTAGGGCTCCAGGAACAATATTTTTCATCCGGAAAACCCCTTTTAAAACTGGATCTCTCTCCTATCAGAAAAGTGTAAATACCTAAAACGGACCACGGACCCCGTAAGGCGTAAGATTTCTATCTTTATCATTCGTTCATAAAAATGAATCAATTGCACAAATAGAACAAATTCTCAAACCCTGAAGTACAGGGGCCAGGTATGAAGTAACACCGCGATACACTAAACAGAATGGGGCTACCAACTCAGTATTTAATTAAATGGCTCTTTGATATTGATTAATTGCCTCACTGCGTTTTGATTTCCTCGTAATATGAAGCTATACTGTCAATTAATCTTCTATTTTTGAAGCCGTCTGATGCTGATCACGTACATACTTTGAATTCGCACAGTCTATTTTCATTAAGGCATGTTAATCATTAATTATTTGTCAGTTGTCTTTTTGTTGAATTATGAGATTGCTATAAGAATCTCATGAGAAAATTTTCAAGTCACAATTGACAATTAAATAATTTACATTTTTATTTGAAGCATCGGTTGCATGAAATTAAACCTATCATTTAGGAGTAACGGGGGCGTGTCGAACTCATATGTGCGCGGCTTTTCCATGCGCGGCGTAATCGTGCGCGGCTTACTGCCTGTAATTAACAGGCACTGAGCCGCGCACAGTTACGCCGCGCATGGAAAAGCCGCGCACATATGAGTTCGACACGCCCCTGCTATGTTTATAAAACTAGTGAGTCCCTCACCTACCTGCACCACTCTAGGTAGCCACTATAATAATATGATATTTAAAGCTTACCTGAAATCGGGAGCTCTGAGATAACGATCTTGTCTGGGGCTGGCAGACCTCTCCAGCACTGCCCCCGCTGAGATGAAGAGTTTGGAGGCCATCAGGGGCGAGCAGGGGATGTTGGATCTGATGGGGATGCGGCGTCGCGTGGGGGAGTTGGTCACAGGCCGGTGCCGTGACACCCTGGGAGACCTGACCTGACCCCCCGAGGGGGAGTACTGCAGCCCGCCGTTGGGGGAGTTGTTCCGGCCGCCCAGCATGGGCGAGTCCATGGCATTGACATGCTCTGCACTCGCTGCCACAGCGAGGTGCTGCATTCTGCTGTTGTTTGCAGCTTCCTGTGATTGGGTGCCCTTTCAACAGGGATGGGAGTACTTCAGCCGGCGATATTACTTTGAAGGGAGCGTCCAGGAAACGGAGAAAGTGTTTCCGTACCAATAACAGAGGTGTCACATGAGCTGTCTCACTTAAACGAAAATACCAGTTTTAATTACATTTAACTTACAAAATATGCAGGGGACTATTCAACACGCATGTATTCGATTTAGAATGAAGTATAAATTACTTCTGTTACAGAAGCTCCTAAAGAGGCCATACATCAGCTTCAAAACGGCAAATAAATAAAAGGCATGTCTATTATAATGATTCAAGTTGAGAAAAACAACGCGCGAATGAACTTAGAACTTTAGAATGGAGATTTATGTGATAGATATATATTGTACAACATGTATAGCAAATACTGTGAACGGGTGACAAATCTAGACAGGATTACAATAAGCGGCCCGAGCTTGTAGACAACAGAGCCGCGAACAATCGCAATGATGACCGGAATACCCTCGGAATGGCAGGCTGTATAACACGCTAAAGATAGTGTGATATTTCTTATAAATCGTTTTTTATGAAGTGATGAAGGTTAAGAATTGAGTACACTATGAATTTCACATATTCCAATAGAAATGAAGAAGGACAAGCGAGCAAAGTTAAAACGTGCCTTCTTGTGACAAATTTTTACAAATGAAGTTCGCGTTAGACTGGGATTAGCTTGAATATTCGGAATAGGTAATTGTGAGGATGCAGCGTGCAAATGAATGGGATATATGCTGCACTGAAATTTGTATGAAATTCCTTTCATCGTTTCGACACATCTCTCAAATCCCGAACATTTGACATGTTTAAAGTTCTGGCTTCAATAGACTTCTTGGTGAGACGACCAAGGTTCAAGGTGGAAGCTCTGAAACGGACTCAATCCACTGACCCGGCCTTGACAATGATCCAGTGACAGACCATTTCAACAATGCAGCTGTTACAAGCCCTTGACTTAGCCTTAGCAACAAGAAACGTACTACGTATTACGTATGTCATGATTGTCTGCCCCCATTTTAGTGTCAACTGAAAAGCAAGTCCACTTGGCTACGTCACCATATGCTCCAGCTCTCTGTATGATATTTCCCGGTTTTAATCACGTATAGCTATCTTCATCACCTTGGTGAAAACAGCCATGTAACCATTTAACTGTCTTCTGTAAGAGTATGTACATATTGTATAGTGACTACCCATACTATGAATCCTTGTAAATCAGTGGTTTGAATGCTCAAATATGGAGTTTATTCCTGTCCTTTGAGACACGTTGTGACTCATTATCGGCTTAAAAAGCATTCCTTTTTAAATGTACTGAAGTATGTTTAGGTTACCGCAGTTTATTGAATAATGTACACACAATAGCTGCAATGGTCGCACTATCAGAATGCTCCCACGGGCGCCTCTGAGAGCTGAGGCCCAGAAAGAGCTTATTGTTTGATGATGTCAGTTTGGAATCTTGTGAATATCATCCCACTGAAGTTGATGGATCTGTGATAAATGATTAACACTAATTGCTGCAACACTTGCATTCTAAGACTGATAATTAATGTGAATCAGATACGTTGGGTTGGTTAGATAAAACTACCAAGGCTTTGAAGGGCGTAAAATGTGATGTGGGGTAAAAGTTAGCTATACTAAGTAGTAAGTACCACTACTACTGCTACTGAAGTTTAAAAGTTGCAAGAGAAAAAACTAACGGCACAAGTTCAAATGCTTATATAATAGGCAATAGGCTTTGATCATGAGAATTACGTAGTATGTGGGGATTTAAGACGCATTTTTTGACAAAGAATTAGGGCCCAAATTCATGGAATAATCAACATTCGTGATAAATAGATTACTGAGTTAATTGAATATCCATGAAGAGTGGTGATGATAAAGATGAAGTATAATTGTAGTATCGTGGTGTCATGGGGGGGGGGGGCACTCCAATATTATAATGGGTAAATGGGGGTTTATTTTTCTATAACACAGCCATAGACCATTTTTCGTCAAAAGATTCGGCCCTTTTCACTTTTAGGAGTGGAGTCATTTTTGACAAGGAATTTTGGCAATTTTCTGAACTGGTACCATATTTTGGATGAATTTGGAATTTTTCGAAATGGTACCATTCTACCTCTCTATTTTGGTTTTTGGGGCTTTACATCTCGGGGTTTAAAAGCGATGTTTAGAACTTTATGAAATAGTTAAATAGTATAATGGTACAAAGTTTGTTTGGCCCATTCGAGCATTTTCAAAGATGGTAGTATTTTTGTTAAATGCAATTCTTTCCTGAAATTTTATCATACCATCAATAAAGCTAATTTCGCCACATTGAGTTTGAAAAATGAAAGGGAGCTAATTAGTTGGTGGGGATTAAAATATCAAAAATCCTAAAATGGTGATTGTCAATTGCCACTATTTTCTGATGAAAGGATACTAATTTTGTGAGGATCTTCAGCCGTTTCTAGGAATGCTACTATTTTGGCGAATTTGGGCATTAGTACCATATTTGAGTAATTTTAGGATTCTTTGAAATGGTACTATTTTTGTTGAAGAATATTTGTGAAGAGTTATTCGCAAATTTTAACGCCGCTAGACCTCCATGTGGATATGAAAAGAATTCAAAACACGGTTTAATTCTTCGGAGTTTGGTGGGGTGACCCCGCCAAACTCCGAAGAATTGAACCGTGTTTTGAATTCTTCATATCCACTGGGGTCTGTCTGCCCCCCCCCCCTGTCCTCAGCCAGGGATGATTATTTTTTATGTAGTTATGTATAACTAATCAATAGAGGTATTCATGTTTATTACCAATTCACTCTAATAACTGTCTAGCCCTGATTGATCTCTCGATTTTACGATAAGGAGCGATAATTCATATCCCTCTTCAATTACCACTTCACTCACGTGACACAGCTCGACAAAATCAGTTATATTCCTCCCGAATTACTTCGATTATGGGAGAATTACATCACTATTTCAGGGCAGCAAAAAATAGTGCAGATAATGAGATCTAGATGCAGATCTTTCATCAACAAATACAAGGCAGATCTAAGAACTAAAAACAAAGGATCGTGTAGAGATAGCGAGTACTGTGATTACTGTTTACACGGTACAACTGCTTTGTCAAGTTCGTGACAGAACGGATTATAAAGCGATGTGGTGAAGTGTCGAGTATCCGCACAATCAACATTCCAAAACGAGCTGTATATTCCAGAAAGGATCTGTTGTAATTCAAACAACAAGTCAGCCGCTTCTAGAGAACGAGTCAGGCATGTGGCACATTGACACAATTAGCTACAAGGTCATGTGACATGTAATTGTAGTGACAAATTGACATGATATGTCACTGCTACTTTATTATAGTAGCAGTAATTGCAGGTGACCACTTCGCTTCACACGATGACGTAGTTAGCCAATAGCCATTACTTTTCATAAGGTAGCAGTGGCCGGATTCTTAATACATAGTGGCCGCAGCCGTTTATCTTACACGATAGCAACTATAGAAGTATTTCAGTGTGAAAGGCATCAAGTTGCATGGTATGCCATGTCAGGTGGAAGCCAAGTTAGGTTGTAATTAGATTGCATGTTGTGGGATGTTACCATTCCCATTTCCCTCTCACGCGCCAACATACAGACTGTCGCGATTGATTAATTTTATTTTGCTAAGCAATCGCAATATTACATGGCAATTGACGGCCATCTTCTTGCTTTCAGCTTTGTTTTGTATCCCCCTTATTGAAGTTTACACGTTAAAAAGCGGTGAAATGAATTATCCTAAGTAAAATTCCATTGAATCACAATGACTGCTTTTTGGTATGAGCAGATGCGAAACACTACCTGTATTCCGAGTGACTTACCCATTGCCAATTGGTCTCTACTCCGAAGGAGTCGACACTGAAGGACTCTACTTCGAATGTCTCGACTCTGGAGAGCAGGGAGGAGGTCACCTTGCTCGGGTTGGAGTTACCCACATAGTAGTACTCACGATCAACAGGCCGCACTTTCTTCACCATTGCCAATGGTAATCATTCTGATCAAACATGACGGGAGTTATATTTCTTGTCAGAAGTGTTGTGTAATCATTAGTTTATCGACTGAATTATAATCATGTAATCATGCAAGAGCCTGTAGAACACAACGCATAAGGTGAAAGTCATGAAATGAATAACTCGATTCGTTATTTCTGTTTATACTGAAATTAAAGTTTGTGACATCGCATGTCAAAGCTTGTGAAACCTGACCATTAACAGAATTGAATGGGTTTAAGTTCGACCCACAGGCACCCGTATCTGACAACCAATTTTGAACTTCATGCCTGTGGTAATAAAGGCATGGGAGTTTTAGTCCTCAATTATTTTGCGTTTATGGATGTAATGTTCTTGTAAGAATAGTGAATACGTAAGGCCGGAAAAATTTTTCCGGGAGCATCAGGAAAGTATACTGAGTTAGGTTGATGTGACCTTTCTACTCACACTAACATTTTATATCAAGGCACCCTTTTGCTATTTTGTTAGGGAGGTTTAAAAAGGTTAGCTTGTCCATAACATTAATCAGTAGTCACGATAATTCACTAACCTTTCTACGCTCAGTAGTAACAAGATATTTCGATTTACTATGTGAGTCGAAATACCATGTTGCTACTTAGGGTAGAAAGTTTAGTTCATGCATGACAACTGTAACTAGAAAGATAAAATTGATCCTAGTACTAACTTACCAGCCTGTGACTGGAGGGGTGCACCTACAGTCACTGCCTCACCCGGACTTAGTATTTCGGCAGAATCTAGTATCAGCAACTCATAATAATACGGTGTCGGGTATAGGTTAACCGTAGCATCCCTAAATAGTCATGCAAATATTGAAACGTCGACCAATCAGCACGCGAGCTGACGGCAGAAGAAGCTCTGATTGCCCAATGTCGCATTAGGTACTCAGGAAGTTGAATTGGGGATCTAAAGACCCATAGTAAACCAATTAGCGGCTTAAAATAGTATCATTTGACACCTATCCCCATCATCAGCAACCTCTGACGCCAGTCTTTTCAGATGACAGTCTTCTTGGACACCAGTATTCCTTGACACCAGTCGTCTCTAAACACCAATCTTCCTTGACACCAGTCTTCTCTAACACCAGCCTTCCTTCACACCAGTCTTGCCTGACGCCAGTCTTATATGACACCAGCCTCCTCCGACACCAGTCATCTATGCCGACTCTAGCACCAGTATGCTGGCATTTGTCTTCCTGACACATATTTAGATATTTCTGATACCAATATGATCTGCTTTAGACTAATCCGATATCAATAATCTCTCACATATGGCTTCTCTGACAGTGGAGTCCTCGGATCTTCTACACTATTTAACACATTTATCCTATGTTATTCTGACGGCGTGCCGCCTGGCGCCAATCCGGCTATTTCTAAACCCCCAACAATCTGTGGCTCCAAATCTCAGGACCTGTGCTCAAAATCACCATTTGAGCTAATTCTATGTCTTTGACTTTATTGTATCATTTACAACTATGAGCTCTTTCGATACCTGTACGATACATGGATGTTGTTGTACGGCAGCTTCTTCAGTCGGTGGTTTTGAACAGTAGTCATTCCTAAATCTGACAACATCATAGAAAAAGGTCTCTCTAAGTATGACCTAGATTCGAGATCCTGTCTGGACTCTCAAAATTGGAAAACGGTTTTCTTACCCCTCGACCAATTACCCAACTAGACGGGATAAATTCTAGAATTCAGCAAATTGTAGCTTGGGATTTTTAAACGCGGTGACTGATGACTCAGACTGATGTGTTCATCATGTTGAGATTGCTGTGATGACCAAAATGAAATGAGTGTTCTGTAGAATTGTTCAATTTTGGTGTTGCGGAATTTCTGAATTTTAAGAATTCTGATGAGATAGTTTTATGATTTATCTTATCGGAAATTATTTGGTCGGACAATACGTGAGTTGATTGGACATAATATCATGGGCGGAAATAGATATTGGCGCAAAATGGGACATTGAAGTGTTTTGAATATTTTTTTCTTTCCAAAAATATTGGATAAATATGTTGATTGGTAAATAATGTGGTAAAAATTGCTTCATCTCATGCTGGAAATGTCGTGAAATCATGTTTAAAGTAATCTCGCAATGGTATTGACCCACGAGTACCATCTCACCCTCCACGAACTTTCATCAATCCACCCTAAAAGTTTACAAGTCATCAAGTTCTTGGTTTATTATTCTCTGGAAAATTATTTAACCTTGATGTTTTCCTATTGCAGGTTGTCATTCAGATTCAATAAACGGACGCACGGTTCAATGAATGTTCTTGTTTTTTGGATAATTCAATTCTGATGTTTTTGTACATGCAATATACTTGATGATACAAGGGGAATTCAACTAATAAATTCAAATAGTGCTTTCAATATTGATATGTAATAATAATCTACCTTACTATCTACCTGGATTTCTCATGCAGATTCCTGGTGTTTTTTCGTATTTACCTTCATCCTACATACACTCCTCCATAACATAAATACTTCCAGTAAGCTAGAATCCTAAAATATTTATTTCGTCGAGCTCTACACGGCTTATTTATCGATAACATATCCTGTATTCGAGTACACAAAACCCGGCATATCTATTATCTGTTAAGTTTAACAACAACTCAATACACAAAAGCCGCTATTATCACACTTTCACAGGGCACAATGTAACTACTCACCGGTTCGGTGGCTTGGAAGCATTGAAGTTGAGCTTGAAGGGACTGGAGAATCCTCCCGTGGATCTACGTTCCGACATCAAAACATTTATGAGCTGAGTCTAAATAACACGTCGATAAAGTCGGGATAAAAAGAAAAAAGCAATTAGTAAGCCAAATGAGACGAACCTATAACGCAAAAATATGAAAGGGAAAGACAAATAATTTAATGTACTGTTCAGCATGTACAGTATAATATGTGATAAAATGTGCCTTTTAACAGCTTTTTAAAACTCTACTGAAGCATTGGCTCGCGGACCACTTGAAATTTAGATGAAGACGTTCAATAATAACTAATATAACAGTCGAGCGGGATATGCCGCTGGGTGCGTGTACAAGGCTGTAGTTTTTTGCTGTGTCAATGAGTGTAAAGCTGGCACATAGTTTGTGTAAGTGAGGAATAACAGCAAAGTATACATGATACGTGTAAGGGAGAGAACAAATATTAGACTTACGCGTGTTGACAAGAAAATCAGTCCTGAGGCCGAATGCCGACATTTTTACGGAAAAATTAGGACGGGACTCAAAATATAAGTTGTAATATAAATATAGTTGCAAGAAGAAAGAATTTGGAATATATGACATTATAACATCGGTGCGCGTGAATATGCCGGTGTGGAGGTGCTTGCATGTAATTAGGACTTTATAATAGTACTGCTAAGCTCCCCCCGATATAGTATAGGTATTGGAGTCCGCGGTAGCCTCAGCGCGGCGTGCTGGCCGCTGCTGCTGC
The DNA here is from genome assembly GCA_011033025.1 of Beroe forskalii. Lineage (NCBI taxonomy): Eukaryota > Metazoa > Ctenophora > Nuda > Beroida > Beroidae > Beroe > Beroe forskalii. The sequence goes on from WFMF01000187.1 coordinate 169,788, forward strand.
AGCTACCTTTGACACATACCTTGGAATACGGTCTGTATACCGTACCGTAGAACATACCGTTTAGCAAAAACGGTGTACCGTACTGTAAAAGTATATAGTGCATCTAATTAATGGCCTGCAGTGACTCGAATTATTCGCTATCACGTGACCGCATGTGTTTCCCCATATTTTAACATGTTTACAGGTTTCTACATGGCTTATATAGCATCTATATATATAGTACAGACATTCACACTCCTCGAACTTCACCGGGATACTTCACGGGAGTTATGCTACCGAGGATTATAGCTGTACATTATAGTTCCTCCTCGGGATCATCTGTTATATTCTCTACTACTGCTGTGTCTGGATTGACTACTACAGACTACTGCAGATCAACAAAGCATTTTACTGTTTATAGCGAAATAACACCTTCTCACCTTGGGAGCTGATAACGGCCTAAACAAGTGAGCCTTCAAAGTGAGGAGGTATTATTCGGTTAGTTAGGTCGACAGATTCTGGTAGTTTTACATCGCACCTAGGGGCCGACAAATTTGGAAGAGAGCCTCAAGGGTATTTAATCTGATATAACGCCCGAAGAGGATTGTGAACCCTGCATTGGGTGCAAGGCTCCTCATTGCCGAATAACCCTTCATTGGCCATAACAAATTAATAAACTTTATTGATAAATATTGATCATCAAGTATCACTCAGTTTGTATTTTGGGAAATGGGAATTGATTAATTGATTAATAGAACAAGTATACTTGGTATCGTAAGTTCAGTGTTACATCATAATATACGCTGGACTTCTCCGTATGCAAAGTACAAAAAATCATTTATAGGAAAATTTTAAATCAATTTTCTACAAAATTAGTGGAATATTTATTAGTAAGTCTTCATGTGGATAATTTTCCTCGAAGCTGAAATCAGTCATTTATTTTGTTAACTTCTAATTTTCCGATCATATCAATCAATCATCACATGCCAAGAACTTGATGACTATGGAGTATTTAAGACTTGGTTTACCACCTATGTATTTGTCAAATTTCCCAAGCATTTTATCACATTCCCAGGATGATATACTAACTTTCCCAGCATCCGAGTTCACTTCCCAGACCTCCCACTTCCCATTTTTCTTGTGGAGTGAGTATTCCAGAGCCAAGAACATGTCGTATTGTGGGCTGTATGTTCGGTGAGTGCCGAGTGCAGGTCTATTTGACAGGAAAACATGAGGTGAGGTGCCGTGGCAGTATACGTGAGTTCAGGCCTCCGGAATTAAGAGATAATTGTGTGTTAACTGCTGCCTATTAGCACCTCCTTCAAATTTACCACGATTTTTAGCTGGCCAATTGTCAATACTTATGAGAATTTTAGTGCTGTTTAATACGAGACTGAGATGAGTGACGTTCACGACAAGACGATTCACATGAGTAACTCTAAAAGTGTCATTTTAACAATTTAACCCTTTTTCACATGAGTATACCTCTACACTAGTCAATGACTAGTCATTTTAATCCTTTTTTTCACATGAGTACCTCCACACATGTTATTTTAAGCCTTTTTTCACATGAGTAACTCTAAACTTGTCATTTTACTTCTTTTTTCACATGACTACCTCTACAACTGTAACTTTCCTCCTCCCTTTTAAACATCCATCTTAACCTCCTTGTTACCATATTTTTCCCTGAATTCTTATATCTGGATTGATATGTCTGATGTTTTCCCTGCAGGTCCGACCTGTTTTGTAAAAATCATATCAGTTTCATTGCTTCCTGTCAACTTGGGATAAACTTTACTCAGACTCTTCTGTAGACTTATCTTCTAAATTTTGCGCTCTTTTTACCGAAATTTGAGAGACCTTCTCTTCTCAACTGCTTTTCATTCTAAGTCTGCTTTCTCCTTGGCTTCTTGGTGCTCCTTTCCCCTCCCCTTTCAGTCTGGACTGTATCAAATCAATTTCTGGAAAATTTCCTGTTTAAGCTGCGCGATGATTATGCATCTCCTCTTCTCCTGGGAGTCCCTGCAACTCACCGCAGATGAATGGGTCACAGAATGAACATATCAGAATCCATACACAGCCTCTTCACTTCTGACTTCACCATCACCTCGCTATCAGACCTCTATAAGGCGTTTGATACCTGAATCTGCATTCCTCTTGAACGCTGGTGTGTTAACTCTCTAGACTTCTAGAGCTCCTGGCGGGCATCAGACAGCAGACCCGCTCTTCTTCACTTCTACCGTGCTGCGACATTATTAAACAGCGTCCATATCGCATAAAATGTCACATATCCATGCTCACCACTCCATACCGAGCTTACTGCATTACAATATCTCAGACAAACATACACATACAGTGGGAGAAGAATATAGTAGTCTCACGACAAGTTTTGAATTTAAAGGGTACTATATAGAGTCGTGTTCTACACGCGTTTTATATCATGTGTTTGTTACACATCTACGCGACCTTTGCTTTTGTGTTACAAAAATGTGCATATCTCCGAGGTTTTTGAGCAACTTGATGAAACTTTCAGGATATTTAGACTAGATATGAGCAACATCTCAGTGAAGTTTAGATTCATTTTGAGCCCCAGAAGCGGAGTTATGACCGAAAAAGCCAGTTATTAAGCAATAACTTTTAAACATAAAACCGGTTTATTTAAGATATCTCAATTTCTGAAGGTCAAAAATGTTAGCTACTCTAGGATTATATTGGTCATATGTTGCCCGTAATATCCTGAAATTTTGATCAAATTGGTCCAAAAACGGCTAGTTATGCGCTTTTTTTATGTGTAAACAAGCATTTTGCTTATTACCATATAAGGTAATGTGTGCTTGTTGTGTCTTGTATACACCGTTCGACTACTATAGTACTTTAGAGGCTCAAACTCACCGCAGAAATATGATTTAGAGCACTCGGCTCAGCTTCTTCGCCTCGCATAAATTATTTAAACTCTCCAACTGCGCTGTCGACATTTAAATGGAACATACAGTTTGCGTGTTCGTCTTACGCCTCTAAAGTACATATAATGCATCAAGGAGGAACATTTAGCTCTGAAAACATCACTTCGCTGTGAAACCTCTTTCACAGAGCTGATTTTAACACATCGCCGCCTCACGAAGTGTCGGGATCAAGGCTAATTTCCTGGAATCTCAGGGTTGTCAGAGAGAGCTGACCCGGACTCTAGATGCTGCTGTTGTTGTTGCACTATACGTGTAGACAAGGGAGAGACAGTGTCATCCACCTGGTCTTGCTGACAGCTCCTTCCGATATGGTGGCACCTGATATGTCATGACCGGAAGTCACGTAGTGATATGTGCTCTTATTCTGGATGACAGACTTAGTAAGTAGGTACCCAGTAATGAAACCCTGAGGGAACATAGTTTCATTGCATGTTTTCACTGAAACACTTGCCACTTGGTAGAGACGGTGAGAAACAATGCCTTCCCACGGCACAAAGCCAAGGATCACAGCTCAAGGAAAGAAAATTTTGCTACTCAACAATCGCTGCAGTTATAAAAAGTGCACGCAAAAGTAACAAGAACACTAACTTTGCCAATAGCAAAGTTTTCCTTTCACAGAGCAATATAGTTTAAAGGTTTATATCCTCCTTTCCTGTCACTCACTGTGACAAGTTAAATTCGTCAAATCAACGCGAGTGGTGAAGTATAACGTTCAGTAAACATGCATTCCAGCTCTGAATTGTCAAAGCCTTTAAAAGTTTAATTGCCAAATTGTCACAAATTCCGACGAAAGATAGATCAAAGATAGAGTAGGCATGTACAATAAGCGGTTGTTTTGTCGTAAGACCAGCTGTGAGAGCACGTAGAGTTACATAATATGTTGTGACAGTTTCGTAGTGCGACGGCTGCTGGAGTGGTGATTGGTATGGTGTGACAGTGTGACGGGCTGGGAAATGTGAAAATAGAAACCTCACCGCATTCTTCCCGGTCATCGGTTGAGGGTTTTTGGCTATTTTCGTCATACCTTATAGATATAGATTGATGTTTACCAGTATAAATTTATATACCTATGGTTGCTAGGTTGATCTTTTAAAGTCTAACCTGTCTAGTTGGTAATTATGTTTGGTATCTATTGATTTTTTAGAATTCAGATTAGTTAGTAAAGTTTTTGATGCTGATGCCCACTTTTAACATTTCTTTCTGGCTCTCTCCTATTCAAACCTGGCTTTCTACAGACTCATTTTCTCTTAAATACGCTTGGGTCATTCAATAGAACAGCTATGTCGCAACAGCAATCGGCATTGTCGTTGCTGCGGTGTTGTGGCACCGGAGATTTAGGGGTTTTTTGTGTGTCAGAGGGAGTCTGTGGGTTAAAAATTGACCTGATATCTCTTCATTTTGAAATAAAATAATAAATAAATATTATAGATATAGATATTATAGATATGGACGTTAGTAAATTAGTATTCGGATTATGGAATAAGGATATCGGATACATGATCTTTAGCAGAATAAAGTTCTATCGGACAACTGCAAGATACGTAACGAATGCCCAATTAATGTCAAGAGTAAGATTATGAGCGTGCAGCACTACATAATATCGGCAAATTAATCTCAAATCTTTGAATAAATGTGATCTCATTAATAGCTGGTGTACCTGTAAAATCTGAGAAAATAGAGGAAAATGGAAATAATTTTATTGTGGAATCAATTCTTGAACTGAGGATTTAATTATCCAATTTCATGTTTCAATTTTGTGGGATATGTATTATTCTAGACAAAGGTTAATTAATGAATGATAACTTATTAACACAATTATGGAACTTATAATGAGGCCAGCCTAAAGCGTCCAGGAATATCATTTCATCAAGTTAATAATATAATTATTATCATCATTATTCAAAGTTATAAATGACTTAACAGGTAGCTGTGTGTTAATCTAATAAAGCACAGCAGTGGACCATTTTAAAACACCTATTCCATTGATCTACCGCATACTTACTTCCTTTCAAAAATGACGCCATTTCCGTGTTCCAGGTGACAAAATGCAAAAAGTATATGTTTTCACTCACTATTTCTAATTATATTTTACAAGGTAATTTTCTGTGTGAGGTCGTTCGTCACAGCTTATCAGCCTACGATGCCACCTTTTCTTAGCACGTATTTACGTTTCATGGGCTACTGACGTTTGCTACGTCAAGGCTACTCACTTGAGCACGGTACCCACTACGCGGGTATCTGGGTGACTGGACACTGGACAATCAGCCGATATGCCTTTTCAACAGCCTCATTAACACTTTTCATGTCCTCATGGCTTCAGAGGGTATGCCCAGCCAGATTCCCACCATATCCGGCTAGAACTACTGACTCCCGGGCAGCATTCCACTATTGGCAACAATTTGACCATTAATCGCTATTAAAATCGTAAATAAGATAAATTTTATTAATCGCTTAGAGCCTCCTCAGATAAGCACAAGGATATTTATAGAATCTCAGAGGCATACCTAAGAATTAAGATAACGACCTTATATATTGAAAATATCTGAGATAACTAATAGCTATAAATTTATGAATATAAGAATTGTCATCATTTTATTTCGGGTCTCGAATTTGGCGTACCTACCTAATACTTTAATAAAGAATCAGCAACTGCAAAATGAACGCAATCAGTAGTGCTGTTAGCGGCTGGTGGTGTACTGATATGACCCAGCATAGGTTTTTTCACATTATTATTCGAACTTTTTTGTCTAGTAATGAACTAAAGAATCAATTCATATACTAAAATAGCTAATATATAATTCATCGGAATTTTGACTTTAAATCCTAGCCATCCGCAGTATTCTGCTGCATGCATCGTCAAAACGAAGAATTTTTGTCACCCCATTAAACTTATTTTGTTATAGATAAAATTGAAAAAGAGGGGGAAATGAAGAAAGATGATAAAGCTTCGGATTATAATCATGATAAAGTGCAGCGTGGCTTTTCTCTACTATCTTTTTTTCAATTTTTCCATTTTATCTACAACAAAATAAGCTTTATGAGATTTTTTCCCACATTTTAATGTTTTGCTATATTCCGACCTTTAATTGCAATCCAACGGGCACACATCACAAAAACACGAACAAACAATACCTGTGTAGGGCGAAACCAAACAAAAGAATTTTTTAATCAAATGGTTACCGATGAAGTTGAAAATTTCAATCGATAAAGCTATAATCTTGGAATTCCAAGCGTATGGTAATTATATTTTGTACCTCATATCTACCTATGTAGCAATTATCACCATCTTAAGCCATCTGATTCAATGCAATAGTGCAATGATACGTTCCATTAGTTTTATTGATTTGTTTGTTTTCTGATGTTTATCATAGATAATACTGTTTAATACTTAAATTAAATATTCGTTAGGATATTCATTATTCAATTGAATATTTTATTTTGATCTAATTGAATACTTGATTTGAATAATTCTCAAGAATAACCTATGATTGAATATTCGTCTGGATATTTAATTGAATATTTTACTGTTTAATAAGTTAATAGAATATTTGATTTGGAATGATTTTCAAATGCACATTTTAATTGAATATTCGTTGGCTAACGATGAATCCACATCAAGTTTTGAGAACGCTTACTGAAATTTCCACATTGAACGCCATTTGTACATACGTGATACTGATTTTAAACAGTATACACACGTACGTACATGTCGACATGCGACTTGGAATGATTCTCATTCCTCGAAGTCGCGACATCCGTGTTTAACCCCAATAAGATTCAGGTTAAAAGAAATGCCCTGAGAGTGCCCTTGAGACTTAAATTTTGTGCCCATTTTATCTTTTTTACTTAAAAATGAGAATTTTTCTCCAAATTTTTGGACACAAGCTTCACCGACCAAAATTGATCCCAAGGCTTCTCAAGTTATTAAATTCAAACTCGGCTAAATACTGGTATCTCAGTACAGGAAGGTCACAGAGTAATTGGTAAGTTGGTAGTTAGCCATACATTCGCATTTGTTACTGTTGGTTCAAAAATTCAATTATCAATATTGACAGTCACAAAGGCATTGTTTGTCCTCGCGAACAGTTCCTTGTCACCATATACTGCTGTCTCGCTCTTTGAAAATGATAAAGTGACATGACGAATCAGACTTCAAAGCGGTGATCAACCCAATCAATAGTTGGTTCACAATTGCAGCTTAGACATTCAGTATTTACTAACCTATATCAGCAAGATTTTAAGTCACCGTTCGAAAAAAAAAGTGCGTAAATTCCAAACTTTTTAGTTGTGACCGAAAAGTCCGATTATCATTGACCACCTTCTTGTTCCGAGATACCAATACTTGTTTCGAAAATGGCATAGAAATGAATTTCTACAACTTTTCCCAGAGTAAAAACACTGATAATTTTTCCCAATGTCCACAAGTTTTTGCAGATTTTCTATAAACTCAGCTTTTTAGCCGTGTAACTTGCCCAACAGATTATCAATTATCCACTGACTACAGAAGTTCATTAATTGCCTGAGAATAGAGATCCATATCAGTAATGACATGGCCCATCAAGTCATGAGCATATACTGGCATTATATATCAGCTCCCAGGGGATGCTGCGCATAGTGCCCAGATCTGAGTATCTCTCAGGAAAATCAGTGGATCACCGTCACTCTGATTATAATCACAGTAACTGTAATTAGAGCCGCGCGCTCCTCACACACCCAGCAGCACAAGCATGATTATAAGTTATTATTGTATTTTGTAGGAGCCCTGTATGAGAGTCCAGAATGGCGATGATCATGATATATATAATTATATTCCTAGTGCAGCTGCTGGCATATACCTGCTTAAAGCAGTGTAAAGCTGCGCGGTGTTGAGCTGCATAAACTTATCACTTAAATCATGTCATGTACCTGTCATTCAACTACTCAGTATAATTCACGTTTTAGTTTACTATAAAATTAGATTCTGGTGAAAGACAGGAATAGGGTTAACATTCTATCACGTATTAAATAAATTTCAACAAAATATAAATTTTGACATAGTATACTCCGAGTATTCCAAACTCCCTTGAAGTCCTAAATGTCCATCATGAACATAATATGTCAATTTTCTATCTTTTGTGTAATTTTTAAAGTTCAAAACATGCTAATTATATTATTTTATATTCGCTATTCTTTCAACGCAATATCTTTTTAAAGCTCGAACTCATTTACTTACCTTGAGTTAAATAAGTCACTTAGTAATTAAATCTACCTGTTAAAATAAAATAGGAGTTGACCTCTACATAATATCGTGACCAGTAAAGCAATAACTCAAGAAGCATGGATTTTCTAATTTCCATCTAAAAACATATCCTACCTCTAAGCTATTATCTTGTTCACTGTGGCATTGTCCAGTATTCTAGCTACCATCATGTCCTTAAAAATAATGTCTGGTATCCTAGCAACCATCATGTCTATTGTCTAGTGTCTGGTATTCTAGTAACCATCATGTCTAGTGTCTGGTATCCTAGCAACCATCATGTCTAGTGTCTGGTATCCTAGCAACCATCATGTCTAGTATCTGGTATCCTAGTAACCATCATGTCTAGTGTTTGGTATCCTAGTTACCATCATGTCTAGTAACTGGTATCCTAGCAACCATCATGTCCTGTGTCTGGTATCCTAGTAACCATCATGTCTAGTGTCTGGTATCCTAGTAACCATCATGTCTAGTATCTGGTATCCTAGTAACCATCATGTCTAGTAACTGGTATCCTAGCGACCATCATGTCTAGTAACTGGTATCCTAGCAACCATCATGTCCTGTGTCTGGTATCCTAGTAACCATCATGTCTAGTGTCTGGTATCCTAGTAACCATCATGTCTAGTATCTGGTATCCTAGTAACCATCATGTCTAGTAACTGGTATCCTAGCGACCATCATGTCTGTTGTCTGGTATCCTAGCAACCATCATGTCCTGTGTCTGGTATCCTAGTAACCATCATGTCTAGTATCTGGTATCCTAGTAACCATCATGTCCTGTGTCTGGTATCCTAGTAACCATCATGTCCTGTGTCTGGTATCCTAGTAACCATCATGTCTAGTGTCTGGTATCCTAGAAACCATCATGTCTAGTATCTGGTATCCTAGTAACCATCATGTCCTGTGTCTGGTATCCTAGTAACCATCATGTCTAGTGTTTGGTATCCTAGTGACCATCATGTCTAGTATCTGGTATCCTAGTAACCATCATGTCCTGTGTCTGGTATCCTAGTGACCATCATGTCTAGTAACTGGTATCCTAGTAACAGTCATGTCTAATGTCTGGTATCTAGTGACCATCATGTCCTGTGTCTGGTATCCTAGTAACCATCATTTCTAGTATCTGGTATCCTAGTAACCATCATGTCCTGTGTCTGGCATCCTAGTTACCATCATGTCTTGTGTCTGGTATCCTAGTAACCATCATGTCTAGTTTCTGGTGTCCTAGCAACCATCATGTGTAGTGTCTGGTATCCTAGCAACCGTCATGCCCAGTGTCTGGTATCCTAGTGACCATCATGTCTAGTGTCTGGTATCCTAGTGACCATCATGTCTAGTAACTGGTATCCTAGTGACCATCATGTCTAGTAACTGGTATCCTAGTAACCATCATGTCTAGTGTTTGGTATCCTAGTTACCATCATGTCTAGTAACTGGTATCCTAGCAACCATCATGTCCTGTGTCTGGTATCCTAGTAACCATCATGTCTAGTGTCTGGTATCCTAGTAACCATCATGTCTAGTATCTGGTATCCTAGTAACCATCATGTCTAGTAACTGGTATCCTAGCGACCATCATGTCTGTTGTCTGGTATCCTAGCAACCATCATGTCCTGTGTCTGGTATCCTAGTAACCATCATGTCTAGTATCTGGTATCCTAGTAACCATCATGTCCTGTGTCTGGTATCCTAGTAACCATCATGTCCTGTGTCTGGTATCCTAGTAACCATCATGTCTAGTGTCTGGTATCCTAGAAACCATCATGTCTAGTATCTGGTATCCTAGTAACCATCATGTCCTGTGTCTGGTATCCTAGTAACCATCATGTCTAGTGTTTGGTATCCTAGTGACCATCATGTCTAGTATCTGGTATCCTAGTAACCATCATGTCCTGTGTCTGGTATCCTAGTGACCATCATGTCTAGTAACTGGTATCCTAGTAACAGTCATGTCTAATGTCTGGTATCCTAGTGACCATCATGTCCTGTGTCTGGTATCCTAGTAACCATCATTTCTAGTATCTGGTATCCTAGTAACCATCATGTCCTGTGTCTGGCATCCTAGTTACCATCATGTCTTGTGTCTGGTATCCTAGTAACCATCATGTCTAGTTTCTGGTGTCCTAGCAACCATCATGTGTAGTGTCTGGTATCCTAGCAACCGTCATGCCCAGTGTCTGGTATCCTAGTGACCATCATGTGTAGTGTCTGGCATACTAACGACCATCATGTCTAGTGTCTGGTAACCTATTAACAGTCATGTCTAGCGTCTGGTATCCTAGTAACAATGTAGTCCAGTGTCTGGTATCCTAGCAACCATCCTGTCTAGTAACTGGTATCCTAGTTACCATCATGTCTAGTGTCTGGTATCCTGGTAACAATGTAGTCCAGTGTCTGGTATCCTAGTTACCATCATGTCCTGTGTCTGGTATCCTAGTGACCATCATGTCTAGTGTCTGGAAACCATCCTTCACTTTGTGATGTTTAAGTGTTTATATCTTACTAACGCTGGACTGACTGTGTAGACTGAATGTCGACCACAGAGTCAAGAAAAGTTCTACCGATGTTAAGATGTACAAATATTCACCTGGACTAGAGTACTAAGACAGTAGACAGAAATCATGAAATAAGAAGCCTTTGATTAAAATTCCGGCCTTCAAGTTCACAACTTAGTGTTCTAAATTTACAACTTTACGAAGTTATTATAACCCTTGGAGATATTTATCTAATTGTAGATTAGATGAATATTATACTGCTGCCTTGTATGAGACTATCTCTGCTACAGTTAAGGAAACTTGGCGGAATTTCCTATAGTTCTGAGGAAAAGTAGGTGCAATTTCCAAGACTTCCGAAGAAAAGCGGTACAATGTTTTTTCCAGCTTTGAAGACGACAGAGTGAACTTTCTTGAAGCCAGCAACAAAATAGAATTTCCCACACTATTTAAATAATGGGCCCCTCTCAAGAGATCTGCAGACGGCTAGTACAATCTGCTGTATGTGGTGTGTTTAAACTGACCACTGCTGGGTATTTACTTCGTATAAACTTGGTATTCAGTGAGATATTCCTGATGTCAGGAGTCTGGACTGGAAAAGTACCGGTTTATCTAAAATAGAAAATATTTTGATGCTGCATATTTTATCGAACATGGAAGTATCTAGCAGATATATCACTTTGCCATCGGCACATATAGCTTTAAAGGTTATCTAAGATGTGGTATCATGTAAGTATGCAAATTGTGCGATACCAATATTGATGTGAAATGAGTTGTACGTAAGTATGTAGGTTTCTTAATTGACCCATCTGTGTATAGAAACAAAAGAATCCAAGAATCTCCTAGGGATGTGTTGCTGAATGCTGATACGCAACTATTGGCTATCAATAGTGGTCTTATAGAAAGTAGAACGTTTTATTTTTGTCTGCAGTATAACAAACTTAGATTTATTATATCAATATTGGTCTAACTGAGAGTAGAACAAATTTGCATTTTTGTCTGTAGTAAACTTAAAAAATATCAATAATGTCCTCCTAGAGAATGGAACCTTTTTTGTCTGAAGTATAACCAAGTTGGAAATATTATATCAATAATGGTCTAAGATAGAGCATAACGTTGTATTTTTGTGTAAATACCTGATCGGTCCTCCTGATGTTTCGTCCCAGCTGGTCCAATCGTCGTCGCCCTTTCTCGTTGTACTTGTTAGGCCACTTCTTCTGCGCTTCGATGACACGAAAGCCGCATACATAACACTACTAGGTTTCAAAAAATGTGAAAAATTAGTATCAAAACGCAATAGAATCCCGAGGATCTGCATCAAGTAAATAGAACCCCGAGGATCTGCATCAAGTAAAGGTTTGAATCACGATCATTGTACTCAACCCGGAAATGGAACTCTGTATATATCAATAAACTGTCACTAGTACTCAATAGTACTCACTGGTACTGAGTACCAGTACTGCTGATCTCACGACACGAGGGTTAAAACTTAAAAATACATACGTATCTAAAAACGCACAAAAAGTCGATAAATCAAGTCTTAGTTTTCGAATCGGTGATCTGCGAGTGGCTGGCACTTTATACGCCGTCTATATATTAACTACAAAGCAATGAAAAAGTGGATTCTAATTGACTAAAGCAGACGCATGCTTTACAGCAGTCCTCTAAGGATGATATATCTTAGGTTTCATTGCAATTATACCGATGGGAAGGTTAATGACGTGCAGCTCCGGCTTAACCCGTGCTCTGCGCTAATAATCGCCGTGTACGCAATTACCGCGCTATTTTTGCTAATGATTCCTCCTAAACGGAAATGCGCACTGCACCTTCAGGCTTTATAACAGCTCTATAATTGGGAAATTGACCGGTATTTGATCTGTCGGCCGTGAGGAAGACTGTACTCCTAATGATTATATGCTCTGCGCGCATATATATAACCACGAAAGAGACGACGTTTTGACATAATGCAGTCTGATATAACATCGGAAGCAAAAAGAACGTGGAACTAGGACGTTAAGATAAAGCATACCGGAACAAATTACTTATTATTTCTATTAATAACCAGGTTAGATTATATATGTTACTGAAGGCCTTGAATTCCGTTACAATTCAGAACTGTGATATATATGAATTAAGGTTAATTATATAATTGTTGCACTGAAGAAAGTTGCCTAGTTATAAATTACCGACCTGGACGTGCAGCGGTCTACGACAAACAAAAAATATTGCATTTATCATGTTAGCACATGACGACTTGGCGTACAAAAATGGTCAACCTTCCTCCGACTATATAGAATGTTTTTCAGTAAAATTCTGACTTTTTATATAATGGAACGTTTAACAGTTCATAAGTGAGGGATTATAAGGGAGAATTAAACATTTTGCTGGCTCCTAATTCGATTTTAGACCAGCTCGTCGCACTTTAATGAGTGTTTGCAAAGACCAACACATCCTGCTCCATGTGACTGGAAGAGTAGAAGGAGATATCGGATATAGTCACACACAGGTAAGATATGTCTGGGAGTCTCTAGATATTTAGAGATATGTATACGTGCAGAGACTAGTTGTCATGCGGTGCCTGACAGACGGCAGCGTTCTCTCACATGCCCTCACCAATATAGGACAACATCCGTGCAACCCTGTAACCCTTTAAGGTTTTCACCCTTCTATTTATAATTTAACAAGGGAGGAAACTTTTCATGGGTTCGAACTTAACTTTATTATGGAGTCAAAAATGCGTGTTTATATATTCTAACTGAAAAACAAATTCATGGGCTCATACAGTTAAAGAAAACATATAATTATGCACGAAGTCACGATTTTCACTTTGAATACATTGACATGGAGATATAAGTAATTGGGTCAAAGGAACCCCTGTGTTTTACAAATTAGCTTTTTCATGTTAAATAATTTACTAATTTAAGCAAATAACAAGGCATTACTCACAGTCATATTGCCTCTCAAAGCTCAAAATAATATATATGAAAGTATAAACTATAAATGTCTTAATCGAACACTCATTACATACTTCTGCACCCTTTGTATTTTCCACTTATCGCGGTCCCTATGCCAATTTACGCCCTGTCCCCTTTCAGAACCCTTTTATCCCTTTCAAGGTTATTATAAAGGTCCTATGGGTTTCCCTATGCACGCTTCCTGCTTTGTTTTGTTGTATTTTCGTCCAAACCACGCCCTGGAAATTGAATTGTAGACTGGCGAATTTCCATATCTAAGGAAAGATGAGTAATTATAATTCTCATATTAATCATTCCTTATTATCTCCTGATCTAGGAAATGTGCCATTATCTACTGAAGCAGAAAATCAGGTAGGATTGAGATCGTTATAGGGTTTATTTATCGTAACTTGGAATTATTGCCTGAAGTTGAGAAGTTGGACCAAACAATGTAAACGAGAGCCGCTCAGGTTAAAAACTTAACGAAGGCAATTAGTGATCATGTGCAGATTTCAGAATAGAATTTTCCTTATTTCCTTGAATAATAAATCATACGAGTTCTGTGAGCCTGGCTTCCTGGTGGGCGTGGCCTTGTCTAGCTGGGGAAGGAAACTAAAACGGAATTAATAGACCGATGCTCCAATTATGTAGATGGCAAGTATGAAATGTCCTTCATTATTTATCCTTATTTCTGCCAGAAATCCGCGCTACCGCTTCTACTCCTGACTCCCTCACTTCTCCCGACTCCCCCATTTCTACAGATTCCTCAATCCTCCCCCTCCAAAGTAAATGTTGTGCGTCTTTGGCATCTGGCCCCTTTGCAAGTTTTGATTTTTAATCTATAATCACCTAGCATTAATCTTGAAATCTTTTACTCAGTTCGAAGAATCAATCTTCTTAGGGCCCTTTTTGAAACAGACTTAAGTCAAAAAACGGACTTTAGTCAAAATTGTACTGTAAATTTGAAATCAACGTTTTACTTTAAAGTCGATCTTTTGACTTAAGTTCCGTTTAGGAATGGACCCCCGATGGCATATGCTAGTGATCACTAGTTATAGCTGTGCCATTTCATATAATTTTACTGTAAACTTTTAGACTGATGATGTTCTTCTTAGGAATAGGACCACTCCTTGATTTTAGGGAGCGTTGGAATGTTAGAATTAACGATAAATTTCTTTAAATCTTCAGTTATGCCCGCATACCATATGCAGCCTGCTTATAAAATCAAGCTGCATTCATTTATCTACTAGCATTGAAATCTTACCAATTCGTGGCCTTAAAGCTTTAACATGCACTTCTCTCCTCTCTATAATTTGCAAGACCAATGCCTTGACTTACCTTGTCATACATTTTGTTACTATTTTCCTCTTTTATTACAAAAATTTGTAATTCGTCCGCACGCCTCCACACTTCATGTCAATATATCACCCAACCAAAAGTTTTCGATGTGCTAACATGCAAAAATGTTTTTTACCGAATCGATAGCATGGGTTTTTATATCGGGAAAATTAGCGAACGAGGAACAAAGCTCTCAAAGCTGTATTTATCGCAATCGTAATATAGAAAGTTGCAGAAGTAACGCGGGCTCCCGCGAATAATGGCAGCTTGTTAATAATTGCGATGGACAGAGGTTGGAACTTTCCACTTTTTGATGAGATATTTCTCCGAATTATATGAATTGGATTACTATTACTTAAAGTGACATATTTAAGTATAAATTTATGATAATAAATTATCGTTGTTTAAGTGATAACATAACAGTAGTGTCTCCGTGGTACGAATACCTCTTCATCACCCTTGTGCCCTCTCGCACAAGTTTCCGACAGCCTACATAATCAACCTCACTATTTTAAATTGTTTCTAATTGATATGCGAGACATCTACTTAGAGATATATTCCTATTTTAGACACTCGCCTACCCCACAATTTCAATTAGTTCCGAGATCCGAGATAATCTCATTAATGACAAAGTGCCATGAACAACAGTCAAAGATTTCACAAGTACTTGGTTTGATTGGCTAATCGAAATAATTAGTAGGTCAAAATAATCATGCGATCGTAGGTGTCTTGAAGTACCATGTCACGAATTTAGCTTTAGAAGTTGAACCTAGGCACAGAATAAAGCGCACAAAATGGTTTGTACCTTACGCAGGATGAGTAAGCCTGCTTACTTCCCCAATCCATAACTTTAAACATGATTAAGATTTCTATATTTTCAATTTCTAGTTTTAATCCACTGTTGGCTGCTATGAAATCTGTGAATAAAATAAGCCGGGAAACCTTCACTCTACATCCACCTTGCCAGGTTGAAGTTTTTATTTGCAGCTTATTAACTTACCCACCTGTCCCTTTGGCATTGAACAATCAGCGCGCGAGTTGACCATAAACTCGCGGGCTGATTGGTCAATGTTTAGTCTTAAGACGATTTCAGGATCATTGGCCTGCTTATACGCCGCCAATAATATAAGTGCTAGGGTGCGTTGAATAAAATTCCAAAGGTAAAAAGTCACCCACAAAGCCAACTGTGGCAATAAACAGACTGAATCAAACTTAAACAAAGCTACAAAAACAGACAAAGAAACCACGCAATCCATCAATCACCATGGAATACCCGGGCTCAAAGGAATTTATACCAAATTTTCATCACTTGGAACTGTTCATATGTTGGTCTCAGTCAATATAGCATGTCTAGCTGGAAAACAGCTTTTCAAAAACCACACTATATAATTTAATGCTATCTATCACTTTCATTAAAACATGAAAGACATCAAATGATACATATTATATATTTAAAAGTATAGGAGAGAACGAAGGATAATATTTACATTATTTTTTGATATATTATTTCTGTACTCACATGCGAGTGGAGACCTTCTTCCTGACGCTGGGTACTCCGCTCTCTGCCAGTAGGGAGTCCAGCTCGGTGGGAGCCCTGAAGACCCCCGCCCTCCGTCGCTGGGGCACACTCCCGCTCCCACTCAGCGCTATTCCCATCATCTTACCACGGGGATATTATGGTGTCAACTACTCCTGGTGTCGATGTGTGTAGTGTGGTGTCACACACTGCGGTGTCTGAAGTGTTTCTCACGGGACCCAGTAACTCTCAGACTCTGGAAGCCAGTTGCAGCATGAGATACGTATCACACACACCAACACGCCAGCTAAACTGAGTGGTAGAAGTAAGGAAGGAGCTCTTCTCACCAGGTCCCCCGCCCGAGCAATAGGCGCTGTGATGTCATCGACTGAACACTCTCAGTTCTGATCGTGACAACAAGCTCCGACGCCTATTGTTCGCGCGCGACCTGTTATAAACGCCGCGCGCGAAAAATAGGCGGTTCAATGCGTCGTCAATTCGCTACGTTGCGATATGATAATGACAACATTTCAATCGCCTATTTCTCGCGTTGGCACGTTAATAAGAGTTTTATCACAATGTGTGGATGAGAGGAAAAGGAGGAGGATGTGAAGGGTGAAACTTATTGAATATTAATCCAGCATGACTGTCATATGTGTTATTATCATGACAATGATGGTGGAATGGTCTTGGCACTCCTATAACAAACAGATTAACGTCATCAAATCACTATTTTAATCCCTGATAATGCCATAATTCTCAGACGCCACGATTGCTTGCGCACGTGCCATATCCTACGACTTACGCTATTACGTTCTACAGCTTACACACAAACGATATTAAACTGTGACACTAAAGTTTGCGCACAGGTATTCTGTATGGCACACATCGAGGTTATATGTGTGTTCTATAAGGTGAGTACAGTGGCCCTGCGAGTAGAGCCTTGACTAAGACATTAATAATCCCAGCATTTTTTCTGGGAAACTCGTGAGAATGATATATGTCGTTTGTGTGAGGACCTCAAGTCATGTCTGGTTTTGGGACGGATAGCACAAATTGTAGTGATAATGGACTTTGGGGGAGGTTTCGTCCCAAATAAGGTCGTTTGTATTTGTAAATAAATGTTAATAAGGTCTTCTGACCTTGTTTCGTTGACGCCACCCTGAAGTCGAAATCCCATAGTATATGTTTTAAAAAGGAGGTTCATTGTTATTTTTGAAGTCATACAACAACGTTTCAAGTTTAATTTATGTCAGACTTTCGCTACTTATAGGATAAGGAAGTAAGAAGTATGTGCTGAATTTTAAACACTGTATAACTGTCTAATTCAGTCTCTTTTAGACCAGCATTATTGAGTGAGAAAATAGTTACCAGAAAAATTATAGTCAGCCCGAAGGGGCTATTCATGCTAACTTTAATACGCTAAGCAGTAATATTAACTATCATAGGGATTTGTACCATATGACTGTTTTCGTGGAGACAAATTTCATACAAAAATCTCTTCCTTGTTCCAATCAAAATAAAGAACTTTCGATCAAAATAAAGAACTTTGCAAAGTAAGTTTCTTTTTAGTGTTAATTACGACTTTCAAAATATGTGAGTGATGAGGTGTTTTAAGTCGGTGACGCGATGAATTTTGTTCGAAATATTCACAAGACACAATAATTATCAATACAATTCGAAAGAATGTAAAAACTAAAAGGACAAAGACTCATATAGAAGAGGAAAAGTAACGTACTTCGTACCGAAAGTCACATCCATATATTATTAGTAGATCTGTACTGATACTAGGAAAAGACAACCACCGACAATCCACGTAGAAAATCTCTAGAATCGGCATAAACTTGCAGCAGCTATACGATGTGTGCCTACTATAATATTTGTCATAGCCATCTCGAGATCACAATCCTTGGACTAGATGAACTGGGATCAACTTTAAAATAAGCACAGAAAATGTGGATTTTGTGGTATGAAAAAGCACCTGTAATTGTGACATGACTAATGATACGTATCTCGGAGCCCAAACAAACTGCATTGGGGTGTATTTAGTAGGCTATTAGGGGAGTGAGTCTAGTATAATACTTGAGGGTGATTAAAATCGACATCAGAAAATCTTAATCGCTTTTAAATGGACCAAATATATCATGAAGATGTCAAGCAGAAGTCATACTTCAAAACTCCTAAAAGTTTAATTCAATTGACTGGAACGCAGAATAAAATCTAATTAGGTTCAGCAAATTTGTCATGAAGTTGGTGAGGTTCAGTGTCGGCGCGAGTCATTTTATTATTGAGATTGTCATTGATACGATTTTAATTTTGATAACTATAAGGAAGTTTTCAAATTCGTCGTTGCACGTTACACTCAAGTCGTAGATTGAACTTGTTATCTCCTCCAGCAATATTTGAGTCAGATAAACGGAAATTGCATTGTTAAGTGTTAACTAGCAAGTGGTAAGTAGGATAAGAAATACTTACTTGGTCTGGTTATTACTTGAGTGTGAACTCAATATTGCATGCTGGTCTAAAAAGCCGCGCAATTGAGAATTTCTATTGCGCGTCTTTTCACACCAAATGAAATTAAACCCTTACGCTGCGCACACTTATGATGTTCTCATTGGGCTGAGATGATTTCGTTCCGGGTAAATTCATTCAATCGGTAAATTGACGCGACCGCTAGTTCATAGTTCAAACAACCAAATATCCATAGCATGACTATACTGCTTATTTGCGTATCCGTCACTCGTCAGTCAAATTCATCTTCCATCTAATGTTCCACTCTGAGACTATCACTTCACTTCAGTCTTATTAAATCCCGATCACTGTATGTCCAAAAACTAGATAAATATTATTCATTGCTATATCAGTTGACACTGCGTTATGAAATGAAAATACGCTGTTTAAGTCTTTTTGACTTAGTCCGTGTGTGAAGTTCCTTGGAAAGAAATGGATAATAGCATTAAAATATTTGCATGTTTTAAACACAGTATATGTTAAGCAGCAGTGCATTCCAGGATTGTCACACATTGCTCTATAGACGTCGCTATTATGTTATATTAAAACAATTGGTACCACCCAACTCGATAACAAAGTATTATTCATCTAAATTTAACAACACGTTTTATGCAACTTATGCTAAACTTTTATTGTGATTTTTGTTTTTAGCTTGGGATGAGCATGCTCTTTTATTTTTGTTTTATCCGCCTTTGGTATCTATATGTACTTTAGCGAAAGACCAGGAATTAACATATCTCTATTACATACGAATGAAATGAGTATGTAATAGGATATAAATATTGAGTAGCTTGCTACGAAATATTTATATCTAATTTATCACGCGACACTCGAAGAGTGGAGCCGTGATAAATTTAGATATGTTATGAATGGCTTTCGCTAAAGTAATATTTTTATCTACTAACCACAGTACAGAATTGCTGTACCCTGATCAATCCATGTCGGTTAAGTTAGGGAAAGGTAAGAGAGAGGATCATGCTACAAAAATATAAGAAACAGGTTAATAAAGAACAAGTGAAGAATGAATGGTACTACTAGATATAATAGTCGAACGTGTTTCGCATATTTGTAACACGTAGGTTATATGTAGCTGTGGTTTGGGGATGACTGTGAATAATATTCATCTTGGGGCTATAAATTACATGAGGATACAAAGAAGACGCATGATATCTTGGCATGTGAATTAGCAAAGATCTATTTTATATGATGTTGATGTAGAGAAGATATAACATTGATGCGGTGTCGGATTTATCAAATAGAGCTCATGTAATAGATGGGTTTTTCATTTAGCATCCTTATAAAGTGTATTTTTATCTACTAACCACAGTACAGAATTGCTGTACCCTGATCAATCCATGTCGGTTAAGTTAGGGAAGGTAAGAGAGAGGATCATGCTACAAAAATATAAGAAACAGGTTAATTAAGAACAAGTGAAGAATGAATGGTACTACTAATAATTTAAGTACTTAAATAAAATAAAAAGGCCTGAAAAAACGGAAAGGTGCTCAAGGGCTGAAACGGGTCATCAGTTGGGCAAGGGTGATTGTGCAGCACAAAGTGTACTGCACGCGATTTTTCGGCCTCCAAGAGACGCTAGATATCAAGGGATGTAATTCGCAGAGGAGCTATGTTAAATGTGCGTGAGACTATTATAGTGTCTGAAAACCGATTCATTCTTGCCTGTTTCTACATTTATTTCATCTGGGTTATTTACTTCATTCTTATTTATATCTTATACTCACTACTGAAGCTAGCTAAATAATTTTTCTTCTATTTCTCTCTCCTCAATCTTTTTTTCGTTTTACGATAAGCCATGGAAAATATGAGTTAATTGAACTGATCATGCTTTGTGAGGGTAACTGTGCAGTGTGCACAACATAGATCAGTTTCGGACAGAAAGTGCTTTGCGCAAATTTTGACCATTTCACTCATAAAACCATCTGTGAATGTCCAACTCCAATCGATACCAAAAATTTGCATGGATACAGCGTCTGTAAAAATCTGAAGCATTTTCATCCAAAAATGACGAAGATATAGCTGAATTTTGTCAGTTTTGGACCGAAACTGCCAGTTATGAGTCGAATAATCAAAATTTGCGCGCGGCACTTTCGCTACGTTTACGAATCTGATCTTAGTTGTGCACAGTTAAAAGGTCAGAGTGCCAAACCTGTATAATTTCCGCGCAAAACCTGCATTAGACCTGCACTAGACAGTAGACCTGCACCAAACTAGCACAAGACCAGCGTAAGACCTACATTATAACTGTATCAGCCCAATACTAGCCCGATTCTCGGTTAGACCTGCCTCTCTTGGGAAGCATATGAGGAATTCCAACATTGTCCGCGAGGCACAGTGACCAACGCGTTCTAAAAATAATGTACGTATTGTTTTTACGACCAGAGCCTACATTTCGATCGGGCGTCTTTTCCAATCCCAAAAGTGATGTGATTTTTAAACAATCTGGTAGTAACCAGCAACCATTAACATTGCCAAATTCAACTCATGCGGAAATCAAAGACACTATTCTCGATCAGGGCATTATATTGACGGATGAACAAAGTGATTATCATAACTGTTTGTCGGCTTATTATGCAATTTAATCGACTATCTACTTGCTTAATAAAATAATAAATAAACTGTTTCCTGAAAATTGTGACTTAACTTGCTTACTAACAAATAAACAAACAAAAGTTGGAAGATTTTCCGCTATGAATAAGGTATTGTCACTTAAATATTATCATTATTACCTAAAGTCTTGAATATTGAATATTCAAAACATATTTATACCGGGCAGGATTATTTGGTGAGCAAACATCGTATTAATTATTTAAATACCTTGGATTGTTGTTATGTGATTCAACTTTAAAAGTTTAAAAGCTTTAAGTCACTGAAATAACGTTGCAACATGGTTCCATTCGGTGACATCTGAAAAAAGCTAAAATCGCCAAGTGTGTTTGATATGGTGGTGAGGTGACTAAGTAAGTACTTATAGATTGTAGCAGCTTCAAAATTTGAATAATTATTTCGAAATAGGAATTTGGGAATATTCCCGCAGGAATCGCGGGCATTAACTAGTGGTTTAATGTTTAGGTTTATTAAAAATGAGGTGACTTAACAGTCACGCGTGATCAGTGTGAACTCTGATCTGAAATATGATGAAGCAACCATTCTCGACCTTCATCATTCCGATACCTTGGCATGCCATCCTTTTAAAAACTCTTGAACTAGAAAAACAGAAAACATAACTGTACTGACATTTATGACTGAATGACATGTACACACATATCTCAGAACTAGAAAGTTGAAACAAAACTCCCGTAAAACTACACCAATAGTGGTATGTTACGCTGCACTAAAAAGAATTAAAAGGCCACATTATTTGGTTGGTTTTGACTTATTGAAAGCTGCCCAGCTCGATGATCAACACCTCAGGAGGAATTATATTATTTGGCATAATATTATAGCAGGCACGGATAAAGTAGGTGTTTTACGTCGTCAACCCTCTGTTTCAGAATATGAAAATGACGCAACTTCCGACCGACTATCGTAAATTTATCGGAGTTTTGTTTAGCACGGGAGTTTACCTATCAATATGTCACGACGACAATTCGTAAACTCTTCACTTTTACACTTTCCAGTTGGCTAAACACTGCATTATATGATAATATGGACATGCATAATTCATTATGACTTGTTATGTCTTGTTGCAATTATAATATGACTTTTTTGACGTGTTATTGTTGATATGAAATGATGCATGGTGGGATCCTCACAATAGGATATGCTGTTGGTTTATCATAAAATAAAAATATCACGCAGATGTCATGACATAGAATATCTCTGAAATTTCCGTCAGCGCGGTGACGTGTATACGTACGCGATTATGCTTTGCAAGTGTCACGTCTGAAATGACGCTTTGTGAGCGGACGGAAGTTTCAGAATCTATGATCTCGACACCTGTGCTACTTGTTAGGCTAAGGTAAACTTGTCACGTTCTCAACAGGCGACCTGTGCCTACCTTGCATATGTCACATTATGATGCCATTTGTCATATGCTTGCAATGTTTTTACAAGCCTCGGCACTGCACTAAGGTTTTGGACTATAAATTAAGGGTACAGTGCCTTTTATTACCTATTTTTCATCGATATAATTGATTATGCTTCTATCTGCTGATGATTTATTGGTTTGTTTCCTTAACATAATGGCTCATTTCATGCTAATAAATAGGCTTCACCAGTCACCATAGCAAAGTCAAATGCGCCTTACTTAGCGTAGCATTAAAAGCAAGTTCCAACGGAATTGAAATTACGAAACATTTTCTAGCATAATTTTAGACGGTTTACGAAAAATTGGCGTTTGAGAGTGGCGTCAGTGGGCAGGCAGTCAATTGGCGACCTCCAGGTCACTAATATGTTTCATGTTCTGCTTTTAGAACGTCTGAAGTCTGATAGAGGGTTGCTTAATTTCAATATTCAGCTAAAATTAAAATTAAAATGTTTCATTAAACCTTTGAGCAAAAACAAATATTCAATATGGCTTCTTTCTATCCTATAGTGCCTGAAACATAGGTGATGGCATTTTAGCAATAATATTATTATTAACATCATGGATAAAATCTGCTTTACAATTTTACCGCTAAATACCAATAAAGTAACAGATATTTAGAGAAATTTTCGGAACAGTAAACTTACTGGTCATTCTTCAACAGGCCTTATAACCTAGTAGCCCTTAAACCTATAATCAACAACTTTGAAGCTTATTAACCTACAGCCACAGGCTACAGCCAGGTATAAACCATGAATTAGATTCAAAGCTCATACGTGCTGTTACAAAATAGTATGTTACAAAATAGTAAGCTCATACTTGGTACAAAATCCTGAGATCTGTTAACATCTTGAATCTTATAATAACCTGGATTCAATGTCATTTGACCTGCTTCACCACCGTAGAAGGCCCCCTAGTTTTTAAAAATGCCTTCTGAGAAGCATCATAAGGGGGCCTTGAGGCCCAACCTATGACTTTATGCAAAATTTGAGCATCAAAATGAAGTGTAATATAAGAATATGCTAAACAGAAATAACCTTGAGATTCACGGTCTGTTCTAGAATTTTAATAGAAAACCTGACTTTTGTTATTTTAAGTCGGTCGAAATGCAATTGTCGGTACAGGCATGAAATGACACATGACCAAACATGTAATAATTTCGACAATATGTAATCAGGCCATGAAAATCGTTGTTGCTTTGTTTTTTAAATCCTCTGTGATTGGTGAAGAGTGACGCTGTACAGTGTTCATTTCAACATGTTCAGTAAAATACTATACAGTGCACAGCTGACACACATTTTCTGAAGTTGAGATAATTAGTCAAAATCTCAAAAATGGTTGTTTAGTGTACGAAAGGATCTGCTGAAATAAAAGTTGAACACGATAACCGAACTTTACAAGTACCCTTTTTGAGCTCAAAGCACCCCCTTAGAATTATTTCAGCCCTGGAAAACAGTTCATATGTTCAGGTTAGCATCGCGTGTGCTGCGACGACCTCATGTATCTCGCACTAGGAAACGACCGGTTAACCGAACCGAAACCGAAATTCCGGTTAAAACAAACCGTTATTTTGTTAACAGGTCGGTTAACCGAACCGAAACCAAAATACCGGTTAACCGTCGTTTTTAGCGAACCGAAACCGAAACCGTAACCGGAATTATTGAGAAAAGGTAACCGGTCGTTTGGTATCTCGCACTTCCTGGGAACCATTGATAGCGCATTTCTAATTTTCTATGTACAACGAAATTCGTGGTCAATGTCATACAGCAGAGCAAATAATAGAAACTAAAATTCACCGTAGGTAGAATGGCTTGAGAAAGCTTTGTAATAGGTAAAAACCGGCTATCTTAATCCAAAATTGTCTGAAAAATTGAATAC
This sequence comes from Beroe forskalii, assembly GCA_011033025.1. Taxonomy (NCBI): domain Eukaryota; kingdom Metazoa; phylum Ctenophora; class Nuda; order Beroida; family Beroidae; genus Beroe; species Beroe forskalii. The sequence continues at coordinate 194,703 of WFMF01000187.1, forward strand.
CACATCAAAAATTCACTCCCAGTCGTATAATTTATCAATTTCTTCAGAAAATTATCGATGACAATCTTTTCCGAATGCACTAACTCACCAATATTTCTATGCTATATACTATATAGTTGAAGTTTGTGCTCTGAAAAATGTTTGTGCAGAAAATTCATAAGTAAGGCCTCCCTTAGTTTACAAAAGGCCTCCCTTGATAAATCTAGCAAGGCCTAGGCCCCCTAGAGCTCTAGCTCGATACTCTGTGTTATGGTATGAATAGCCAACTGGCTTTTCAATGTAGCCAATTCAACATCATCAGATAGTCACTTTATGCGGTGTTGATGATGTGATACCTTTCCACCTATCCTTTTCCAGCTCCCTCATTAAGATGTTAACGACACTGACAGTCTTCCGTGTGGTGTGTGGTGCGTGTAGATGAGCGGATGAGGCACTATACACATAGTACATTCTGTGTTTGTCTTTGCTTGTCTCTCTGACGTTTGTAGTACGTAACCATGAGGAGACAGGCCACCAATCTGGCGAAAGAGTTGGTCCTCACGAGCGCTGCCATCATCTTCTCTTACGGGGTCCTGTCATTCTTCAACTTAACTTCAAATTCCCATATTGATACCATGTTCGAATCATATGAGAGTCAGTTCACTATGAGTGATCGGAAACAGATAGTGATCCTAATGGCTGGCACCAGAACTGCTTCCACCTTCCTGGGTCAGCTATTCAACCAGAACCCTAACTTCCTTTACATCCACGAGCCATTTCAAGCCAGGCATCTCCTCGAACTCCGGGAATACGGGCTCATCTCGGAGGCTGACGAGCGGTCGACGCTGGACGAGCTGCAGATGTTCTGGCTGCAGCAAGTGCTGGACCGGTGCGACACAGGGGACTTGGTGCTGGAGCCCGAGCAGGAGCTCTATGGAGAATGTGGTACTTCAGCTGAGAATCTGATGAGGTTCAGCACGCCCGAGTGTCAGCTGAACTTCACCGAGACCGCTCGCTCAGAACTGTGTGTTCTGAGGAGCACTGTCGTCATGAAGATTAACCGGCTACTGCAGCTGGACTGGCTGAGTGACATTCAGGACGCAATCCAGGGCGTGGATTTCAAGATAATCCACCTGCTGAGAGATCCACGGGATGTCATAAAGTCACGCTTCAAGTTCAGGCACTACTACTACAAGGACCGCTTCCCCGTCACCCACGAGATGAACATGAACAACAAGGTGGGTCTGGCAGCAGAGGAGTGGTGTCTCAGAGAACTGGATAACATTGTCTACGCAGAGAGGGATCCCCCAGCCTGGCTTGCTGGAAACTACCTGCTGATACGATTCGAAGAGTTAGTCGAGGATCCTCTGGCGATTGCTGAGGAGTTGTACGAGTTTATCGGTACTGATGTGCCGGCTTCAGTGCGGGAGTGGATATCGGAGGAAGGTGGCAAAGTACTGGATATCCACGCAGACTCTATCGAATTCCCTGACTCCAAGTGGAACTCCACGTATAACGAGAGGGTGGAGGAAGAGTGCAAACCGCTCATCATCAAGATGGGGCTCCCCTTCCAGGAGCTGAATATCACGTACTCGGAGAGCTACTACTGAGCACCAGCATGTCAGTCATTACGCATTACCAACTGATACGTATGCAATTAACTCATAAGATAAACTGAGCCTGTGAAATGAGCCTCAGTGATTTATTTTGTTTAATAACAATCACTAAAGGATGCTGAATCATGTTTCAACTTAATTATAATATTTCCTTTCGCCATATTTTGATGAAATTCAGTGTAACTGTAACAGTGTACAAGTTATACTTATGATCATTTCGAACCATCTTATTTCTACAAAAAAAGAACTAGCGTTTGCAATTTGCCATACTAAAGCCAATTTTTTTCAACCAACTTCAAAGGAGGAGGTAACTATTTTTTGATGCGACTTATTAATTAAGGATGAATCATAATCAAGGATCAATAATGTTGGTATAATTTTCGTTCAAATATCAAAAATGCGTGCTGCTGAAACAAAACAAAACAAAATTTATCTGTCAACCACAGAGAAAGATTTGCGGTGGTGAGTACAGCATGGTGCTGCGATGGTGTCAAACTGCCTATTTTCTTTCCTAGAATAATAGCGTCATCACATTATGACTCCGTACGTTTCATCATACTAGGTAGTCAGTAATTATAATAGTGGGCATTTTTATGGCATCATCATAATATTGTGAACAAGTGCCTCGTGCCACACCAATTATGAGAGTGCTGTGTAGATGCCAAGCCTTTTCAAATACACCTCACATTCCTGATATTATTCTCGTGTCTCAAATACACAAACTTATTCTACAATTTGGAAAATATTTATTAAAGAATGAAGAACATTATTATTAATATTCAGTGCTGTTTCTACCGAAACTTTGAAACAATTCTTGTTAGTAACTTATCAACTAATGTCCGGAAATAGAAATGCTAAAAATAAGAAAACTTTGTAAGTACTGGTCGCAAACATATTTAATATGGACTATGGCTCCATTATAAGGAAAACACGTACTCTGGAGAAATTTCGATCTCATTATTGGACAAACTTGTATTGCAGGAATGGGCCTACATTTTCTGGGACTGCTGAAAATCCTGACCCTGATTTTAGTGATTGGGGATGATGAATCAAACTGACAAAACACCACCACAGAGCTGCTATCGCACGTTAGGGACTTTTGTGCGACAGTTCACGTTTAGAATCAAGTTCGATGTCTGAGCAGCACAACAGTTCCTAACGCGCAGTTGTAGCTTTAAGGCGGTGTTTTCCTTGTGGTACTCTGTCCTATTATCCAGGTGGAGCTTTACAGGTCTACCATTAAAGCATTATGTAGGCAGCGTGATTCGAAGCACCCGCTAAATCGGGTCTCATTTCTCGATCTTATTCATAATGCTAAGATGTTATAAGTGATAAGTCTACTGCTAAAGATAGGCTGGCATTTAAAAGTTTAAATTGGGGACAAGAGGTAAGTAAGCAAGAACCAAAATAATTCTATGTAGGTATTTTGTCATGACCATGTATATGGAGGGTTATCTTGCATGCCATGGTTATGTTGTTATGGACAATGGAGTCAAAGACTTTTCTTGCTGACGCATCATGGCAAGTTCTGAACTTCTGATTTCAAGTTTGATAAATGAAACCATATGAAATAAAATGCCTTATCATATTTACATAGCGTAGAAAGCTAGAATATTATTATTTATTCGATATGTATGTTGTTATAAACTCTCATTTTTAAAAAGTTTTTTAAGTTTTTTCTGCTGAAGCAACGGTTATAATTACCACAGAATTATCCGGGTTTATATGTTGAAAGCAACTCTCAAACGCAGCAAAAAATCAAAATATTCAAGTTTCGTTTATCGGAAAATATTATCAGCAAATACAGCTTCGTACGTGTCCGGTAAACGAGCATTGGACGTAAACTGGGTAGCAGATTAAACTGTCTCAAAGAATTACTGTAATTGGAACTAGGCGATATCAGCCTTTACCGCTAAAATTAAAGCATGATAGCAATTTTAATTTGCTTCACTTGTAAATATTGGTAGTTGCTGAGAACGCTGTATGAAACGGAGCGCGTCAAAAACTAAAATTATAACCTTTTTTCATTATGTGTTGACAGAACTTTAACTATGCAGTCAAAGCTTCGAGATAATATTATCGGCTTTCAATAGCTTCAGTAGCTTTACCAAGCTCTAATATGAAAAACTACCTTTAGAGTTCTGTCAAAAGTCGAAAATTCCATTTTTGACAATAAAAACCGGTATTCATCAGAATAAGCTCGCTAAAAACTTAAAAAGCTTTTGTATGACCTACCATGTCGTCTCAGGTATTGGTAGAACCCTTTCAAATCTAATGAGGTCTTAAATTTAACTCTTTCAACGCGAGACGTATTGAGTATTCCAAGGTACAAAGATTACTGGGTGTCTCGTAATACTGTCTAATGGAAACGTCTGCTTTCAAGTTTTGAGAGGGAGATATCAAAATATGAAATGGAATTTCAAATTATTAACAGCTTCGTTAATGAGCATCGATAATGAGCAGCATCAATTCTAGAGTTGAACCGAGTGCGCAAAAATATCGGAGAAACCCGTTTATGATCTCACTTTTGTTTTCAAGATGATGAATGTTCCTATTTCTACCGGCAAAAATAGATTTCCTAAATCAAAGAATTTAATCTATTAGCCTGGAAGGTTTTAATAAAGCATAAACCTAAGGGATCGTTCACATATTACGTAATCAGCCGAGGGGGGAGGGGGTTTCCAAATGATTACGTTTGATTACGAGGGGGGGAGGGGAGGTTTGGCCAATGATTACGTAATCAAAATATCTCAATTTTCATGAAAATTTCAAGGATTTTTAAGAAAATTTCACAAATTTTCATGAAAATTTCAAGAATTTTCATAAAAATTTGAAGAAATTTCATGAAAATTTTATGAAAATTTAAAGGATTTTCGAATTTTTATGAATTTTATGAAAATTTTTTATGAAAATTTGAAGGATTTCAATTTTATTACCAAAATTAACCATTTGCAGAAAAAATGTCAAAATTTCATAAGTATGATTAAACATGATCTACTCTAACTCAATATGGTTCAGAATGTATAGTGCTGCCCATATAGGAGGGATGTACTCCATTCATTGAACTCTTCCAAACCACTTCAGTGCCCCTTTGTATATAAGGTTTGCTGCTCTGTGCTTGATCAGAGGTTCGGAGGCCTTTCTTTCCCTAGAGCTCTAGAGTTGATGCCAGAGCAGGTCTTGGCGTACATCCGCAGCTCCATTATCCAGGAATCAATCTTTTTGATGAAGGTGTAGGAAGCTGCAGTTGTCTGTGAAGTTGCCAGACTCTGATCTGGCACTTAGAGGCTAGGGATGATCTGGATCTTGGGTTCTGTCGGCTTTGGTGGCAGATGAGCAGGACAGAGATACTGAACTTTGGTTCCATCGGTTTTGAAGGAGGTTGAGGTGGGACCAAGACGTTGATTTCTGGCTCTTTAGTGGAACCGGGGCCTCAGAGGAGGAGGAGGAGGAGGATGATCTGTTGGAGTAAAGGAGGATGATGAGCAGATGAGGATGCGTTTGATGAAGAGAAAGAGGAGGAGGTGTCCATCTCATTGTCAGAGGAGTTGTCGTAGGCAAGATTTCCGTAGGAAAAACTAAAAGAAGCTTTGAATGTCATCTTCAGGTCGATGATTGAATTGAAACACACGATACTGTTCTAATTTTTTGTCAGTTAATATAGTTTTTGGTGACGTCAAAAAAACTGAAGGAGGGGGGGGGGGTTGGGCCATGATTACGTAATATTTTCCGAAAAAGAGGGGGGTTTGGCCATGATTACGTTTGATTACGGAGGGGGGGGGAGGGGGGTAAAAAATGCCCAAAAATTGATTACGTAATATGTGAACGATCTCTAAGCTTAAACACTGATAATTTTAATGAAAATCACAAAATTGATCAATAAACGACACGAATCAAGAATTTGTGACGAAAATCAAGCCGCTCATTAATCATGAAGGCATAAAATGACTGAAATCACTGTAGCTTATCTCAAAGCAAACACATTTTAATGAACTCTTCACTAATTTACCATTAATTAAGGCCATATATAATTGATAAAGGCCATTGTACGTAAGCGTTATGCAATGATGATTTGATATTGAGTTAGAGATCGGGGGCCCAGTTCCAGGCCAAATTATTCACATTAATTGATTGATTAAGCTATTTGGATTGTTCGGTACTTTAGCGCTATACCGCTTCAAAGACTAATGAAATAATAAGAAGAGCTAAGTTACTCGATCATGGACTTTCGACCTATTTTCTAGAACTTAAATTTAATAGTGCTTTTGTAACATTAGAACAGTGCTGCCTAAAGTGCACAGGATCAAACGTGTCTTAAAGAGTAATGTGATGTAGCGAGTTCTGTGAACGACCTACAATTTGGAAAATATTTATTAAAGAATGAAGAACATTATTATTAATATTCGAGTGCTGTTTCTACCGAAACTTTAGAACAATTCTTGTTAGTAACTTATCAACTAATGTCCGAAATAGACATGCTAAAAATGAAAACTTTGTAAGTACTGGTCTGAAACATATTTAATATGGACTAGCTCCATTATAAGGAAAACACGTACTCTGGAAATTTCGATCATTATTGGACAAACTTGTATTGCAGGAATGGGCCTACATTTTCTGGGACTGCTGAAAATCCTGACCCTGATTTTAGTGATTGGGGATGATGAATCAAACTGACAAAACACCACCACAGAGCTGCTATCGCACGTTAGGGACTTTTGTGCGACAGTTCACGTTTAGAATCAAGTTCGGGATGTCACAGGCAGCACAACAGTTCCCTAACACGCAGTTTAGCTTTAAAATGATGTTTTTCCTTGTGGTACTCTGTCTATTATCAGGTAAGACTTTACAGGTCTACCATTAAAAAAAGATATGTAGGCAGCGTGATTCAAAGCACCCGCTAAATCGGGTCTCATTTCTCCGATCTTATTCATAATGCTATAAGTCTACTGCTAAAAGATAGGCTGGCATTTAAAAGTTTAAATTGGGGACAAAGTGGTAAGCAAGAACCAAAAATAATTCTATGTGGTATTTTGTCATGACCATGTATATGGAGGGTTATCTTGCATGCCATGGTTATGTTGTTACATGGACAATGGGTCAAGATTTTTCTTGCTGACATCATGTGGCAAGTTCTGAACTTCTGATTTCAAGTTGGATAAATGAAACCATATGAAATAAAATGCCTTATCATATTTACATAGCGTAGAAAGCTAGAATATTATTATTTATTCGATATATATGTTTGTTATAACTTTATAAACCCTGTTTTTAAGTTTTTAAGTTTTTTCTGCTGAAGCTACGGTTATAATTACCACAGAATTATCCAGGTTAATATGTTGAAAGCAACTCTCAAACGCAGCAAAAAATCAAAATATTCAAGTTTCGTTTATCGGAAAATATTATCAGCAACTACAGCTTCGTACGTGTCCGGTAATCGAGCATTGGACGTAAACTGGATAGCAGATTAAACTGTCTCAAAGAATTACTGTAATTGGAACTAGGCGATATCTTTACCGCTAAAATTAAAACATGATAGCAATTTTAATTTGCTTCACTTGTAAATATTGGTAGTTGCTGAGAACGCTGTATGAAACGGAGCGCGTCAAAAACTAAAATTATAACCTTTTTTCATTATGTGTTGACAGAACTTTAACTATGCAGTCAAAGCTTCGAGATAATATTATCGGCTTTCAATAGCTTCAGTAGCTTTGCAAGCTCTAATATGAAAAACTACCTTTAGAGTTCTGTCAAAGTCGAAAATTCCATTTTTGACAATAAAACCAGTATTCATCAGAATAAGCTCGCTAAAAACTTAAAAAGCTTTGTATGACCTACCATGTCGTCTCAGGTATTGGTAGAACCCTTTCAAATCTAATGAGGTCTTAAATTTAACTCTTTCATCGCGAGACATTATTGAGTATTCAAGGTACAAAGATTACTGGGTGTCTCGTGTACTGTCTAATGGAAACGTCTGCTTTCAAGTTTTGAGAGGAGATATCAAAATATGAAATGGAATTTCAAATTATTAACAGCTTCGTTAATGAGCATCGATAATGAGCAGCATCAATTCTGAAGTTGAACCGAGTGCGCAAAAATATCGGAGAAACCCGTTTATGATCTCACTTTTGTTTTCAAGATGATGAATATTCCTATTTCTACCGGCAAAAATAGATTTCCTAAATCAAAGAATTTAATCTATTAGCCTGGAAGGTTTTAAAAAAGCATAAACCTAAGCTTAAACACTGATAATTTTAATGAAAATCACAAAATTGATCAATAAACGACACGAATCAAGAATTTGTGACGAAAATCAAGCCGCTCATTAATCATGAAGGCATAAAATGACTGAAATCACTGTAGCTTATCTCAAAGCAAACACATTTAATGAACTCTTTACTAATTTACCATTAATTAAGGCCATATATAATTGATAAAGGCCATTGTACGTAAGCGTTATGCAATGATGATTTGATATTGAGTTAGAATCAGGGGCCCAGTTCCCGGCCAAATTATTCACATTAATTGATTGATTAAGCTATTTGGATTGTTCGGTACTTTATCGCTATACCGCTTCAAAGACTAATGAAATAATAAGAGCTAAGTTACTCGATCATGGACTTTCGACCTATTATAAGAGAAAAAATGAAACCATCTGTGCAAAAATTATTTACAAAGGTTTTATTGTTGGAATGTGTTCTAATGGGTCCCTTGAAGGTCTCCAAAGAGTGTTAAGGTGCTACCTTGAAGGGAAAAGTCAGGAGGGCCACGCCCTTTTTCGACCGTGGGAAATTATGAGAGAAAAATGAAAATTCAGTTTTAATATGATATATGGCATGTGGGTACCTAAACCTATGTTTTTGGGACGTGGAATCGATTCCAAACACTTTCAAAGTCATCTATCTTCCTTGACCCAAAACCGGCCACGCCCATTTTGCACCAAGACATTTTGAGGTCCAAAAGCTATTTTCAGATTAATGCGATATATGCCATATAAGTACTCTAAACCCATGTTTTTTGGAGTTTTGGGACGAGAAATCGATTCCGCACATTATCAAAGTCGTATCTACCTTCTTTGCCTCAAAACCGGCCACGCCCACTTTTTGCGTATGGGATTTTTTGACCGCCACTAAGGTATTTTTCAGTGAAGTTCGATGTATGGCATGTAGGTACTCTAAACCCATGTTTTTTGGGACGAGAAATCGATTCCACACATTATAAAAGTCTAATCTACCTTCCTTGACTCAAAACCGGCCATGCCCATTTTTGTGCAAGTCAGTTTTGAGGTAGAACAGCTATTTTTCAGATTAATGCGATATATGGCATGTAGGTACTCTAAACCCATGTTTTTGGGACGAGAAACTGATTCCGCACATTATCAAAGTCGTGTCGACCTTCCTTGACCCAATACCAGCCACGCCCACTTTTTGCGCAGATAATCCTCTTTTGGATTTGCACTTGCTTTCGCCTAATGTGGTCGCCACCCCTCAGTCGCTTGTGAAGGGTCTTGCCACGGCATCCAGCACCTACCAAGGTGCACACATACATAATGCATACATGTGGGGATAGACAGGACATGGTGTGCAAGGGTGGAGGTTCTTCTCAGGGATAAAGCCAAAGGTTGAGCAGTTTGCCTAGGAGTATTGGTTGTGCAGCAGAACCAGTAAACACTGAACCCACCCGAATTTGGCTCTATTGCAAGAAAGTGATTTTACCAGATAAATGTTTGATCACCTAACGTAAGCAAGCGAAAGTCATGTTTCCTTTCCCAACGACCAAAGTGATAATTCACCCATTTAGGTATGTACTCTAAATCAGGATAAATTGTAGAGATACATCCAATCTCTACCATCTTACCATGGAAAGATTTCCAAGCCATAACAGGATCACTGTGATATCTTGATATGGATGGTAATTAGATTTATTACATGTGGGGTACCAGAAAAGACCAATTGTGAGGAACTCTTCTCAGCTGACCAGGCTTCTGGCTGCTATCACCCAATTAATTTCAGAAATTCTACTACAACAGGAATTTTGCCAATGAAGCATTGAAAGTGATATTTCGCCGAGAAAATAGGGTTCCAGAGGTCGCTTGGTAATGGCTTCGTGATAGTGGGACACTCGGACACAACAAACCTGCTCCGGGTTAAAGAGATGGGCACGGCTGAAATGATAAGCAGGACAAGAGAGAAAACCCGCTGTGCTCAGGTTAACAGAATGGCCGAGCAGAAAACAAGAGGTTAGGTTTTAAGGTTGGGCATGTCGTGAAGAATGGGGATAAAGTTGGATGCCTACAGGGATAGCTGACAAGGAAGTATTCAGACAAATACACTGCCATAGAAATCTTGAAGGGCAGCTGGGCATTGAATTGATATTAACATATGTGGATGTCCATATTTTATCCTTTCTATCCAGGATGGAAAGGAGGAGTGAATGTCTGACATTTTAATGAATTTATCGACCCCACGGGGAGAAAAATTCAAAGCCAGTGAGTGAGGATTGATAAACACTTCACCTCAATAACAGCAGAGCCTCGATCTAGCAGAGCACACAACAAACAGAGAAGAGGAGAGAGTTATGAAGTTATGACAGTAGCAGTCGGAAAGGAACTGGTCGGGTAGGAGCAGAAAAGCACCTCAATAAATTTCATTCCTTGTAGTGTGCTGGGAGGAATAGGGACACATCACTCGTTTTCATAGGTTAGACATTAGTTGACTGCCGCGCCTCCTTGATTTCGGGCTGGTTTTTGTTTCCAGAATTTTGTCTATCACCAGTAGAGGACGACCATAGCAGACCAATGTACTTTTATGTGGGAAGAACATCAACAAGTGTTATACCTCGAATGACTAACCTAAACTACTGCAGCTAGTTTGACCAGATACTCAGAAAATCAATAATCAATTGTGATAATAACATGTTTAGAGTGCCAACATGCCTTATATCTTATGTGACTGAGCAATATATTTTAGACTGGTCAAAAATACTCTGCACAAAAAAAGTAGCCGTGGCCACAAACGGATCAAGGAAGTTCAGTACGACTTTGATAATGTGTGGAATCGATTCTATTTCTTTGTTCAAACACATGGGTTAGGGTACCTACATCCTAACTATCGTATTTAACTGAAAAATAACTTTATGGTGCAGGTGGGCAAAAATCCCATACGCAAAAAGTGGGCGTGGCTGATATTGGGTAAAGGAAGGTCGAGACGACTTTTATAATGTGTGGAATCGATTTCTCGTCCCAAAAAACATGGGTTTAGAGTACCTACATGCCATACATCGCATTAATCTGAAAAATAGCTTTTCTACCTCAAAATGTCATGCGCAAAAATGGGCGTGGCCGATTTTGGAGTCAAGGAAGGTAGATACGACTTTTTATAATGCGTGGAATCGATTTCTCGTCCCAAAAACATAGGTTTAGAGTACCTACATGCCATACATCGCACTTCACTGAAAAATACCTTTGTGGCGGTCAAAAAATCCCATACGCAAAAAGTGGGCGTGGCCGGTTTTGAGGCAAAGAAGGTAGATACGATTTTGATAATGTGCGGAATCGATTTCTCGTCCCAGAAAACATGGGTTTAGAGTACCTACATGCCATACATCGCATTAATCTGAAAAATAGCTTTTCTACCTCAAAATGTCATGCGCAAAAATGGGCGTGGCCGATTTTGAGTCAAGGAAGGTAGATACGACTTTTATAATGCGTGGAATCGATTTCTCGTCCCAAAAAACATAGGTTTAGAGTACCTACATGCCATACATCGCACTTCACTGAAAAATACCTTTGTGGCGGTCAAAAAATCCCATACGCAAAAAGTGGGCGTGGCCGGTTTTGAGGCAAAGAAGGTAGATACGACTTTGATAATGTGCGGAATCGATTTCTCGTCCCAGAAAACATGGGTTTAGAGTACCTACATGCCATATATCGCATTAATCTGAAAAATAGCTTTTAGGCCTCAAAAATGCCTTGGGCAAAAATGGGTGTGGCCGGTTTTGGGTCAATGAAGGTAGATACGACTTTGAAAGTGTTTGGAATCGATTCCCCGTCCCAAAAAACATAGGTTTAGGGTACCCACATGTCATATATCATATTAAAACTGAATTTTCATTTTTCCCTCAAAATTTCCCACGGTCGAAAAAGGGCGTGGCCCTCCTGAATTTTCCCTTCAAGGTAGCACCTTAACACTCTTTGGAGACCTTCATGGGACCTATTAGAACACATTCCAACAATAAAACCTTTGTAAATAATTTTTGCACAGATCGTGGCATTTTTTGCCGTTTTTACCTTATAACTATTTTCTAGAACTTAAATTTAATAGTGCTTTTGTAACATTAGAACAGTGCTGCCTAAAGTGCACAGGATCAAACGTGTCTTAAAGAGTAATGTGATGTAGCGAGTTCTGTGAACGACTTCCGTAATTTCCACACGACCGCCATTTATACGTACGTGATACTGATTTAACCGTACAGACATGTAACCGTACAGGCACGCGACTCGGAAATTTCAGAATGATTCTCATTTCTCGAATTCGCAAGACCTGGGTAATGGGAGTGCAGTATAGCTATGAGATGAAGATTAGACGTTGTCTGACCCGTTATTACACAATATAAACGATCATTTAAAGTCAGTGGGTCAGATAATGTCTGACTTATGAAGCTAATTTTGATTTTGATATACGACGTAAATTTACCCATAGTGCACTGAGGTATGCTCTCCTAGCGTGCTGCAACATGTGCCCTGAAGTTCATCCCCTCAATGACTGAGGGTCTCAAGTCTAAATCTTATTGTTAGTACAAATTTCTAATTAACTTCTGTCGTATTAATTCGGCTTTTTGGATTAAGTTCCGTTGTGGGAAGGACCCCCAAGGTCTCCTTCTTCACTCTGGGAGGTCCTCTCAGTGGGATTGCATGACGTGGCTGAGGTCATCTATCTAGGCTCGACCACTGCAGCATCTCATAATGGTGATATATTTACATTTGGAGGCTTTTAAAGCGAACAGATTTTGGTTTCTGGGACCCTGCAGGAGGCTGGGATGCGTTGAATAAACCTCTATGAGTCTATGAGGACGCTGGACCTTATTTTCTTGTCGTAACTCGTATCAGGTGGAAATTTAACCGTACTTTTCTCATTCTATGTGCTGTTTGGTCAAACCATGATAATGATGTGGCCTACACATATATGCTAAATGCCCTGCACTTACTGTCGCGAATAGGAGAAGTGATCGTAACTTGTCGGAGTATGCCTGCCACTAAAAAGTAAAAGTTACGGGTATAATACGTTGCTGCTAGTGCTAACAGAGGCCACAGCCACACGTACTTAGCTGCTGCTCGGTTACGCCGGCGCGTACATTGTTCATTAGCGTGCCGCTGTGACAAATACTCAAATACTTGTAACTTTAGTGCAGAGCCATAAAATGAACACAAATACTCGAATACCTGTAACTTTAGTGCAGAGCCATAAAGTGAACACTGAGAAGAGTTGTATGGCGGTACTATTTATTAAACTTTATTTCAGAGCCCTATGCAATAGACTAATAGAGGATAACTGCGGAACTCTGCCATGAAATCATGGAATTAATGCGGAAGTCTGAGGACTAGTGTATTGAAGTTGCCAAGCATAGTCTTGATACGGTTGTTCATACGCAGCTGCACTTGAAAGCGAATTTGCGGCGACTCTGACAAATTTAATTAAATAATGAAAAAAGCACCTCTGGGAAAATGAGAAACGCTCACCTGCGTTAAGGTGTGTAAGCCGGCAACAGTCTTAATGTGCTTTAATCCTAATAATCCTCAATAACCATACTCATCATAAATAACCATGACCACCATGATGATAACCAAGACCATCAAAAAAATGTACCTAAAACTCAGGCACCGCGGCAGGCCTAGTGGGTAATGAACGCAGTTTCCTTAGCTCACTGGTCTGCTGCCTTCGGCAGTAATCCTAGTGAACCCCGTCCTGAAGACTGCACGCAGGAGTGAACAGGGTGCAAAGTCTCATTACAAGTCTAATGTACTAATGTAGAGAGCAGGCAGTGCCTTCCATTATTACCAAATAATAGCAGCACTAAACTTTTTGCTTCCAAAATCTGAGCTGATTCCTAGTATAGTAGCTTGGTGCAGTAGTCTGTGGGAACAGGTTTCGGGATAGTATAGACCTTGGATGCAGAAACAAAACTGAAGTTTCAACGTCGGCCAAGAAATGTCAGTGTAAAGCGACTTTTTAGTTGTAAAAGTAAACTAAGAGCGAGACAACAAAGAATAGGAGATGGGCAGCGACAGTACTTTGATATGGTGAAACTAGGATTTTAGCAGAGTCACGGTATAGAGCAGCTACAACTGATAAATAGCGCAGATGTGTCATCAACTCCAATTTTATTGTAATCTACATATTATTATTATTGATAATATGCTATTGATGCACCTGACCAAGTACATATACGATTGGATATAATATATGGCGGTGTAAAAACTGCATGCCATACCCACATAATACCATAAATTGAGCTGTACGATGTTATACCAAGTGGCGATAATTTGCCAATTTTGTTAGCTATTGTGTGACTCTCAGTAATTTCAGCTTAACTTTATTTTTATTGGTCTAGCCACTTGGTTCTCTCGCATGGCAAGAATTTGCTATTGGATGCACCAGTGAAACTATAGGGGTTTACGCTTGGCTGCTCTCCCGTAAATTCGAAACACAAGGCTGCGTTTTGTGGAATGCTCCTTTGGTATTTCTCTGCATTCGAGATTTAATAGCCTTGCAATGTTTTGTTGACTACGCAACAGGGGGCGCAAGCCAAATATGTGAGTATGTGCATTGAAGCAGTAAATCAGTAACAATTCACTGCATGCGTGAAGAGGTGGTTCGATGAGAACAATGTACTACTTTTAAGCAATAAGCATGGTGCGGCAGGGCCCTAAAACCGGCAAATTTTCGTCTACTTCGAATCCGAATAGTCAAGGCAGGTCCTCAGTAGACTCCGTTAAAGTCAGTAAGTCCACCATATTTTTGGCGACTCTGCGGTGGACTGCTCTGATTCCACCGGTGTATTAAAGTTTACTATAAAGAGAAGTCAACTATGGCTCACCAGACTCCATGAAAGACCTCTCTAGGGGTTATCTGCCAGCCCGTGTGACGTATTGAAACATTCAATTATTGAATCTTGAATAACGTATGGGAGTGAAGTTCATTCATGGAATGAGTGCATGGAATGAAGCATTGAATTAAACAGGGCCCTTGACCTGGCTGCACCGGTCACTCCAAAGGGCCAACTCGGCAAATCACCATAAAACCCGTGACCCGTTGTTCTGGACTCAAAAATCAGACTGTTTTCATCAATGGTCATTCCAAATGTTGTCAAGTCAGCAATTTCAAGTGATGTGTCAGACCAAACAGACTATAAAAGCGGACTAACAAGCATTTAAAAATTAAATTCTTGGATATTAAAGTTATAAATGATATGATATTATGACCGCCAATCAAAAGTGAGATAAAACGTCTCATTTGCACATTGCAACAGTACGTGCACCTAGATACACAGTCTGTACTGAGCTATATTGAGAAGTAGTTACGGAATAATCATCAAGTTACCCGGCAGTGTGGCCGCTGTAATAACCTCGTTAAACACCTCTACTCCCGCCCCGCCTCCGCCCGATTTCACACCGCTCTACCTGCTGCTAACACACTTCCATTAATTGCAGGTCACTCTACTGGCTCTATATCCTTGTTACTGCCACAATGCCACATGCCCTACTTTCTGCTGCTCTACTGCTCAGTACATGTCACCGGCTTGTCCTGCTTCATTACCGCTACATTACCTTCCCTGCTTCACCAGTCTTACTAAACTAACTGTTCCACATATAGTGTTGTTTAACAATCAGTCAGAATGTGCGCAGGAATTCTTATTAAAAGCCTGGCTAATGAAAATTTTACTGTTTTATTGAATTCACTCGTCGAGGTGTCAGGTTTGTAAATGGGAACCTGAACGATTGTAACCTATCACCTAACTAATATAGTAACTACCTAAGCTACTTCGGTGTTAATTCACATGCCCGATGCTAGGTAAAAGCTCACTTTAGAGTCCTTTGTGAACACAATCTAGGTAGTATCGAGTGAAGAGAAACGCATAGCTGAGCAGTGAACTGAAGTAGTGCTGTGACTGGAATGAAATATGAATTAGTGCTTTGAAACGCGAATTCCTCTGCCTTCTGTAACCCTAAGTAGCCTCAAAAGCTCACTCTTTTCTTACTACTTCTTCAATAATTAAAGAGATCCCAAACAAAAGTTAGGTGGCTGATGGACGTGATCAGATTGCTGCTTTAGGCCATGAAAATGACAACCTTCTGATCTGCCAGCTATGAATGCATGACCTGTTCGAACTTCCTGAGAATTGGACGAATATATGGCCTGGTCAGATATGAGTTGCTCGTTCAGTCACAGATCCATTTCCCTCCCCCAGTCGGAGAAAGGCAGAAAATCCATATAAGAATGTCTCAAAATACTGTAAACAATTTTTGTAAATTACTAAATTAGGTAGGTAGGAGGATGAAATTGATTTGTATGAGTCGACAGCAAGTGCAGCCATACACCATTTTATTATGAATTCCTAAATAACATAATAAGTGTCAACTATTGTTCCTTATTTTTGGCGAACTGCTAACCATGGTCATTGGCCACTCCATAAGTTCAGTTAATTGCGCTAATTGACATACCGACTAGTTTTATACCTACTCATTTTATCAAAGAATGCCGCCAACAAGTTCTTCATATCAAAGAATCTAGTACTCATGACCATCGCCTGAAAATTACAAATCGTAATAGTTTTTTGTTACTGCTAACCAACCAGTTACCAAGATGTAGATGAAATAGTTTTGCGGCCTTGTAGCATTTTTCATTATGGAACTTGAGCGATTCGAAGTTTATAGCCGAAAGTTCAACAAATGAATTGCGTGCGGTGCCGAAAGTTCAACAAATGAATGAATCAAGTAGCATTACTTGATTTCAAATTATTGTCCATTAAAACCTAAAAAACTTGAACAATAAACAAACCAGCAAAAGAATTGGCTACACTATTGAAGGCTTAAACACGAAACAATCGACAAGTCAAGTATCCCCAAGTGCACCGCACGCAATCATAACTATGTACTGCAGAGGCCGGTATAGGGGATGAAGACACTTTAATAACAGCTCCTTATAGCTAGAAGAGGGTAGGAGAATAACACACAACGCACACCCCAGCTTTATATTGGCGTGTAGTAATTGGGGAGCATCTGATCCTCTTTCAATGGAGCCCGCCTGCAGCTGCTCCTGATATCGCTACCAGCTGTGTGAGAACCCTAACCTTGTATGCTGGGGGTGTGTAGAGTATAGCCGGCGTGAAGCTAACAGTTCACCTATTCAAACCCTGGTAGTGATTTGACTCTCCTCCATCTATTGGTTCCAGGCATCCCCGCGTAGTGTGATAGTTTGACAGTATGATTGTGTGTAAGATGTAAAGCTAGTGACCGTGAACCCCCAGGAAGCTGCCAAGCTGATTAATCATTGACTCTGGCCATGTGATCGGTATCTCAGGCTTTGTACCAGCCCTCTAAGCCTCTAAATTACTGCTATACCGCGTATCTTCTGTGGGCATTCGCCTTTTTATTGTTATCTCCCCAATTACTGCAGTTATAGATCAGAGTGCGAAATCTATTTTCACAGCATTATCCGTAATATCTGTACTGTAAATTGTTTCACATTATGGTATTTATAATCTATTGTAGATCAACCCTTTGACTTACAAGATTGAAAAGTGAACGATCCTTTGTAACTAGTGCTATAAGAGGCCTCAAAATGTTTGAAACTTATATCTTTCTAATGAAGGGTTTAGTAACGACTAAAAAGTGCAAACCGTGATATAACGCACGAGTGGCCGAAGGCCTGAGTGTGTAATATTGCATTAGAAACCGAGGCCGAAGGCCGAGGTTTTTATTGCTGAGGTTTGTACTTTTTACGAGTTATTATTAAACTGAATTATGCACCGACCTTACTCGTTAAAATGGGTATATTTTCAAACACAAGGAAATGTTTTAGATTATGATATGAACTTCAAGTTCATAGTGGCTCCACCGTGTGTAATAAATTATTATGCACTGTTCCTCTGCACCAAAATGAATTATAACCAACTCCAGTGCGTAATTAATCAGGATTTGGCACTGCAGTGCGTGATAATTTATTACGAAGAGAACACTGGTGCCTAAAGGGATTTTGCAAAAACATGCTTCAAAGGTGCATGATAAGAAATAATGCTTCTAATCAAAAGTGAAGCCAATTTCTGCATGATTACTGTCAAAACTCTCTTGCCTAAGTCTAAGCCTTAGACGCTTCACCCGTGGACTGTAACGTCTTATTCCATTGAAAGCTAGCAGTTTCAAAGACCATCTAGAGCGGTATTTGTAGCTTATCGGACGACATTTAGAATATATTCCAACAGAACTGAGATTCCGGATCTCACTTTTTTTAAATATTGTCGTCGTGTCGTCTGCAAGTGTAATGCCAAGTATTTTCGATCAGGGTTTAGGAATGAGCTGGTAGGGTAGACTCAGCATTGCCGGGTATATTCCCAACAGCAATGGATGCTGACGAGCACTATGTTATATACTTGAGACAGCTGGACGGTGATAACCAGCTCCACCACTGAAGATGCCCAGAACGAGACAAGGTGGTCTATAGCAGTGTGCCGGACAAATGCACAATAGCAGAGAAATTCTGTTGAAATGTTAGGAAATAACTTATCAGCATTGCTGCATTTTATGAACACGTTCCACAGCATGATATAATAAATATGTGATTTGAACAACACGTGCGAAAATATATTTACGAAATGTTACGAACCTCGCAGTGCGCGAGTTACAGCCGATATGAGGTGGGTCGTGTCAGGGAAAAGTTTAGGTGTAATGATGGGAGTTTCAAAGTCAGACAACATATCCCGCAATGCATAATATCTTACAAATTCCGTAGGCATCGAACGTGAACAAACGTAGAAGAAGCAGAGATTCTAGGTAAAAGATTTGAAGAAAATGGCTAAAACGCCTAGTGGTCTGGGAAACCCCGTCGAGCCTATTGAATGTGAAAAGCTCCCGCCGGTGTGAAAATCCAGGCATTTCAAACGGGTATTCTTTCATGACGGGGTATCCTTTGATGACGGGATATTCCCTATAGGTGACAATGAAATTTCGCGGACCTGTTCAGTATCAAAGTGAGGCACTGGTAAAAGTACAATAATGCCCTCCGGCAGAGCTTGTACCCAGCAAAACGTGGAATTGAATACACAATATTACGAAGTAAGAGCAGCTAACTGTTGAAATTCTAAATATAATACCTGTAATCTCATTTTATATACGTTCGTTGACAATGTTCACATCAAAACGACAATTGTGCCTCCTTGACGGTCAATATATATGTACGTGCCTCTTCTCGGGCTTCAGACGGATGCGTTATTGCGACATCTTCTGCGACAATCGGAATGTAAAGTGGACGAGACTTCTCTAGAACGCCGCTATGGTTTGTTCATGACACTTGGTTGCGTAGTTATGACACTAGGTAGTTTGATTATGACATTAGGTTGTGTTGTTGAGACCAAGGCAGTGTGGTTATGTGGGTATAATTATAACACTACTTAGGTCGTGTTATTATGACACTAGGTTGTGCAGATTTATTTCTAAGTTGTGTGGTTATATGTCACAAGGTTGTGTGGTTATGACACTAGGTTGTGTTGTTATGACACTAGGTTGTGTGGTTATGACACTAGGTTGTGTTGTTATGATACTAGGTGGTGTGGTTATGACACTAGGTTGTGTGGTTATGACACTAGGTTGTGTTGTTATGACACTAGGTGGTGTTGTTATGACACTAGGTTGTGTGGTTATGACACTAGGTTGTGTGGTTATGACACTAGGTTGTGTGGTTATGACACTAGGTTGTGTTGTTATGACACTAGGTGGTGTTGTTATGACACTAGGTTGTGTTGATATGGCACTCAGTAGTGTTGCTATGACACTAGGTAGTGTCATATATGACACTAGGTTGTGTTGAAATGACACTAGGTTGTGTTGTTATGACACTAGGTTGCGCGGTTAAAGCATAAGTTTGTCCGGCTATGACACTTGGTTTTGCATGGTTTGTGCAGATCGATCGATCGATGGTGGGATTGATAAAGGCTCGCAGTTCGCTGTAATTTTGGATATATCAAAAGCTATTGATTGAAAAATAAATTTGGGCGCCTTTATCTATCCTTCTGTCGATCGAACGTTCTGCACACATACGGGTTACGAACTACAGTAATTCGAGGAATCCAGTACCCCCTGAGCAGGTGCACACAGCTACACGAATAGAGAGTAAAACTGAGAGAGATGTGTGAAATAGGAAAGATTTGGGAGAGGCTGAGGTCAGCTAAGTAACCTTATAAGTCCCCTTACCACCGCCCCCACATAATATACTTAGAACCTGGACATCATTACCTGGATTATGATGAATATATCCATTAATCGGTTAAGTCGCGAGGCTCCTGCCCATCAGCATCTCTCACTATCCGCACTGTGAGACACGAGAAAAATACAGCGGTGATAATATATACTAAATTAGTTATCTTAATAATTAGCTTTATTAATGTTATGGTAATAAACACACAATTGGTGGCCATGTTTTGACTGGTGGTTGGTTATACCGGCGCCATGTCCCCCGTACTAGTGTATGGCTGAGAGTATCGCCTCATGACATGCAGCTCGTCCCTTGACCAGGGCAGGGATTGTCCTACCAAGGGGTTCCACCTGGTCCCTTACAGGACTTACCATGACAATACGAACTAGCTCATCAGGTATGCGCGAGCCTAACAGTTATCACAAGAGCAAGGTAATATACATGGGCTACGATTCCTGGAGCTACTTATTCTTATTGCTTTATTGCTAATGACAAACTGATCGATAAATATGAGCCCCGTGTCAAGCCGAATTATTAGGTGCGAGCAGTGGTAATTCATTATGTAAATACTTAATTAGCTAATTCTACCATAGTCACGCGTACCAGTCGATTCCATGTGATACATTTTAAAATATGGTTTAGACGAGTGCAATGAATTTGCACTTTGCAGCTTTCTGGCATCAAATGCCAGCGAAAAATCAATCTTTCCAAACTTGAAAGTCGAAAGTACCGAAAGTTGTTTTACGAGAATTATGCCCCTCTCCAGCGTATTCTGTAAGCTGCGGTATACAGTCATCACCAAAATACAGAAAAAAATTATAGCTTTGAATGAAATTTGCTTTTACAGTGTAAAGGATCACTAAAATAAAGTTATTTAATTCACTAATTCAGACGGGGTCGTCAGACCCTAGTGGAAGGGGATACTGTTGTTGGGTCGCGCAGTTACATGATCTCAGCTGTGACCGTATACCTTTTACCTTCGAATCTTCGATAATGAATTGAGCACGCCTTGTCCATTATCAAACTTACCAATTCTCGATTTCTCTTTGACCATGTAAGTTGTGACCTGAGGTATACGGTCACCACTTCGACATGGATCCGCTTATTTCAGTGCTTTTCCTTCAAATGGCGTGCAACATTTTACGATATCACTAAGGTTGTCTCTGGAATGGAGACCCATCACCCAGCAAAATGAGTGCCCCAACAATCTGGAAGTGAGTGTTGCTTGATGTCAGATGAGGGCCCCATGATGACCAGTCTAGATACGGGTATAAGTGTTACGTGATGTAAATTAGCTCATGTTTATTGCCGGCCCCTGAAGAGCTGCCGTAGACGCAGTGAGGTGCATCTCAAACGATAACAATGTAATTAGGGAACCTCTATTGTGTTGTGGTGATGAGGTTTAGAGCAATAGAGTGGGTGAGGGAGACGATGCAATAGAATAGAAGGAGAAGTAATTGCTCCCCCTGGATGGAGCTGCAGCAGCT
Source organism: Beroe forskalii (assembly GCA_011033025.1). NCBI lineage: Eukaryota > Metazoa > Ctenophora > Nuda > Beroida > Beroidae > Beroe > Beroe forskalii. The sequence continues at coordinate 216,246 of WFMF01000187.1, forward strand.
GTCAAATCATGTGATCATGTGATGATGCGTATTGCATATCAGGACGTGTATCACCTCTCATGGTGAGTGCCGGTGTCTCAGATATTATGGAGTCCATCATGGACCACGGCTATTAAGGTCAGAAAGCCAATAGCATCTCAAGTTGGACATGAAATGCTCATCGATGTCATGAAATCAGAAATGGTCACGTTTATAACATTATGAAAGACCCGTTACCCATTAGTCTCCCATTAGTACCAAACCATCAAAAAGCCTTCAAATTGTCCCCTATGATAGGCATCTTGCTTTTGTTAAGAAAGTGTTCCAACAGATTTGTTGGAACTCTAAGAAACGGGAATGAGAAAGGTCTTGCGAACCTGCGCGCGCTTCATACAATTTTAAGTGGTGCCAGGATTCTAGATTCTGGCTTAAAGTTTAAAGCCATGATTAAATTGGTCATACTGCCGGCATCTAATTCTAAAGTTCTAAGTTTAAAAATTCCATTAATAAGTTAATAGGGCGTATCCTGAAAAGAAGGATATTGACGAAGGCACTAAGACCAACCTATCATCTGACAACTAGAAGGTAATAGTTGCAGTAATTAATTCTCCAGTTGCCGAAATTTGGATTCCACGCGGATACAGTTGCTGCCCAAATTTTTTCAACCGTGTTACATAGTTCCCCGTTTATTTGACTGGATCGGTAAACTTTTCTTTTCCTAATTCTTTTGCCTGTCACAAGAAAAAAATGTGGAAAGGGAAATTAGTTGTTGACACGAGGCGAACGTGACTAGATAGCAGATATTGTTATATATCACTTTACTTTCCTCCCATGTATGGCCTAACAAAGTCGCCAGTGAACCTGTTGTAGACCGACAAATTGATGTTGGTTATTTGGATGTTATCTACTTAGATAACTCTATCTATATGTACCAATATATATGGATAACATTTATATACTCGGAGTTGCTATAAATACAGCAGGGAGTTTGCACTAGACTGATATTACAGAGGAAGCCATGTGCGACCGGAAAGAGGCAAAGCAGCAGCGTAGGTACACCATATTTAGCACGTCGTCTTGTTAAGCGTGTACGTTACCCGGTCTCCGGAAGTGGGCAGCACGCGCCTGCCCAGCAAAAGTAAATAGGAATTCAGCTGTTAATTAGCCATGGAAATTTATAACGCGAAACAAATGAGACAAACATAACAGGGCAGGAGAGAGGGTTGCGCCTAACATGGGCTGCTAGCTGCGTGTTTGCACCTGGTATAAAAGAAACATTCTTACTAATAGCTCATCGCCCGCAGGGAGGTATATAGTGTTCAGATCTTGTTTCACATGGGCAGTAAAGACGAATATAAACTTTACCTGCAGTAGTGTACCCCCGCTAACACTTGGAAGTCAATGAGAGTTTACTCTGGCACGGCATGGCACGGAATTAGTATTAGTTTTGGAAGGTTTTCTAGTATCAATTATTGTAGTTCACTGCGAGTGCCGTTTACTCTGGAGTGCGCTATTTTATAGAGTTATATTCGCAATAACTTGCCTGAAATGGAGTAGTACGGCTTCAATAGAACTATAAGATGCGCAGGCAAAGGTTCTACCTTGTTAATTGGTGGCCTATATAGTTTCCCAGCGTACCAATCAACGGAATTCACTCATTTTACGGAAGTGAATTTATTGAACTGCAGGGGTTCCAATACAAAAAACATACTCTGAGCAACGGGCTGTGTCAGTGTGAAATGCTCCGGGAGAAGTCACGCAAATACTCCGACAACACTTTGAGATACTTTGCCCTGACAGCAAACCTTCAGCTTCAATTATTCAATTTGTTACACAATTTACTGACCACATATTATACTGCTCATAATAAAACTAGTCAGACTTGGCTATGCATGAGCGGCTTTGAGTAAACACTAAGCATAGCAATTGCTCCACGCCATAAGCAACTCCTGCTACTTCAAACGGTCAAATGTTGGGATGTGGGGTGCAAACGCTATAAGAATCCCCAAAGCAACTTACGACTCAATAATAGTAATATAATGTAGCCAGTCGAGCGCAGTAAAAGAGTAAATACCGGAAGAAAGCCGTAAATTTCTCGGCGCAGGTGAAATATAAATGCAGTAAAATCTACGGAATGCCAAGCTTCAGATTGTGGTGGGATATTTCACTTATTTAACCAAATTGGAGAATAAAATATAATATGCTACTTTATGCACATATTGTTTTCTTGACCTCTAGAATTACTCTATTAGCTTTGAATACGTTTACAACAGGGTAGTAAAGTTTATAATATTCCGTTTAAATTAGAAAATGGGGCGCGGCAGACATACTATTTGTGTGCTGGCTAGAGTTTCACATCATTTTCTGAGAAAATGTAGATACTTCCTTCCTCTAAGGTAGCCCTTTGATCGGCAAACAGAAACTTCCTTCCACGGGTATAATAGCAGACAGGCAAAAAATAATATACTGTTACCAGTACAAATAAAATGTAATATATACCATCATTAATTTATTTTCAACAAACAATTTAAGCAAATCTAAAGGAATATTAAAAAGAAGGATGTCCGGCGAATAATTTATGAAAAAAAGTTATGTATTTAAACTATCATCGAGGATAGCTAGTGCTCCAGCTTGACAGTGCAGATGGACTATCACATTTGCCGCCGTGCTAAGACTTCCCTGAGTCATGTGGCGGGTGCCTGGTCAGGTACAAGTTCGTACCTTGGTGGAAAAAATAGAATACTTTTTACAACATAGGATAAATAAGGAAATACTATAGTGAGATCGGAGATATTATGTTCGCGTGGATCAGTAATATGAGTAGAAGACCTTCAGAAACTTATTGATGATACCAATCTCCCATGTCTGATGTCCCTCGTTTTGGGTTGGTAATAAGTCAGCACCCCCCTCAACAGCCCAAGCCATAATTAGAAAAGATGGTGATTATTCCTTTAGGTACAGTTTTATTTTGATCTATTGCGATTGGATTTGAGTGTGAAAACTAATTCTTAGAATGCTAAATTTTTTTAGGAAGAAACAATTTGGAGGGTTACTAAGAGGCAAGAGCAATGAATTTTGATTCTTCAAGCTTCATTTTTTGCATTTTTCTTTGATTAAAGTTTTGACATACATCCATGAGAATTTGTGTCAATTTACAATTATTATGATGACTGATGTCGTAAAACAATTTACAATGATAGTTTTGTCTAAAAGATCCAAAATAAGTAAAGTACATGTTTGGGAATCAAGTCTGGACCCCGTCTTTAGCCGAAACAGTAAAAGATAAAGACTTGCCCTTTTAAACGTAATCAATACCATCTATTTGTAGCGTAAACAAGTGATAACATCATCAAAATAGCAAAATATTCATAAATAGCAATTTTCGAAAGTGACCGTATTTTGGTAAAACGGACACTTTTCAAAGGTTTGCATTTGCAAATATCTTTTACGTTTTTGATGATGTGACAACATTTTTCTTTTATTAATGGATGGCACTGAATAATTTCAAAAGTAAAAGTCTGGAGGTTGCGGCTGGAGGTAGGGATCCAGGCTCCTTACTAACCCTCCGTATTTAATTGTTCCAGTGTTCTATATTTCTATTTTAACAGAAAAATTTCATGAGGCCCTCTCATAGCTTCTTCTGACACCACTCAGCGCTCTGGTGCCACATAGCACTCTGACACCACTCAGCGCTGTAACACCACTCTGCGTTCTGACACCACTCTGTGCTCTGATTACACTCAGTGGTCTGTCACCACTCAGGACTCTGACAACAGTTGAACTCTGACTTCACTCAGCATTAAACAAATTGAGTAAAAAATTCGTTTGATAATCCTGACTATTTACCGAGCATCTTAAAGCATCTCTAATGCCAGAAAAATATTACGAAGCTTTAATACCATTCAAACTAGGGAGCTGTTTGGTTGCATGAGGAGAGAAAATCTGGCACATACAACGCCAGGGTTAGGTGAGAGACTTGAGAGAGTCGCTCAATCTATACACAGCGCCCAGGACATTAGTCAGACGGTCTAAGAACCGCCAACTGGAGCACTTGTACTCTACTGTGAGCTGTCCAAGCTGCTCATTACTAATGTAGATTCCCAGATTCTGAGCGGATCAAAAGCTGAAGAAACCCCGAATAATAGGTTTCGTTCAGGAGCACACAGGTTCCTTCATGATTCGCAGTGCTATGTTTTCAAAGTTTTAATGTGACGTTTGGAGTATCTTCCGTTTTATTCCACCGTCACTTTAAACTTCACATCTTTTTATTGAGATTTTCAGCATGCTATTTGACTATATGTGAATTTATTTTCTATCGCGTTTAGTTTTATATCATTAGCTTATCTCTTGACTTTCTAAATACCCATTTCATTTATCTCTTGAGATCACAGTCGAGTAATTGTTGTTGATACACGTAATATGTTTTTAATGTTGTCGAGCACGCCAGGTATAATATTATTCTATAGCTACAATACTTATGCGAGGTTGCTTACTTAAATTTCAAGGCAAATTTTGGCTGGACAACAGTATGAGGATCATCTTTTAAAATTCCCAAATTTTGCACCCAAATCGAGGCACGTGAAACAATCTTGGTTGGCCAAATTTTGGTTATACGAAAAATAATATGGGGATTTGGCATTTGCGTTTTCGAAAAGTCCCCATATTTTGCACAGTATCCGTACTATTTTCTATTCCCAAACACCCAAATAATCAAAGAATTGTTTACTTTGATGCTTTACATTTTCACATCACAGCACAGCTTGACAGCTCTTACCCGAACTTGTTGTAAAGTCTCGAGGCGTTCCTGACTCGCTTAGCTTCTGTTACGTCCATGGCGTGTCTCCTCTGGAAGATGGCTCTGTGCATCATTCCGTTTCCCAGCATGATGGTATCTAATGGTAGAATACAGTCTCGAGTCAGAAGAAAGTAGAATATAGTTCCAATGGACTAATGGTAGAATATAGTTCCAAGTAAGCAGTATGTAGAGTATATTCCCAATGGACTATAATGGTAGACTATCGTCCTGAGTCAGCAGAAGTCAGTGAAATTGTTAATCTCCTCCCCAATATGGTTTTGTTCTTCATCGGCTTAGTGTTTTACGGCTATAATTTCTTAGGGGTAATTATTGTCCAACCTCAGAAGCTTTTAACCCACCTTTTAAAAGATTGTGATCGGTCTATTGGTACTCAGATTCGGCTATGTTGAAGTATTGGAGTGTCGGGTCACCATTTAACTACCTAGGAGATTGTCCTGAAGAAACATGAGTCAGTGAAAACGGCTTTATGTGACTGAGTGATTGCTGTAATGAAATATTAAAAGGTCAAATTCTACTTATCTATGCACAACATCGGTCAATATAAATAGTAAATGATCAGAAATTCCCATGTTTAAAAGTTTAGAGGCATTTCTTTGCAAATATTAAGCTAGGGTTATTATAGGTTATCCCGGCGTGGACAGGAAACTGGAGAAGGTAAGTTCGTACTCTAATTTCCTAGCATACAACGGAATTACATAATATGCTTACAAGCAAATGATGAATTTGTAAGCCTGTAAAAGTTTCTCAGAAAAATCGAGGCAGGCTATAAAACAAAAACTTCTAATTATCTTTCATATTGAAACTATGTTTAAAGGATTTAGCAAATTGTCAAACAACGTAAAAGGTAAACGAATCACGGGCAAAACGTGTATAATTTCAAAATCTACCCTGTAATATTCCAGTAAATTTTGTGAGATCGAAAAGACTAAAGATCGAAATACGCCCAGGATATGCTTACTTATTACTCTACGCTTTCGTTTCAGTGAGTCCGTGAAACTTGGGTATGGCGACCTTCAGAATTTCAGCACAAAGTAGTGTATTAAAGGAAATATATTTTTAAACCCATATTGGCAAATGTTATCTCTGTGTCACCATGCAGCAACCAAGATTTTTGTTTAAATTTTATCGAAGAAAGTTGTTGAAAATTCCGGCAATTTATCAGGCTGAGGAGGGCAAAGTTTTTCCACCTCAATAATTGGTACTACGGTCACATTTAGATAACCCTCCCGCAATGGTAGATTGCCAATAAGTGCTTGTAAACCAGGAGGGGTCGCCTTGGGTTTTTGCAAGATTCAAGAACATTAGGTTAAACAAATTCAAATTGATTCAAAGGTAATTTTCTCAAGGTGCTATGGAAAGGTCACCATTTTCATTGCATTTGGCTATTTTAGTAAACATAACTTGCCCCATGTTCCAGCAAGTATTGAGAAAGCATCTCATGTTACAGTGTCATCCCAATGCTCTATATTGTTATGGACAACAGTACAAGATATTGTTCTCATTTCTCACCTGTGTGTATTCTGTAAGAGAACCAACCATAATTAATAATTATGGTCATGTTGAAAGCTGTCTTGACACATTTGAGGACCGATTTTACCCATTTTCACCTCAAAATGTTAATTACGTTTTATTTGTACTTATACTCATAATTTTGAGATGATACTTCATGACACTATTACACAGTGGTTAAAATGTCTTATGATACCAATTTTAGGTCTGTATCTCAACCACTGTGGAGCCAGTGACTAGAATTAACCAGGTTTTTGTTCACGGGATTCCAGAGAGCAGCATTAGGTTAAACATAATTTTTCAAATTGATTCAAAAGGGTAAAATTTTCTCAAGGTGCTACGGAAAGGTCACCATTTTCATTGCATTTGGCTATTTTTAGTAACATAACTTGCCCCATGTTCCAGTTAATTAGTGCAAGTATTGAGAAAAGCATCTCATGTTACAGTGTCATCCCAATGCTCCTATATTGTTATGGACAACAGTACAAGATATTGTTCTCATTTCTCACCTGTGTGTATTCTGTAAAAGAGTAATCCACCGACCATAATTAATAATTATGGTCATGTTGAAAGCTGTCTTGACACATTTGAGGACCGATTTTTACCCATTTTTCACCTCAAAATGTTAATTACGTTTTATTTGTACTTATACTCATAATTTTGAGATGATACTTCATGACACTATTACACAGTGGTTAAAATGTCTTATGATACCAATTTTAGGTCTGTATCTCAACCACTGTGGAGCCAGTGACTAGAATTAACCAGGTTTTTGTTCACGGGATTCCAGAGAGCAGCATTAGGTTAAACATAATTTTTCAAATTGATTCAAAAGGGTAAAATTTTCTCAAGGTGCTACGGAAAGGTCACCATTTTCATTGCATTTGGCTATTTTTAGTAACATAACTTGCCCCATGTTCCAGTTAATTAGTGCAAGTATTGAGAAAAGCATCTCATGTTACAGTGTCATCCCAATGCTCCTATATTGTTATGGACAACAGTACAAGATATTGTTCTCATTTCTCACCTGTGTGTATTCTGTAAAAGAGTAATCCACCGACCATAATTAATAATTATGGTCATGTTGAAAGCTGTCTTGATACATTTGAGGACCGATTTTTACCATTTTTCACCTCAAAATGTTAATTACGTTTTATTTGTACTTATACTCATAATTTTGAGATGATACTTCATGACACTATTACACAGTGGTTAAAATGTCTTATGATACCAATTTTAGGTCTGTATCTCAACCACTGTGGAGCCAGTGACTAGAATTAACCAGGTTTTTGTTCACGGGATTCCAGAGAGCAGCATTAGGTTAAACATAATTTTTCAATGGGCAGGTTTGAAGCTCAGCAGCTGGCGTTCTTCGACAACTTGATAACTGAGTTACGTGTATAAGGTGACATCTTTCTAAGAGGAGTTTACACAATCATGATCACCTGGAGCATTGCATTATTCAAAAATTCAAATTTGGCGGGTACGTTTTTCAACAGATACAAAATTGACATGGTGTGTATGAAGTGATTTCATCATAAACACACTTCATTTACATATAGTAATGACGATATTATATACCAAAAGTTGATGACGTAATAGTTCCCGCGCCCCAACCCCGGCACCTCCGGTGCCGGGGTGGGTTCATGTGATCATATTTAACAGTCATGTGATTGGAAAAAAGTCACGTGACTTTGATTGGGGGCTGCTAATAGTAAATGTGGGTCACGTGATCAAAATCAGGGGCTAGGAATGGTTTATGTGTGTCACGTGATCAATATGCTAATTATGCACATAAATATGCGTCATTAAGCCACTTGGTGAGGTATATTCACCGGTTTATATTTTCTGCACTGGCACTGAAAGCAGGACCATATTTATTCTTTTAACATTCAAAGCTTGAACGGATCTCTTGATTCCGCTTGATCAGTCCTTACGGCAGAAGCAACTCATCTCTACACGAACACTGTCCCAATTTCCCTGAACTGCGAATTGAGTCCTGTATTCGAGTTTACATGATTTCATACAGTTACAGCAGCATTTGCCTCTCCTATACCTTAATATTCCTCGGAGTCACATGTGACCTTACTTAGAGGGATATTATAAAGTACTAATTACGTTGTTATGCAATCACTCAAAATACATAACATTATAAAAGTATACGAGTTAAATGGAGCTTAACAATGGTCCCCAAAATAATCATTCAATCAGACTACGAAACTCAAAGTAGGAACAGGGTAATTTTATACCGTAATAACATCCATCGCTCATCCAAGTGATTAGGAATCCACCTTTGGGTGTATGGTATAGTACTTTCCCTTATTACCTTGTGCGGTAAGAACTGGTAACGCACTGTTTTAAAATCATCTTCCCTTGTGCGATATTGCGATAAAAACCAGGAGTAGCAGACTACTAACTATACCTCGATTGATTATTATCATCCAATATTCCAATTCTGCTAGCACGAAAGTACGAAGACAAAGACCATAGAATTTCGGGAATACAATTATATCTAGCAACTTAGCAACAATGGGATATTGTTATGAACCACTTCGTACCATGTTTCAGACTTTTAACTTTTTATCAATGGTTAAAATTTACAATTTCTATAAAAATTCATCGCTACAATCGTCTACGATTCTAAAATCTCGCCCTCCACCTCAATGATAATGTTTAGTTGAAGAAAGGATGAAGTTGGAATTGAATAATTCAGTTTTTTAAACATTAATAATAAAAGACCCAGTCAATTCATGGACTCATCTACTTAATAGAATCTACCTAAAATCTTTAAAAACCAATGCAAATAAGATGGAGTCAGTGTCCAGCCTCCAGTGTCCATTGTCCAGTATTCACAGTTCAGTGTTTAGTGTTCTTTCTTAGCCTCCTCCTCTGCCTTGACTGCCTCCTCATAAGCAATGAAAGCCTCCTGCATCAGGTCTCGTTGAGCGTTGTGACCGCACGACCTGCTGCACCCTGCTGCTCCTAGTTTTCCGGTTATCCCACAATCATCATCCCCATTCTTGTCCTTAGTGATGGCCCCTGTAACCATATCCACACAGCAGCAGTACATATTGCTAGGTCTGGACTCCTCGTCGGGGTGGACGTAGGACTGCAGGAAGTTGTAGTATTGGCTGTCGAAGTAGCACAAGGGCGCATACATCTGCATGTTAGCACCGAAGTGGAACTTCCCCTCCACATCTTCATAGCCCCCGAACATCTTACTGCGGTGCTGCACCCATTTCCTGGCCTCGTAGCAGTTCGTTCTCAGGCTATCCGGCCACGAGACGCACTTCCCGAACGTGAACCGTTCCAAAGCTGCTCCCTTCCCGTTAGTGGTGACCTCGAACTTGGCAGTGTCCTCAGGGGTGTACTTGTTGTCCACCTTGAGAGGTCTGGGAGGCCTGGGAGGATCTCTTTGAAGGAGGTCGAACTGGAGGGCCTCTCCGTTGAATATCCAGTTCATCAAGTGGGGCTGGTGCACCTTCAGCCAGATGTCGAACTCTCCACCAGCAGCACACTCTGTTTCCAGCTTTCCTTCGTACACTTCTGTCACCTCCAGGGTTTCCTTGTCGACAGTGTCCGATCTCCAGGACTTACCAGCACAGTCCACTGTCATGGAGTACACCAGTTTATCCTCGGCAGTGTAAAGTCCAGCTGAAAATGCAGAGGAGTCAGAGACATCGCTCAATTAAATGGGATATTTAAGTATTTTACAAAAACCATAAATATGATCTCCATTTAGTAAAACAATTTTCATTACGTTTTGAATGTAAAAAGTGTAAAAAATTCCTCAACGTCGGAATAAATCACCAATAGCTTCCAATCATAGAACCTGTTTTTAACAAAGCTTTCTCGAGGCTCACTAACCTGTGATGACAGCTTTGCTCGGATTCCCATTAAACTTTCCGAACACCTGATAGTTCATCTGATAGTTCATCCAATCCGCTTTGTTATCGAGCGGCTTGTCCTCAGGAATCTCATACACAAACTCCTGCTCGTTCTCTATGGCCGTGTCCTCGTAGCAGTGGAATGCCCAGGAGGAGAGAGGGAGGAGGAGAAGGAGGAAGGAGGAAGCTCGGGGCACCATCCTCATTGTCAGAGAGGGGGAGTACACTTTCTATACTCCTCAAATAATATATATAACAACGTCAAATATTCTATACAATACGAAGCAGATAGGGTGCGTGGACTGTAGAAAAGGTAAGCTTCCCAGGTGTTGCGAGTGCTGATTGGGCCTCATGGAGGCGTGGGCGTTTAGAGTACACTCACACCCACCAGCTGACCAGCAGACCTTCATTATCTCACCAACATTGAATGAGGGGTGGCAACAAGCTCCAAGGGTACTGTTGGAGGGCACTCTGACGTCATGAACTTGCCACGTTAAGCTATCATAATGATGTCATCCCAAGCATTTATTTATACCACGCAGCATTTTATTGCGTGATGACTGTTACTTTATGAGGGAGGGGAGAGGGAACTGGGAGGGTCCGATTCATGACGAATCGCAGCGAGGAAGTTTACAAGTTTACTGAAGAAGACTGAAGCCATGGAAAACCAAAATACGAGCAGAAAAGTATCATGTTTTCTGAAGTTTTGACAGAGATAATAATTTGATTATACCTGACATAGGAACTAAGGAGAGGATATTGCAACTGCAGGTAAAGAGCAGTTATTGTAATCCTTCAATCAATCTACCACATGATAAGCGCACGTGGGGTGTAAGGTGGGTTGTCAAGAGGGGTGTCACGTGATCCGTCACGTGAGCACAAGTTAATCACGTGCCACGAGACCCTGTAGAAAGGGCTCCTCTGATGTAATGATGTACTCGAATTTATACATCTATACGAGTCACGTGCTCTGGGACGAATATCAATAATAAAGTAATAATAATATAATAATAAAAAAATTTCCGTCCGGAAACTCTAATATCAAAAACCGTTATCCCTGGACCCATTTACTTTCAAGTTTCAACACTGTACAAAAAAGTATTATTTCATTAACATCTTACTATATATAATTCTTCATCATATATATATTTATCTATGTAATTATGTTTGTCTGGCGTCTGTCCGGTCTGACACCACTCCGTAATGTATCAGAAGACGTGAAATTAGATCCTTGACACTGGTTAACTAGACTATATGAATTGTAAAGCACTGTCTCATCAGCAAATTCACAGTATGTTATGAATGTTTTGATATGAGGTCTCAGGTAGGTACTGCTTTCTAGCAGGACCCAGTCTGTCCGGTCTGACATCACTCGCAACCCAATCGAGCACCCGACCGGAGGTCGCGGGTTTTGCTAGTTCATTTAATCACAGTAGTTGGGCAATACAGAATACAGGTGGAGCGTGTAAGGATAGTAAGTTATCATTTAAAATTGTCGGTGGGCGGAATCAATGATAGTGGACCAAAGTTTAACTCAATAGGTAAGTTACCAATTGCAATTCATAGCCAAATCAAACTTACAATCGTAGAATATTGCTTCCCCAAGCCACGATGAAATAAAATACAGATGAATGCGTCAATAGTTGGGCATGAGTCAAAACTTGAAGCAATAATATTTGAGGTATGATCTGCAGAATCATTTTTTCACTTTCCTAGTTGCCTAAATCCCTATTTACCAGCGGCTGGCTCCTGCTACGGAGGAATGGCCCGACACTCCACCTTCTTCAAGAAAGTCAGAGACCAGAATGAAGCTGACGATGCTGCTGGCATTGAGAAAATCTACAAGATTACACTATTACTTGATTCTAAGTGCTGGAGACTGGATCACAGGTGAGGCGACACCAATTAATACAGCTCAAATTCAGAGTGTTGCGAAACTTGAAAATTTTGGTGTATTATAATTGCAGTGACATAAAATCTCATGAAATTCAATGAAGCAATTTAATTCATTGCCAGTTAATAGGTAAATGCTTAAATGACTCGAAATAAAACATTTCTCTTCGCTGCACAGATTTTTCCCAGTGGTTGGATGAGAAAATTGGAAAATTTGCTATAAAAGCATAACCGGGTGATTAAAATCAAGCTAATCCAGGGCACATAATCTATTATATTGTAAGTCTCTCCACACTTGGCATGACGCAATGGCCTATAGGAACCACAAAATTAGTACGAGAGCGGAAAAACCAACGATCGAAACCGCAATCCTTTGGAGAGGTTGAGGAAATAGAAATAGACTTATTAGTTGAGCTTTAACTGGCTAGGTATCCAATTATTTTGCCAGTTTTTTGTAGCATCCTCAAAAACGTCTCAAATCGTCGATGTATAATACTGAAAATGATTTTTATTCTCACTCAACGATGAAATATTATTAATCTGCTATACTTCCTTACCATTCTTATCATAAAATTGTATAGTGTATACTTTTATCAAATTTTACATTTTATGTGATTGGATAAGTTGTTACAGTGCATAAACTTCATACATTGGCAGATATAATTACTTGATATCGGCCAATTACATTTGCTCACGTAAAATCACGTAATATCGTATGTTTGTATGCTGCAGTTCTTGTATCCGCTCGAAACGTACTGCTAAGTATATCAGCCTTGGGCCCGCCTCCGTTTGTTATTTAAGGCACATTTAATTGCGTTCAGTACTATCATAGCATCAATTCAGCATAATAAGGTCGGTTACTCGGTTATGGACCACAGGGGCTTTTTAAATTGTTTAATTCTTCATTTCTTCATTGGGAAAGAAGGACTCATCAAGAATTGATTATCAAAAGAAACGTTCTGAGATACGTCAATGAAATAGAATTAACGAATTAAAAGAATTATTAAGATCTAAGAAGTCATCGCGCGCACAATATCAATAACTGCACGTGAACGTTCGATTTTTTGCGCGCGCGTTGCCATTTCGAACAAAAAACAGAAAATGCAAAGAAAATAAGGCTTCTTATGTAGCTCATGTTTGCGTTTTACTTGTTTCAACTTTTTAAGTTTAATTTGTTACCATGACGCGTGACAGCAAATGAATCAAGGAATACGCTAACTGTACAACAGCCTTACAACATGGAGTTCACGAGGTGTTATTATGTATTAAACCAAGAAGTTTATACATCATAATGTTATACATGTTATCAATGAAAAATGTGTTTATATTGTATTAGAATGAGCCGATAACTTATAACAGACATGGCCATCTCAAATTCTTAATGCTTATTGCTTTTCTTGAGGGTCCAGAAATCAATTTACCCCATTTACCTACTAACATTTAATTTAATGTATTTCTGTGATTGACTATGGTAATGTTGCAAGTTCTTAGTGTATTAGCTTCTTAGGGACTTTTTCTTAGACTTCACCCCAGCCTCATAACATTTTCCAGAGACACCATTACATCTTCCGTCTTCACCCCAGACCCCATAACATCTACCACACTTCACCCCAGATCAATTTACATCTTCCATATTTCACCCCAGGTCCCATCAAATCTTCCATACTTCACCCCAGATCCCATTACATGTTTACATCTTCCATACTTCACCACATCTTCTATACTTCATTCCAGAATTCATTACATCTTAAATCGCCATTACAAACTTCCCAATCTGCAGCTGACAGTTTCAATAATAGAATAATGCTCAATGCTCATTAACCATCTCTGTAAAGTTATTTGTAAGTTTGTAATAATATTTTGTTATCGCTGTGTCTCTCTACACGAGGTATATCGTGTAGTGAGACATTTCTCTTTGTGTGGTATCGCTTTGGTAAGTTGGTAGCGCAATAAATATGTCCGAGGCACACACTTTCAAATTCTGATTTGTAGCTGAGCGACCACACAAACATAACACAGGTACATTTTTACAAGTTTAATACTGAAACTGCTTTGTATTTGGATAAGTTTTGTAACATAACTTATCCAAATACAAAGCTTTATTACTTTATCAAAAGATTAAAATATATTCGACACAATAGTCGTTGCAGTGTAAGTGCGTTATAGGGTTCGCAATAATGGCTCGACATTATTACTCACCGCACAACTACACTTTCAAAAAGATAATGCGATATGATAAGATAATAAGAATGAGACCATTTTCGTATGTGTTGTGTTTCATGATTTCATGTTTTATTAAGTCTGTAATTTAGGGTCAAATGACCATTCTATTATTGTTGAGTTTTCCTTTACAATGAAACAGCCATTCGATCTCGTGATAGAGTGATCAACACGGTATCAAATTTCCTTCAAAAGTAAAACTGCAGCTGCACTTCATTCGTTCACCTAAATTCGAGAATGCTTTTATTTTTCTATGATTTTCTGACTCTTCCTGTCCAAGCTAAAAAGAATGGGTTTATAACTTTACCCACAAGACGTTTCGCTGATCACGGGCAGCAAATTTTGTAAGCGAAATCTAATTTGTATTCAATAATAACTGCAACCTAAGAAACTGTATCTCTGACTTACATTATAACAACAAATTCACTACCATTGCAAATAGAATATGATGAAAAATATCCACAAGCACAAGCAATTACGTTTAATTTTGCTCGCTTTTGTTAATTTCTCGATATATTCATATTTTCATGTCTGTTAGATGTGTTCGACTAGTTCTATGTTTGAGATGATTATACTTTGCTTCTGCAGGAAGTCGAACTACAAACCATCTTTGTCTAGATATAGATCTTATTGAGGGGAGGGGAGGAAGTTCATGCCTGATGGTTTCGAAAAATCGATTTTGAATTAGTGTTGAACAAGAAATTCCACGCAGTGGAGCTCGTGGACCAATTTTTTGGCTTAGAGTCCAGAGTCCCCAAACCACACCACCGAAGCCGTTGCACCCAAAATGGGAAAATTTTTCCCTCCCCAAACGCTTTTGTGCTTTAAATGCTTTATGAAAAGAAGAAATTGAGGTAGGATTAGAAATGGACAAGTTCTCAAAGTTCGACAGAAAATTCTCCCATTTAAGGTGCCAGGGGACTGTAAACGCAGGCAAAAATTGGCCCACAGGGACACTTAAATCAACCATCATCCCAAAAACGAGTTATCCAAAATATCAGGCCTGAAACTCTTCCCACTAATCAATTGAAAAACACTCGAGGAAGCATGAGGTAATGAGCAATATTAGCTCTTACTCTCTTAGGGCAATATAATATTCTTGTATCGTCTCAACAGCATATCTATGCATCTATATAGAGGACCATTTCGTGGGCGTTAATGATATTCAAGCTTCAGCAAGTTTCGCAACAAATTCCCAAATTCAGTAACCTGCTAATGGAACTTGAAGAGCCTTTCAGGCCACAAATAGCAGTAACACAGAGTGAACTCACATCAATACTATACCAATCATTTTACTGAGAACCGTAAATTGAGCTGGGTATATACAGTATACACCCATATAAGGTCAGCATAGCGTCAAGGGATGTTCAGAACCCCTACAAAACCCGTTACCAACCTCAGCACTTCCTCACAACACAAAGCCGCGGTTCTGCACCGTTTCAGGGTCAATATAATATATGTAGTGCAGCAACAGTTCGAGTAGTGTATATAGCGCGTCCAATGTCCATATCATTACAGTATTCTGACACTGCCTTGACAACTTTCACAGTATCCTTGATAATTTCTTGTTGTCGCTGCAGCAAGCAACAGCAGCTATGGCACTTGTGTGATTATAAGCCTGAGATTGAGCAATTAACAGCACCTCCAGCTTGATATAGCGTTACTATGAACCGGTAGAAGAATCGTGTCGCAACAGCTGTCGCACTGGAAACAGGAGTGCACTTTACATACATACATACAGCTGTCGCACTGCGCGTTGATTGCCTCTTGATAAAGTTCGCTATGACATATTGAGTTATTCCTTAGCAGAGAATTTTGCTATCACAGCACCTTTCAATTTCTCTTGTAGCAGCTTTTCGACACTCCTAGTTTAACCGTTCGATGAGTCTTTATCCTTTTATGCTGTAAGCGGTCTCACATAGTCAATCTTTTCCGCCTTTTCATTGAATTTGATTGGTACTCTTGACTACACATACAGACCCCAGATTAATCAACTCCCACTTCTCAGCTGATAATGAAGTTCAGTAAGATTGGTGTGTTGTTGCTGGTAGCCCTGTTCATGGGAGGAACTGGTTTCCAGCTGAACATCTACCACACCAACGACATACACTCTCGGTACAATGAACGGGGGCACCGGGAAGGGGGTGCCTGTAAGGACGGTGAGCATTTCATTGATTCATTGATTAATTGAATGATAACTCACAATATTGCCATCATTTGGAACGTAGTACACATTTAGTAACAAATTTGCAATTCATCTATTACTAACGATGCATCATGAAGAAAAAGCAATAGATTTTCAGTTCATCTCAACCACTATCTTCCCAGCGGCTGGCTCCTGTTACGGAGGAATGGCCCGACACTCCACCTTCTTCAAGAAAGTCAGAGAACAGAAAGAAGCTGATGATGCTGCTGGTATTGAGAACAACTACTTGATTCTTAGTGGTGGAGACTGGTTTTCAGGTAAGGAGTCCTCTCGCGAAATTTATTGGCTATTACGACTTCTCGATGTTAGAACCAGCATTGCTTAAATTGAACTTCAGGCGATCACCAAATATCTAAAACTTTTAAATCTTAATAATAGTTCATCGCACTTTTGTACTTCCATATTTTCATAGTCTGTAGATTTCATACATGAAATAATGACAACCAACTAAGCAAATAGTCAGGGATGAAATGGAATCCCGTGCTTTTGGAATGTTAATAAAGAGTTAGGACCGGTTTCCGGTATTTTAGACTATGCTGAATCGATTTAGCTATGCCGGCAATTTTTATTTCGATGCCGTCACCCTTTTTTGGCCACGCCCATTTTTGGCCTGTCGGAAGCCAAAATTGGCAACTCGAAAATTATTTTTGCCATTACATGGCAAGTAGGGTATCAAAATAGGGGTTTTCTAGGGTGGGAAAAACGATGCAATGATTATTTTTACTCAAAAAAGTTCATATGCAGAGTTACAGTGACCACGCCCTTTTTTGGCCTTGCGTGATGGCTAAAATTTAGAACCCATCGATTTCATACTAAGAGCCTCATGTGGGGTATCGAAATAGGGGTTTTCTGGGGCGAGAAAAACGATGCAATGATTATTTTAACTCAAAAATGTTCATATGCGGAGTTACGGAAGACCACGCCCATTTTTTGCCATGCGTGATGGCTAAAATTTGGAACTCATCGATTCCATAATAAGGGCCTCATGTGGGGTATCGAAATAGGGGTTTTCTGGGGCGAGAAAAACGATGCAATGATTATTTTAACTCAAAAATGTTCATATGCGGAGTGACGGCAGACCACACCCATTTTTGGCCTTGCGCGATGGCTGAAAATTGGATCACATCAATTCCATACTAAGGGCATCATGTGGAGCATCTAAAACTAAAAGGGGTTTCCTGGGCCGAGAAACATGATAGAACCATTAGTTTAATCCGAAAATGTTCCCGGGATTGCTGCGGGAGTACCTACCCCGGGGATACCACGAAAAGTCCTGCAAGAGCGCTATGTGACTGCTATTGTCCAGTGTCCGAGTAGATACTCCCGAATTACTCCCATAGGACTACCAACAGGAGCTCGACTCATCACCATGCACGCCAAACGACCTCACGACCGTATCTCTTAAGTCTATCCTGACCCTAACATACGTGCTCTCTGAGGTTTCTGGCAGACTAGAGAAATAGAGAGAATTTACTATTTCCATTTACAACTTTAGAACGATATCTATTCTCTTCTGATCCCCTCACACTTGAATGTTATTTTAGATCCACTTTGAAGCTTTTAGTAGGTTGAAGCTTCTAGTTAACCATAGGATCATAGGTAAGGGGTATTGCCTGTAAAAAAGCTCCTTAAAGGACGAGTAAAGCGAAGAAATTTTGTTCAAATATCGTTCTGAGACGTTGTACACAGAATCTAGGGCAATTTTCTAACCTAATCGTTAAAAAACGAAGATTCTACCACACCTACAAGACGAGATATTCCTTTCCATATATTTATCATACATAACATGCAGTTGATGTCGGAATTTGGTCCCCTTCCTATCCAGGCGACCTTGCATGTTATGTAATTTGCATGTTATTTATCTTGCGTTTTGGTATAATTATCCATCCCATATGAGTGGTTAAACACTGTTTTGCTTCGTCTAGTGGAATTCTCAATTCTATGAGTCAATAATAAAAACCAACAAATCCATCTAATTAGTAATCGAGGCGTGAAAAAATCAATCAAAACCGTCAAAAACAGTGGAATATATACTGTGTTTACATAGTGAACTCAGGGTGTAATTTGATACTGGGGACCATAATGCATCATATTTTGCGCCTAGAATTGCTCTTTGATTTAGCTATAGCGTGCGGTAGGAAGTGAATAGAAACATCGGACTTTGACTAAAGTGCTTTTAATTATGATACCCATCATAATATGAAATATTTTGTATACCTTAAATTTCGCTTTACTCGTCCTTATGCTTTAATGAATAGGATGGGTACAAACTGGGTCCTACCTTGAATTTTATCTCTTGTACTTCTGTTGATAAGGTGTAATTAATGCAAGTAAGTAAGACAGGGCAATAGTTGCTCGCTCCAATTTTGCACTTCATTACAGTAATGCATTGCTGGCGGTTTCGTTGTTTTATTAAAGTATCTTTCACTTTAAAAAATCGTGACCATTTCTCCTACTTGCTCAAGCCATGCATAAAAAGCTTGATATCTGAAATTTAGATGAAATATAGCTATAGGAAACAAAGCATCCATGTATCCTATTTTCACTCTTCTAAAAGTTCATTGCCCACGAGTAAAACTCACGGCCTTAATATAACTCACACAGGCATATCCATGAGCACCCATTGCATTCCAATGAAAAATCAAAATTTTTATACTCCACATGCTGCCCAAAGTATGAAGTATGAATTATGTTAACGTCTTTCTTACTCTGCCTTTTGAACTCCAAAAGGGTATACGCTAACAGTTATACGAATAGAGATTTGGAGACAATGAAAACGCCTGTAAAATCAATAGCATTATGAAGTAGTTAAAGGTAGTTACAATAATAACTGTTTTAGATCATATCATGTTTATCACGATATCAGGATCGTATGCTAAACTCGTTCTCAAGGTCTTTAGATCTCTGACATAGATTCATGTTGACTCTGTTCTTCAAATGGTTGCTCCTTAGTTCCGGGGTAGGAGTTGAAGGTACGTTGGACTTCAGGATAGCCTTCTGGATATAATCTGTATTGCCCCGACGATCGTCAGCACAACCATTTGGAAATCTCCTCAAGTCAAAATCTCGCTCCCTTATATACTATTCGGATCCCGTATCCTGGATCCCGGATCGGGATCCTCATTTCATACATTACTATCGGATCCCGGATCCTGTATCCCGGATCCAAGATCTCATATTCCGGATCCTGGATCCTAATTTCATATATTACTATCGGATCCCGGATCCTGTATCCCGGATCCCAGATCCTGTATCCCTTGTCATAGTTAAATAATAACTTTGAGCCTTCGTGTAAGAGATGGTCTCTGTAAATCCATATTTATAATCTAATCTTGAAAGAATTAGTGAAAACAGAAGTTGCTTTGAGTCTCCTGAAAAGAATCAGGAGCAAGGTATTATACTTTTCAGCATTTTATGGGTCATGGGTGAGCCTATCGTCAATAAGCTGGTAAGTAACGAAAATGTTTGAAACATATGATTTATGCAAAATGACGAAATATGGGGCTGATTGCCATTATAACACCCCTAGGAACCTCTTCTGATCAAGACTTATGGCTGCGTCGTGCTTTAACAATGTAAACTCGTATTTTGATAAACTAGTATTTTTGGGATGGGATCGCTATGTAACACGTTCAAAATCTCAACCATTGCACACTGCACAGGGCCATAACTGGACACGGGTACTGGTCGCTATAACTCTGCACATGATTTTGTCGAACAATAATGATGAACTTCCATATTGCACACTGTGGTGAAAAATGGTTATGGCCGCGTTCTTCGAGCCAAGAAACTGCTATAATGAAAGCCCATAATATGCTGTTCAAAGTGGAAAAGTATGGGATCCATGCGCCAAGTTTGGAATTCATGCGCCAAAAATGGGCATGGCCTGGTCACTATAACTCCACAGATGAACATTTTCAATTTAAACTAATGGTTCTATCATGTTTCTCGGCCCAGGAAACCCCTTTTAGTTTTAGATGCTCCACATGATGCCCTTAGTATGGAATTGATGTGATCCAATTTTCAGCCATCGCGCAAGGCCAAAAATGGGTGTGGTCTGCCGTCACTCCGCATATGAACATTTTTGAGTTAAAATAATCATTGCATCGTTTTTCTCGCCCCAGAAAACCCCTATTTCGATACCCCACATAAGGCCCTTATTATGGAATCGATGAGTTCCAAATTTTAGCCATCGTGCAAGGCCAAAAATGGGTGTGGTCTGCCGTAACTCCGCATATGAACATTTTTGAGTTAAAATAATCATTGCATCGTTTTTCTCGCCCCAGAAAACCCCTATTTCGATACCCCACATGAGGCTCTTAGTATGAAATCGATGGGTTCCAAATTTCAGCCATCGCGCAAGGCCAAAAATGGGCGTGGTCACCGTAACTCTGCATATGAACTTTTTTGAGTAAAAATAATCATTGCATCGTTTTTCCCGCCCTAGAAAACCCCTATTTTGATACCCTACTTGCCATGTAATGGCAAAAATAATTTTCGAGTTGCCCCATCCTGGCTTCCGACAGGCCAAAAATGGGTGTGGCCAAAAAAGGGTGACGGCATCGAAATAAAAATTGCCGGCATAGCTAGATCGATTCAGCATAGTCTAAAATACCGGAAACCGGTCCTAACTCCTTATTAACATTCCAAAAGCACGGGATTTATATATCGACCATTTAATCCCTGACTAAAAGGAAAATCTTCAGGCACAGTTTACTACAGTATAAACCGCGGCAATCTCACGGCACATTTCCTCTCCTCGCTTGGCTACGATGCAATGGCCTATGGCAACCACGAGTTTGACAATGGCCCAGACGTTTTGGCGGCGGCAATGTCTCAGATACCCCAAGATTCAGATGTTGCACTTCTTTCAGCAAATATGGACGTCGGATCTAGTGGAGTAGCAAAAGAAAACTACGTGATAAAGGAGTTTGTTTTCCAGGGGAAAACAACGAAAGTAGGTGTAATTGGTCACACTACTCCTGACACCAGTGTCATCAGCTCCCCTGGACCTGATATCTCGTTTAGTGATGTCGTCCCAGCTATAAGGGAGCAGGTGGAAAAACTAAAGGAGCAAGGAGTGAATGTCATTGTGGCACTTGGTCATTCTGGTATTGAAACTGACAAAGCAATCTGCGATCAAGTAGATGGGGTAGACATAGTGGTTGGGGGACATACTAACAGCTTCCTAGCAAACGCAGGAAGTAAAGTTACCTTCCCAGATGGGGCGAGGGTGGAAGAAACAATAGAGGGACCCTACCCAATGGTGCGAAACAACGGCAAATGTGTTGTGGTTCAGGCTTATGCATACGGAAAGTTTATAGGGGAACTCAAAACCGAGTTCAATGATGCAGGCGAACTGACAGCTTCCTCTGGAGATCCCATCCTGATGTGGGGTGATGCTTGGCCTCAAGACCCTGAAACTTTAACCTTTCTGGAGCCCTTCACAGCCCAAGTTGAGCAATACGGCAGCCATGTGTTGGGTGTTACCAGTAAAGATGTGGACGGGACCCGCATTATCTGTAGGTTCAGGGAGTGTGGCATGGGCAACTTGATCACGGATGCCAACGTGCAGAGCTTCAGGAAGAACGACCCCAGTGTGGTCTGTGGAATAATGAACTCGGGTGGAATTCGAGCAGCTATCGAAGCTGGTGATATCACATACCAGGATGTACTGACAGTACTGCCATTTGGGAATACCATTGATAAGGCAACTGTAACCGGTGCTGTCCTGAAGGAAGCTTTGGAACACAGCGTATCCACCTTCAACTCTACAGGGTTTAACGTGGGCGCAGAAGGGAGGTTCCTGCAAGTGTCAGGTCTGCAGGTCCATGTTAACCTCTCTAGTACAGCAGGAGGCAGGGTGAGTAAGCTGCTGATACTAAACCCTCAGGAGGGGAAGTACCAAGTTGTGGAGGATGGCAAGGAGTACTCCTGCATCTTCAACTCCTTCCTTCTGGGAGGTGGGGACGGGTTCTCCATGCTGGCAGGGCTACCCCGGGTAACAGGATCAGTGGACGGGGATGTGCTGGCAGAGTATATTCAGAGCAACAGCCCTCTGGACGGCAACCCGGCCCTCACTGGCATTCCTTCCAGAGTCCTATTCGCACACGACCTCAGTGGAGGTGCACAAGTCCGGTATTGTGGTGCTGCTCTTTTATTCAATGTGTTGGTTAATATTTTCATCTAGGCTTCTCCTTTGCATGTTTTTTAATGTTTTATGTTGGCTTATGGCTGGATATGGCTTCAAATTTGGAGGTCAGCGATAGGCATTTAGCAATTTGCACTTTAATCCTTATCTATCATACACACATGTTAAATGCTTTCATTTTTTATATTCTATTAATCAGGAACGAATTACTGAATAAGGACAACTGATAATCTGACAATATTAAATCGCAATAATATCTTAATATTATCAAATCGACAATCATCGATTTTTAAATTTTAATGATATATTGTAATTATTATTTAGTATTTGATCTTATTAAATTCAATAACTTGATATTCTTATTATGATGTTTCAATTCATAAAATTCACCTCTACTGACGAAGCATATTTCGTACCAATCGTGTACTTCTGCAAGTCCTGAAATCAAAGTCATATCAAAGCTAGGTACTCAAAGTTGTAGTGTATTTTGTTGAAAACATAGGGCATAAAATTTGGAAATATGTACATGATAATAGTTGGACAAGATAAGATACTATTATATTTGGGTCTGACACGAGTAGAATCAGAGAAGTGGCAACCCTTAGGTACACATGAAGATGCCATTCAATTACCGTAAGGTGTTATTAACACACGGGAGTTTAACTACAACGGAGGATGCTGGTTTAAGGAGACTTAGCTGGAAGTCATGCTGCCATGGTAACAAATATACTGCAGTGACCTATATCAGTACCGGGAAAATGTATTCTGACCGGAGCCCTCACAATTTATTCATCATTGCCATCACTGAACGTGTAATCGGGGCAATTGCTCTACTGGAGGCTGCACACGGAAATCAGAATAGCGCTGTATTGTCTCTTTATTAAATTAGTAAATCGTTGGGTTTGAAGAAGGGCAATGAAAAATATAAAACCTGTAAGTCAGTTGTACTAGAACTTAAAAGAGTCCAAGTACGTTCTGGAAACCAACCCGCAATAGGAGAGGGTACTTCAGGATCCTCTGAATGGGTCTGTGAAGGAACTCCGACAGGGGAAAGAAGTGCTTTAATTCCCTCTTGCAGTCGAGAATGAATTGACACGTTTGTTCTTCCTTCTGGAGCGACGATATAAGCCCCAGGGACCTGAAATAGTGGGGGAATCTGAGACGTTCTGGTTTGAAATCTCTTAGATATTTCATATTTGTAAAATTTAAGTTAATAAATAAATATGTCGCGGAAAAGTACACCGTTCGAAAAATAACTAATAATAAATTAAGTAATAACTATATCTGTAGAAAAATTTGTTGCCAATTAACTCCTTCTGCCTGTGTCAAATATCTTCAATTGGTGGCGTCCCAATGAGAGAGTGATAGAACTAGGAACTACTGTAGCAACAATTTAAACATTCCGTTACAGCGCATTTCACGACAGACTAAGTCTGATGCCAAGAATGCATAACATTCTTTTCGTATATAGTAGAGTATGGGGAAACGTGCCAAATATTTTCGCAAGTTACAATAAGTCTATGGGTACATGTGTTGACACGATAATGCGTTATAGCTAAGGTCTCAAAGCTTGAAAGTATTATCAGAACATACCACAGCTTATTGTGCCGTAGGGTATAGTTTTAGTGTTGGCAGAGTGTTCATCTATCATTCATGAATGATAAAGATGAATTTTAAAAATGGGAACAAATTCTTCAATTCATTGATAGAAATTTCTTGATGAAAACATAGTATACTAGTATACGAGAGATAAATTATTTTTTCCCTCCCCATTGACCTTTTTGTGAATACAAAAAGGCAAATGAGAGGGTTAGCAGAGATCGTGTTTGGTAAGGTGAGAAATAGGATATTTGCATAGCAGGTCCAGATTTGCAATACAACTACTGTAATTTCTGGAAAGTGCCCGGAAAGTCCGAGGGAGATATGTCCACAAATTTTGAGGGAGATGTCCACAAATTTGAGGGAGATGTCCTCATATTTGACAGGGGCGGCTCGTATGGGTGTATGGGTGTTGAGATACACCCAAAGCAGATAAGAAGAAAATAAAAAAAAAGATTAAAAAACAAAAATCTATTTTTTTTTCTTTCTTCCATAGTCACGCGCGCGGCGCACACTCGCGGAGAATACCAAATCATTAAAAAAAGCCGCGCATTAAATTCGATTTATTCTTGCTCGAAAATCGAGCGCTATTATATGGGTGTAACGCGCACACCCAAAATCAGGGATTTTACGTGTAAGTTGCAATGATCTCTTAGCGGCTCGTCAAATCTGGGTGCGTAGTGTAATTTTACAATAGATGGGTGCGAGCGTACACCCATGGTTTGGCGGGAAACTTTCGAGGAAAATTCTGGTAGAACTCTGCGATTAGTGCCATTTCTCTTGCATCTGCTTGAATTACGTCACTCTTTTCTTTGTAGGCATTTAACTATCGGCATATGAACGTTATTTTCTAAAACTTAAAGATTGAATTCACGAACTATATTTCCGTACTTACTTAATTCGAACACGAAATTGAAGTTAGTTTTCTGAGGATAAAACGATGAAACTTTCGCAAAAAAATCGATCAGCATGTAAATCTTCAGATCATGCATTTCAATATCATTTTCGATTTTGTTTGTCAATCTTCATCACACCTCCATCTTCATCATCACACCTTCATAAAGACCATACAAGAGCACAAAACCACTTAGCAGCACGTGAGTACATAATATTGTTAATATTTATTCAGGTCTGTCAATTTCGAAATATGATTTACAGTATAGTGTGATAAAATGTCGATGCGATATCCTTAAAATCGAGATTTTAGCGTCGAAAAATTCGCTTATTTTTTGATAAATTTGACAATTTTAGACCATTTTTATTGCACAATTGAAGAAGAAAATCGTCGGGTCCGCCTACGGCGTAGGCCTCCGGCAGTTGGGGGGCCCGCCCCCCAAACCCCCAGAGTCCCTCCAACCTCGGTACCCAAGTCCCCATTCCAGCCACCCCCACGAGCCGCCCCTGATATTTGAGGGAGATTTCGTCAACAATGGTACCATCAAGCGGAGTCGCGTAGCAACCTTAATTGCGCGCGCAATTGCGCGCTTTCACTCCGCAAGATTAGGATGGATGTTAATATCGAGCAGTTTTGTGCGCGGCTCTGCGGCTCAACATCATGCGTGGCGCGCTCAAGTTAAGCTTTAGTTAGCCGATCAAATTTTTAGCGAAAATTCAAGCGCCGAGTCAACACTTTATCAATGTTTGAAATTCGAGCAATTTTGAACAATTTATGGTGGAAAAACAAATTACTGTATCATGAAATTGTGTATCATGAAATTGAATCATCAATGCTAGTTGCTCCAAGTTCAACCGTGAAAACCATGGCAAACTACTTAACTACGGAGTTTCTGAAATAAATAACTTCGCGAAGTAATTCAATTGCGTTGTTTAAAAGCTCATCAACGTGGATCGAAGCTGCCTACGTCCCACATGCATTATATAGAATTGCACGTTTCTATTAATATCTTCTTCAAGCTCGGGGGAGGGAAATTAAGCGCCCGCAGATGGGTAACGGGCGCAATTCTTGTTGAACATTCATGAATATATTATCATCATTGAGATTTTCAGATAATTGATATCTAAACGCTAAAAGAACAACGATAATATAATGGTAATCACCCCGAAACACTTACTGTGGAACCTTTCGACAGAAATCGTTGTACAATGCAAACCCTGCCTCCTGAAACATTCGAGTGTTAGTAAACTGCTATGAGTGTTAGTAAACTGCTGTGAAATCACAAACTAGCTCGGTAAGTATTACAGAGTACCAACGTAAACGCTGCGTCTAATGGAGGGATGGAGAAGAAGGAGGAAGGAGGTAGGTCGTTGTTTCGCGCAAAACTATCAGTTATTTATTCAAGAATATGTGCTATAATTTTTTTCACACGACTGTACATAATTCACACTTGTACAATGTATCTATGTATAATAACCGGTATCTTATTGGCAACATACATTCCAAATATGGAATAATCGGAAGCCGAGTGAATTAACTGCCAACACCTCCCCTGACCTCTGAAGACGCACAATGATGGAACATGTGTGGTAGCTGCTAGGTCAGGGTATACAATGATAAGTGTCCATAGGTCAACTTGTCATCAAGTGGAAGGTATAAGGCATCTCTTCTCTCTACCAACCCTCTTCCCCAGTAATTTCCCTTATCAACACGTCTAACCAACCGATACGATCTCTCAATCTTTTTAACTTTTAGGTTATCATTTTCATCAGTAGAGAAGGATCATATTTTACTATTTTTAAGTTTTTAGAGGCACAGGCTCTTTGCACTAAAACCTCAAAACATATTGTACCATGCACACGCGGGTATAAAAACTACGTAAATTTCCGAAGAAAACCCGTTTTATTTTCCTCATTTTTAGGATACTTGGTTCATCCCGACATCACCTCTAGGAGAGAATGAACTGGCTGGTAGGTATCCAATACCGCTGTAAATACGCGCACCACTGCCACAGATTGTGGCATTTTCTATACAGCTCAACTTACATCGGTCACATATTGTTCATACTAATAACGCTATATATTGCTTACGGATTTACCTCTGATAATACCTTCTACTTCATTTCACTCGAATTCTCTAATGCTATAATGGGAGCTAATGAAGTCGTCAATATGTTTGACGTTTCATAGTTAATACCCATCTACATTTCCATTTCAGTTATATTAGCCGTTCACTATTTCTGAAGCCAGTAAAATACTAGTGAACATTGGTAATAGCAGTAAATAGTAGGAGTAAGTATTAGTAGACGATGAGTATAATGTAGAGATTGGTAGCCATGATGATGGATGGGCTATTAACTCGAGTCAATATATTGCTATTGGTAGGTATTATTACAGTATACCGAGCTGACAGCGGGTTCAGTCGCGTTTACACAATATACAATTAGCAATATTATTGTTACTTGTCTGCCGAGTGATGGCTATAAATAAAGGAAAATATACATAATTATTATCTAAATCAACATTAACAGCTCATTCAACCGAATAAAACTTAACAGAGAGTGCATTAATTTATCTTTATCGATAATAAGCAATTAATAGTACCTACTAACTTACTAAGAAATATTTTTCGTGCCATTGTAAACATGGATGAAAATGTTTCCATCATGATTACTGAAGAACCAATCATGAAAATTCATTCACAATGATTTTAGAATGGCTCCCTATCTCTACCAAAATCTCTAAGAATCTGAATGGGGAATATGCCATTAGCCCATACACAGTAATTCCCCGCGTATTGGCGATCCCTTGAAATCACTCACCGATTCCTTGGTAAGGAAGCAGTTCGCGAGGGTGTCAACCTCCGACTTAAACTCGTCAAGTTGCTCCAGGAAGTTCCTGAATGGTAAGAAGGACTTGTGAGTGGGAGGGTGAAATGAGGGGTAAGAAGGTAGTGAGCTGTGAGTCATGGGATGATGTTGCTGAAAGGTAGTGTGAATGGGGGATGAAATGAGTGAGAAGTTCGTACAGTCACAGAACATAACTACTATACACACCACTTTAGGGAGGAATGCTCTATTGAACAAGTTGGTACCTAGAGAGAAATGACTTCCGTAGAATAGTAACTACTTCACTACTTTCCTAGTTCATTTAAGTACTTAGTAAGTGGGGAAGAAAATGCAAATTAACTTGTCACGGTTAATAAAGCAAGCCTCTAATAAAGGGTGAGTATTGAGTAATACTCGCTTTAAGTAAAATTTCCAGATGCTTCTAGAATGCGAAACTGTTTTATTGTCATGGTAATGCAATGAATTCACTAACAGGTGGAAGTCCCCAATAGGTTTGATATTGACGAAGATATCCTTCACTGTTTCTGGCGAGAAGAGGTCCATGCACTGCTCCATCGGTACCATGTATCCCTGAAATTGCCAATGGTTTGCCAGGGGGCCATGGGGTGTCAGGGACTAGGGAGCCACGGGTTGCCACTTGCTAGGGGGCCATAGGGTGCCAGGGAGCCATAAGTCGCCAGGGGGCCATATGATGCCATGTAAGCCATAGCTTGCCAGGGAGCCATAGGTTGCCAGGGGGCCATGGGATGCCAGGGAGACATAAGTGGCCAGGGGCCATAAGTCGGCAGGGGGCCATGGGATGCCATGTGAGCCATAGGTTGCCAGGGAGCCATAGGTTGCCAGGGGGCCATGGGGTGCCAGGGGGCCATGGGTTGCCATGGGGCCATGGGGTGCCAGGGAGACAGGTTGCCAGGGGGCCATGGGTTGCCAGGGGGCCATGGGTTGCCAGGGGCCATGGGGTGCCAGGGGCCATGAGTTGCCAGGGGGCCATGGGGTGCCAGGGAGACATAGGTCACCAGGGGCCATGGGGTGCCAGGGAGCCATAAGTTGCCAGGGGCCATGGGGTGCCAGGGGAGCCATAGGTTGCCAGGGGGCATGGGGTGCCATGGCCCCCTGGCAAAGGTATCTCGTGAACTAGTTATCTCGCTCCGTTTTTAGTAAGCTAGTAATTAGTATTGTATTGTGATTTAACCGCCACCATGCCGATACATCCATGTCGACCGATGTTAGGCTGTATATAATTTTACGATTAGTTTCTGAGATTTCCACATTAATTTACTTAATTTACTTATTCATTAAATTTTCTATCCTTGATTTTAGCATTTTTCGAATTTTTGAATTTTCATTTTCTAATTTTATGATTTTTCATTTAATAAAGTTAATTCTATATCATTGTCAAATTTCCTGATGACGTTGAAGATTCGACGAAATTAATTGAATTTCTGAAAAATTTCGTTTCACTTCGCTGAGCCAAGAAGAGAATAAAGAAAATTATTCATTTCGGAGACCTTACCTCAAACCTGTTGTTGGAATATACAGCGCACAAAAAGACAAAAAGATTTGTTGAAGCATTTTTTTTATTTTGGATTTTGCAATCTTGGTAATTTATCTTTTATGTATAATTTAGTTTCCCATTCCCTGTATTATCTTATTACTTTATTACAAGCAGGCCCGATGGGCCTGCTAATACATAGCTCACTCGGCGGCGCTACGCGCCGCCTCGTTCGCAAACTTCGGCCAATGCAATTCACAACACATCGAAGAATTTCAATCAGAACTGATCCGGAAATAACGCGCAGATTGGACTTCTTGAGTTTCTGCTCCAACATTTCGCTCCGTACCAAGAATTGAGTCCCATGCCTGATTCAGTGATTCGCCAATATTTCAAGACTTTTTAATTTTTCCGTTGAATCATGTTTTTTACCACATCGAAAAATTCCAATCAGTTCAAAAGTTATGAACAACAACGCAATTCAAACGCCACTGCATAGAAATGATCGTAAGCACAAATCCTAGTTGCACGTGTTGCCATAGCAACGCACGCAATTCTCACAAACTGCACGTGGACGTGCAAAAGTGACCACAAAGTTGTAGAAAACGACAAACAAAGTTACAAAAAACGCCTACAAAATTACAGAGACCGGAAAAAAAACACGAAACTCCAAATTATATATAAGACTAGCAGGCCCGTTGGTCCTGCTAATACACAGCTCACTCGACGCTGCTACGCAGCACCTCGTTCGAAAAATTCAAATCAACTCAATACTTTTTACCGCATCAAAAAATTCCAATCAGATCAAAAGTTACGGATCAACGTATTCAAAACAGCATTAAACAGAAATGAACTCGCGCGCAAAATGTAACCATAGCAACGCGCGCGCATATATCCATGCTGCACGTGGGCACCCCGAAATGTGTCTACAAAAGGACAAAAGACGTGACGGACATACAAAATAATAATAATTTAACTTAATAATAATAATATTACAGAGGTTGCGAAATTATATTGTACGATTAACAAACGAATGGGAGTGTTATATCGAAAATTATCACACGAGGCGTCAGCCGAGTTAGACAATTTTCGATATCACACGATCCATGAGTTTGTTAATTGTATTATTACCCGACAAAACAGTACTCCCTACCACACGGGTCTGACGACCCTCGTCTGAATTCAACGTTTTTATAGATTATCGAGTGCTCCTTCATAAAATCAACAATTTATTTGACGATATTCTGCTCTATTATACCGCCACTGTTCAGTAGTCCTATAAAGGAGTGATATATCGATAATTATCACACTGGAGTTTGAGCCACGGGAGGGTAATAATAGAGATTATATTTTTACAATGTAACGTCTTTAGTCCTTTTGTAGACACATTTTGGGGCGCCCACGTGCAGTATGGATATAGGCGTGCGCGTTGCTATGGTTGCATATTGCGCGCGCGTTCATTCCTGTTTAATGCTTTAAAAATGCGGTAAAACTTATTTTGGTGATTTGAATTGTGGAGTCTGAAATTCGCGGACGAGGTGCTGCGTAGCAGCACCGAGTGAACTGTGAATTTGCAGGCCGACGGGCCTGGTAGTCTTACTTTTAAAGTCGCATTTCGTGTTTTTTGAACGTCGCGCACCAATCACCATGACAACGCGCGCGCAATGGGAAATGTGCAGATGCAGAAGAATGGCGCGCGCGTTCATTTCTGTTCAATGCTGTTTTGAGTACTTTGCTCCTTAACTTCGATCTGATGTGGTACAAAGTATACAATCAAATTGAATTGCAGTATTTAAAATTTATGAATGAGGTGCTGCGTGGTAGGGTCGAGTGAGCTGTGTATTTGCAGACCCAACGGGCCAGCTAGTCTATCTTATAATATCTATCAAGCTTCTATAAGCTTTTACATAGCAAACATATAGCTTTTCGGGAGCCTTAACTCCAAAGATGCGCTATTTGAATATTTATAGATCTCTCAATCAAAGTAACTCGTGTAAAGTAAAGGTTCTCTCGGTATGTTCTTCGTGGCATGCAAAACCATTTGATATCATATTTTTTCATAAAAATTAGTGTTTGTTTCTTTTTAAGATTTTGGTTAAGGTCGGGATGGATACAGTGCAGTGTCCTTTATTGTCTGTGTCCATACACCCCGGGCTCCGTGGTGTATGGTTTATTAGGGGGCCGAAAAGCCGCGCGTGGTGCACTTTCTGCCGCACAATCACCCTGCCCAAATGATGACCCCTTTTTAGCCCAGAGCTTCTCTAACTTTTTTGCCCTTAATTTATTATTATTAAAGTCATAAAATTTGCCTTTGTGTTGAATGTATGAATGATCTAAAATTTTAGACGAATGCATGAATCTCCATTTTTTTCAAAATAAATTATTCATAACACAGAGACATGAATCAGTCTAATCGCTGCAACTTAGTACTGTATAATCTTGGTAATTTATCTTTTATCATCTTATAATATTTATCACGAATAAAGTATTCTTTTATGTTTTTATTAAGCTTTTTCAAGTATTTCGGGTGCCTTACCTTCAAATATGCGTTTTTTGAATATTCATCCCTCCGTAATCTTAGTCATTTATAATCTTTTATCATCTAATAATATTTATCACGAAAATATTCTCTCTCAGCTCATGAATTCAACTATTTCAAAACTTCAAAAGTTTTCTTGAGTGACTATAAAATTTGTTCAGAACACATCGCTTGGTGTTTGTCTGTATTTCATGGGAGTTTTTGCTTTCTTTAAACTGTGTTCACAAGCTCATGAGAAATAATCTCTTTTGAGTTTGATGATAGCCAAAATCGATCGGAATTAAGTTGTCTAGCACTAGAACTTGACTTGGTATAAACAAAGTATATTTAAAAACCAGGGCGTCACCAGGTTTCTTACATACCACCGAAAATCGTGAAAAAGTAAGGTGCATTTGCTCCTTAATAATTGCCTATGGAACTGTGGAAAAATACGCATATTTTTCTGAAAAATACGTGACAAGAAATGTCAACACCAGGTCAGAATAGGTGTTATTAAATACACGCACAGTGCGCCACGGAATAAAATAAGGATATCGTCAACTTTTAAATAAACATTTAGGTTGTGCGCGAAGTTTTTGACCACTTTTTGACTGATAAGTGATCATAGCACTCCCAAAAACGACAATTTTCAGAAAAAGATGAGTATCGTATTTTTGCCGCACTTTTTAAAAATACATCACAGCACAAACTCACAACGTTTCTCAAAAATACTTGTTTAACACCTTTGCGTTACCACGTTTCCCAGACACTTATGGTGGAGGATTCCACGAGAAGAAAAGTCGGCGGACGCTGGCAGAGTCCGTTACCTCGCCAGCGTCCGTAGCGGACAAGTTTCCACCATCGGAAGTGTCACAAATTAAGTTAGTAAGTTTTGACACAGTTGTGTTTCGAAGTGTCGTTCCTGCCAATAACAATACATTTGTCGCATTTAATGTGTCACATTTGTGTCAGCGGCATTTGCTTGTACCAGCCATTATTAAGTTCCCGGCTATCCTTTTCTTCGATGTCGAAAGCCGATTGGGGAGTAGGCTGAATAGTATTACATTTAACACCCCAAATTCGCGTCCCTAGAAAATTGCAAGGTCTACTGCTGAGGCCGGAATATGATCCACAGAATAGGAATTCTGTTCATCATGAGATTGGCTTCGACAGACAAAATTGTCGTAGATTACGACAAATATTACGACAGTCATTCTATCTCAGTGCATTTGGTACATTTGGAATCCTGCTTTGAGAAGACTCTCTATCGAATAAAGAAAAGTGACCTAGTCAGCATAAGAAGCGAAACAGAAGAAAAAGATTCCTTTCACTGTAGGTTTAATTTTGATACGGTTTATTATCAAATTGAACATTTTGGCAGGAATTCTGCCCGGGCAGCAAACAAATTGAAGACTTATGAGTGGTGGTGCAATTCTGAAGATCCCAGCCTCCTGTGTGATGGGGCTTCACAGTGCCTTTCCGACGAATGCTCCTGCTCGAATTCGTCAACTCATGTTTTCTTCTGTTCAGACGGTTCAGGATGCGTGAGCTTTGACAAACTCTGTGACGACATTCAAGACTGCATAGACGCATCGGATGAATGTTTTGCCGAGGGCACCGAGTCATAGAAACAGAAAAGCAGGGAAAATTGTGTCTCTCGGATAAGAAATTATGCAGTCTGAATTTCAAACACCTTAAAACCATGACTCGCGAAATGAACAAGGATTTGCGAAAAGGTTGTGAAAAATTCAGGTATCGCACTAATCCACTTCAAACATGCATGGTTGCTGCATTTCATGACGTTAGGATTTATGAAATATTCAGGAGGAACCCCTGCAAATCCCTCTGTTTTGCCAAAGTAACTGTACCAAAGTGCCTGGGTTCGCAGAAGGAAACTGGGGGACGTTCTGCGGTAGAATAGGGAAGGGAGACCCCCACGACTACGAGTTTGACTGTGATGACGAGAAGCCTGGTGTATCGTTAGAGGCGCTGTGTGACGGGCAGTGGACTGCAGTGAGACGGGGTTGGACGAGATGGGGTGTCCGGGGAGGTTCTACTGCTCTCCCAAATCCAGCGAGTGGGTGGAGCCGGACAGGGTGTGTGACCACTCCAAGGACTGTAATAACGGGGCGGACGAGTGCGGGACTTGCAAAATTGACAACCTTTCTTCTTCCGAGTTTCTAATACAGTCTAAAATAGTGGTAGGACTAACTGGGGTGCTGGCCGTAGCAATCATAGCCATGAACAGTGTGCAGGTAGTTAAGATGTGGCGCATGCAATGCTCGACTAATGCAAAGGCAACAGAGAGAATCTTCCTTAATCAACCTGTTTCTCCATGACCTGGTGATGGGCCTTTACCTACTTGGAATTGTAGGGGTGGGTCTGGTCATCCGACTGAAAGGCCGGTATTGCATGTTGGAAAGTGCTTGGAGATCAAGTTGGCTCTGTTCGGTCTTTGGCTTTTCCTTCAGCTCCGCTGCCCACGGCTCACTGTTAACTATAGCACTCATCAGCCATACCCGATGGAGGAACTGCACAAAGATTGGAGCTCACATCAAAAAGAGATATGCTTTGGGTATGGTTGCACTGATAAATCTTATGAACTGGTTTCATTCCTTCTTACCTCTCTTGCCTACATCCATGATGAAGGGTCTATTCGGCACTGAGATGTTTTTCAAAAACTTGAAACTGAATCCATTTTTTGCTAAAAACCCTATAAATAGAACTCGACTACTCATGGTCTACGAAGGGATGTTCAATCGCACATCATCAGATGTTTATGAAATCATCGAAACGATGAGAGGTGTGACTTCACAGAAAGAAATGTTTGACATTGAAGAAATTGGATACTACGGAAATACAGGCTTGTGTATTCATAACATTTTCAAAGAACATGGTTCTTACACAATCTATAAAATTGCTTATTGTTCATCATTGTCGATTTGCCTAGCTTCTGTTATAGTGACATGTATCGGTATCTTGATGAAACAAAAGATCTCTATGAAAAAAGTGGGTAATGAAGGGGCACAAAATGATGGTATGAGACAACGAAGGTCTGCAATGAAACTTAAAATATTCCTCATGATAGGATCTGAGTTGCTGTGTTGGATACCATACATCCTGACAATCATTTACTTTGAGAGTATCGGAGGAAAGGCGCCTCCTCAAGTATTTGAACTGTTCGCACTGATATTCATTCCTCTCAACAGTCTGCTGAACCCTCTCTTTTACAGTGAAATGTACAAGGCATTGACCAAGACATTGTGGGAGTCATGGAGGGACTTCGTTAGGAACATGTGACCAACTGACCAAGGGATAGAAGGAATCTGAATTCTGATGTTATAGCAGGGCCCACAGACTTTTACCAGTAGGGCCCATAGACTTTTACCAGCTTGCCATGTGATTGGTCAAGTATTCGCCATGAGCAGGGCTCAGAGGACAATCATGGCAGCTTTTTATTATAAGGACATTACAACTTTACCAGATAGAGAACCTCAGATAGGATAAAAAGTCTTCATTACGATGGATTATTATGGTTATTGTATCAAAATATCAATGACCAAAAACCTTCCATGTAAATAATCAATAGATACTGGCCAGATATTTGGCACGATTTGCCTATACCTTTTTGCTGAACTTATTAAGCTTTTTTGTTGCATCAATTAATTGCTGTATTTAATATAACAAAATGTCAAAATTTTCTTTTATTTTTCTTCAATTCAAGAAATCAGTATTTAAGAATTCAAAACCAACGACTGTTATCTCATGGTAATAATCAGGGGCTATCTTATTAAAGTATTAAACAGGTTGATCTGGATTTCTGATGCAACACATCAACTCTTTAATTTTTCATGAATCTAAGAATCTACCAGTAAAATGACCTGATTTGGGCTTTTTAAAGCAAGTCAGACTATTTCTATAAAAATTGCACTTGTTCAGTATAAACTTATAAAAGTATGTTACGGTCCCTAGACAGCACCCCTCCACACCTTTCCTCACCCCATTCGTTTTACCCCTCTCTTACCATGAGGATGTCCTGCAAGTCCTGCATGTACACCTTCTCCGTCGTGATGAGCTCCTCCACAATGTACCGTATCTTAGTGAGGGTCTTCTCATCTAACTCAACGAAGGAGTCAACGCTGATCTCACTCTTCAGACTCGAGGTGTCCGACCGGGTCTGGGATTGAAAAGTATGCTGGGTTATTTAAAATCGTGAAAGGTTCGGTGTATTGGCTTCTGGAGAAAAATAGGCTTTTTTTCAAAATTACGTTGTACAAGAAATGGCAAAACACCAGGGTCTAAATAAGTAAATAGGGGTTGTTAGATACGGAAAAAAGTACGCGCGCAGCGCGCTACCAATTTATAATATTTTGATGTAGTGAACAAAGATATTGAAATGGAGCATGGATATGGAGCATATGCAATGTTCATTTAGCATTGAAACGTCGTGAGGGGCAATGAGAATTATAATAAGATAATAAAACCGTCAAGACAATTTCGGTGCCTAATTACAAGGGAGAAGAGACCGCCTGCAGCGTCGGGGCAGTTCGTGATCTCCTCTCATCTCACCTGATCCGACACGTTATCCCAGGCAGTGCAGATCTTAGGGGGCTCAATAATCAGGGAGTGTCTGTTACTCCCCTTGCCCCCGCCCTGAGACTGCTTCCGGGATTTGGAGGTGAGACTGGGGCTGCTCGATTCGTGGTTCAACTTCTTCCTCTTTCCCTGAGGAGTGAGGTGTGATGAGGCAGAGTGACAACTGTTAGTGGTGCAAATCCGAATAATTTATCAATTAATGTACTTCATTCTTTCGTATTTAGTGATGGAATGCTATTTATGGTGTGGGGAATGAGGGTGCCATGGAGGATGCCATAGATAACAGTTTGTAAGTTAACTCTCCCAAAAACTTTCATTACTTTTGCCTTTTGATTTTGAGCATTTCATAATGTCAATGGATTAAGTCACAATCGTGTTACATTCTATTGTCCAAAACAGCGTTGATATTGAGGTATTAACACCCTCAGTTTTAACGCGACATTCCTGTGTTGTGAGTCTACTAAGCGCTACTAATATCCACGTCGTATTATACTTCACCCATAGGGGTTTTGGGGTTAACCAATCAGAGCTCACGATTCTTGTGAGACTGTGTGGTGATTGGTCTTGCCAAGGTATACTCTGGGTAATATGCCGGTGCTATAAATAGGGCAAAAGGCATGGATACGTAGGAGTTCTGGACTCTGGAGCGTCTAAGATACTAAAATACTAAAGATACTGAGAGTCCTGTTGATGGATGAAATTTAATGAACCTGGCCGGATCCTGCATTAATAGTACTAAAACACCAGGTACTAGGACAAATACAGCCAAACACGGCCTCTGGTACATACAGCAACAGCGATTAGTTCTTGGTATTAAACACAAAATGTTTTTACAGATGTAAAATGTTTGTATGATTTTTGTCAGTCAAAAGTAAATACCATACAAATAAGTCCTCAAAAGCAGCAAAAATAAAAACAACTATTTTCTAAGTAACGAAGCACACGCATATCTGTATAGCTATGGGTCTACAGTATGATAGATAAATAAATCCATATTATTTGCATTTTGACATGGGATATCTGTATATCTTGCCACCAACCTGTCTAGGGGAGGTGGGGTGGTCGCCGACTGACTGGTTTCTTCGAGGCACCACGAAACCCGCGTCCAGTTGCACCTGATCACTGCTGTTCATGTGAACTGAAAGGAAGACATTGTTAACTACCTTTCACTTACATTTCTGGGCATATAACTGTGTGCAGTAGAGGGTGAATCTTTCAAAAAATTGTAAGAAAGTTATTGAATCGTCCATTTTGAACGGCTTTCTTTTTAAATTGATTAATGAAGAATGTTCGTCATTTTTCATGACATGTCCATTGTCCAAGCATTGTAATTTACAATGCTTGGACATGCCATGTACACTGTACAGAAATATCTGATAAGTGATTAAGCACAATTATCGTTTGGTACAATGGTACGTAGTACGTACAACTAGTCTAATACTAGTTTGGTGCAACTATAATATTTGATAACTTAAATTAATAATTTCGAATTCATTAATAATTTAATGAAGTCATTGGCATTAGCAGAAAACAATTTTATTTCTGAAATTCCTGGTTGGCGGTTCCGCATTTGACAACTGCACACCTTGACTGCAGTTCAAAGAATCAAAGAAACAAGGTCGCGTGATACACATCATGATGTGCCTCACTGCCTCAATCAGCTAACATGCCTGATATGGTTGAGGAGGATACAATTGAGAGGCTTTGCGAGGGGGGCTGAGAGGGAAGCTGCGAGGGGGACTGGCAGGAGAGGATCTTATAACACAAGTTCTGAAGGGAGAGCTTACACCTCCCAATCATGTCACAGAGCATTGCTTTCAGGAGAATTCTCAGCAGCCTCAACGCCGACCACAAAGAAAACATCCGATGCAAGGAAGTCCACGATTTTTCGAAGTGAGGAACTGAATATTAAACAGGAAGGATTGCACAGGACAGTGTTTCTGTAACTTTTTGCTGAGTATAAACAATGAATTGAGATGCACAAAGACTACCCAATGAGAAGCTTCAAAGGTCGGAATAACATCATCATAGCATGTTTAGCATATGTTCACTGCCACTCGATAACAAGGAACCTAGTAAGGAAGTATAAACAGCGGTGAAATGGAACGAGCACTCACTATGTGATAGCAGCTGACAGAGCTGCAAGGCTACCTTGCCAGCTTTTCAAGTTTAAAAGATCTCTTGTTTTACTACTATAACGATAGTACTATAGTGGAGGAGTACTGAAGTACAGAGAACTGTTGTGGTGCACGTGCAGCTGCTGTTGGAAGCAGATGAGGATAATTTAGATTTAACATGGTATGACATAGGGGTTAGGAGAGGACAAAGAATAAGATTTAACATAGTATGACATACTCATAGGGGTTAGAATAGAAGAGGCAATATTCTAATATTATCCCGTATTTCGTCATGTGCGCTATATACAATGCTGTATGGTCTAGACTCTAGAATGGTACGTGGTATGTACATATGTAATCCGTATGCTCCCCTTACCGGCCCTATTGTACATTTCCACCATCATTTTATTAACCTGAGTACTGAGTACCTAGTCTGAAAAGAGTTTAACTGATAAATGTGGCTAGAATTCTTAGATTCTTGCCCTTCATTCATTACTTCATGCTTTCATCCCAATACATTTCTTGATGTTCTGTAAGGCAGAATTACACTCGGACTATCGATAGAGCCAATTACTACACGGGTATAGTATATAATCATGTTCTCAAAGCTCGCAACTGATTAGTAGAATTATGAATTGGTAAATGGTTCGTACAACCTATACTTGCATCAATTTCGAGTGTATGAGGTAGTCAATGCCCAGTATAAATCTATTTTCCAAACGACAATCACAGCTTTACAAGTGACAATAGGTGCTGAAGAAAAAGAAACTGTATAAATAAAAGTATGAAGGATATACTGTGTAATCTTATATCTGAAAGATTCAAATATTTTTCAGATGACGATGAAAATGAGTGTACCAGCGCGATCATTTCATACCGTACTATTTCAGTATTTCATACGGTAGAATTTAGGAATCATGTTCCAGTGAAAGTTAACTTTCAGTAGGTAAGTAGGTAGGTAAGTAGGTCAGTATATATTATCATTATCTTCAGAGAAAGAAGGTGAGTTCTGTGTAATGATATATATATATTACACTGATTACACTTCATTTAGCATCGGTATAATCATGTAATCATCTACACTCACTAGCTCACAAGATGATAGTCAACATCTTGTTTTATATGGAGATAATATGGGGAAGGATGATATAAAACATGTTTATCATCGACTCAAGGAACGTTTTCCCTGCCTCTTGAAAGAGAGAAAGAGTTGTGTCATGGGTTCTGGATATCATGATGAACCCGGAAACTGGTTAGGTGTACTGCACCGGGAAGGATATGATTTATTTGTTCAAAAACTCTTCAATGCCAAATAGACGGGGGTCTGAGCCTGATAGTTGTTTATGTTTTACAAAATGCTGTTAAAAAGTTAAAAGGATGAGAGGTTCCAAATGAGAGGAGGAGGGGCAGGGCACAAGACTGAGCTATTTGATATTGTAGGGTGCCAAATAACCGTCCACGGCCATAGTGAAATTTTTTAAATGTTACTGTCCACCGTCTATTTGGCACTGATGAGTTGGGCTGCGGCTTACCAAGCTTATTACTATTTACTTTCGATATGAATACTCATTTCTTATTGACGATACCTTACTATAAATAGTTTATGAAACGCAAGTGGTTCTCTGATATTGTTTCTATTTGATACCTACAAACTTATATCCAGATATCAAGACATGAAGCGTAGTATCGATTAGCTAAGTACCCTCCAGATATCAGGATGTACCGTGTATCCTGGAACATATAGCAACAACAGAACTATACAGGGAGGTATACACTGCAGCTATACACATCCTGGTTCCGGGATACACTCCAAACACTGTACGGTGGTTTCCTGATTACAAGTTACAGCATAAGCTGCCACCAACATCAGCCCAGAACATACTCAAATATAAGAAAACAACTCTGAATTTCTCTCTTTTTCTCTGCGTGTTACTACCCCCGCGCAGACATATTTTATACTGCACCTGATTGTCCTCTGAAGGAGGAAAACATGGCGCTGTTTCGGAACCTCCTTCTTCCTTGGAGGTTCATGGCTGCCACAGAAGCATCGTCCTTGGAGTAGCGGCGATTCACCTGGTCAGGACACGAGCGCTGGTTCTTATACTTAGAGTCGGGTGAGTCTTCTACTGTCATAGCGTGTGGGGTAGAGAGCTAGATCTATATAGTAGGGGTTAGTTTGGTGGTGTGGAGAGTTCGATCTATATGGTGGGGTTAGTTGTTTGATGTACAGAGCTAGATTCAGGTTATCGTGGTGTACCTATAATGTCATGAAAATGATGTGATGTCATATCTCAATAAAATACCAAGAGCTAATAATGACTTCATTTGAGATGTGTACAGAATGTGATCAAAATGATACGAAATATAGGTCATGAGACTGATCTCTGTAAAATAATGAAGCACCACCCGGTGATTACGTATTTTCCTCGTTTTTTAGAATTTTTAAACCCTTTCCCGGCTCCCTCCCTGATCCTTTACACGTTATTTTCAACAATTTCATGTAACGCTAGATGATGAAATATTTCTAATTATTTAACTCACAGCCCGTTCGCCGAGTTTGAAATCCAGTTTACGGAGCGGCCTCATACTTTTTTGGGATCGTTAAATAATAATGTTACTACACACGGATATCGGTGTGGATTTCCCATATTCCACTCGGCTTCGCCTCGAGGAATATTCACCAATCCACACCTCAATAGTGTGTAGTAACATCATATAATTTAACTCACAGCCTGTTCGCCGAGTTTGAAATCCAGATTACGGAGCGGCCTTGTACTTTTTTCGGATCGTTAAATAATAGTGTTACTACACACGGATATCGGTGTGGATTTCCCATATTCCACTCGGCTTCGCCTCGGTGGAATATTCACCAATCCACACCTCAATAGTGTGTAGTAACATCATATTATCCACTTCTTACCCATCATGGTACAGCCATAGATATAAAACTTTAAAATAAGCTACAAAAGAAAGCTAATGCCTGGTCTTTTCATACCCGAGCAATCTGTTAATCTATCCGCACACGGGAAGATGATCTAACGTACATCGTGTGTACCTACTTAGCTATTTGTTCGAACTGGCTGAGGATATAAAGAGTCCTCTCAAAAACCAGCGCTAAAATTCAGCTTTTCATCAGCATCATGATGATATCTGAAAACAAGGAGGAAATTGCAGGAGTCAAGGATGCCACCGATTTACCACAAAAACGGATAAAAAAATATGTTCCAAAAATTTTCCAAATACAGTAATTACGTTTCGTTAGTGCTTAAGTGCTAACCATAAGTCTGGCCAACTTCTGGCAATAGTCCTACGTATATTGTACCTATGGCTGTCTCGGACGAAATGACGGCAGTTAAGAGTTACGTCATGATGATGGTTTAGAATGGAGCGCTGATGACCTCAGAGGGTCTAGTAGACCCTGACAGCAGCGGGATATATGGTAGGGATGATACTAATGATAATCCGGTAAGTGATTTGGGGGTGTCTGTGATAGTATCTGTGTACTGGTTTACTAGCTGTGTATATGTTTAAACAGCAATATATATACGTTCTCCCTTTTCCTTGATGTAGCCAAGGGATTGGCTAGTGGCTACAGTCTGAGACTCCAAAGGACAGTGGTTTTTGAGTCCTGTGTTTGACAGCTGCGTCCGTTATATTTAAGATATTTTACTGATTTTATCAGAGATCTATTTTGGGATATTCCTATCTTCTTGGAGAAGGCTGTAATGATGGAGTGATCTGTGATGGGAATTGGGAATGCCAGAAATAGAATGTAGCACAAGTGAAAATGGATTCTTATCTCAAATGTATAGCAACATGTAAATGAATTAGAGAATGGAAATTAACAGCATAGCAGGTATCGAACAAAAAAAATTGTGAGAATTGTGGTTAAAAATGAATCAGAATTCACATTTACATAAAATCATAAATTATGAATACACGAAGCAACCGACGGACGATACAAATCATACAAATTTATGAAAATTTGTGTAATTCAGTTAAATTCGAATATGAGAATGGAATGCAGTGTTTCAGCAGATCACGACAGAATCTGCAGCCATAATTCAGATCATCTATTTATAGAAAACATTGACTATGGAAAAGAATTTGCTGCGATAGATATCTAGACATTCTACTATTCTACTACACAGGAGAATTGTACGAACAAATGCTCGAGTAAGCTTTACTTTCTAAGTTTCTGGACAGGATGGGCCGAGCAATATTTGAATTCAAAAAACTGTCCAGACAAACAGACAGTCCATATTATCTTCTAAGATACCTTACATTCAACAATATGGGACGAATTCACATCAACTAGTGAGATAAAATCAACACAGGACGGCTATGTAACTGAAAAGAAAATACATTGGGATGCCTACACAGAGATAACGAAGTTATCTAAGCAAGTTGTACAAAATATTATCATGTACAGCACGTCATGTACGTACCATGACACGCAAAGTCATATCAATCCGTATCAACATAATATCATATCGCATAATAACCATATACCAGGTACCTATTATCATGATGCCTCATTTTTAGATAACCCATTTAGCTCAAAGGAGTCTAGCAAGGAGAAAATTGATACAAAACGACAGCTCAATTTCCTCATTTTAGACTTCTTCCAGTATCAGTAGGTAGGCATCATGTCTCAAGACAATCTCAAGTCAGCTGATAAAGCAATAACTATGATAATTACCTACTTATTCACAGGTATTTCACCGAGACTTAGCTCATAACCTCATTAGTGTGCGGTCAAATGTACGGTTGGATTGAGAATGTACTGAAAAGTAAAAAGTAA
The DNA here is from genome assembly GCA_011033025.1 of Beroe forskalii. Taxonomy (NCBI): domain Eukaryota; kingdom Metazoa; phylum Ctenophora; class Nuda; order Beroida; family Beroidae; genus Beroe; species Beroe forskalii. Next base: position 259,776 of record WFMF01000187.1, read on the forward strand.
CCAATGAAAGAATTAGTCAGTTAGTGCTCCAGAGTACCTGTACCTATATCATCAAAAACGGGAGTTAAGAAGGTATTCAACTAAAGTTTGAAACTACTCATTTCCTATTAGGAACAAAACCAAAATTAAGAAAAAGTAATTTTAATATGATATTTATGTTGAAGGAATCACGAAGATACAAAATAAGCAGACAGTCAAAGATGGATGAGCCAGGCAAAATGTTAAATATTGTTTATATGTTTTTTAAATGCGTTGCTTGAGTAATTGAGGGTGGGCGACATCTCATCTCACGACATTTCATCTCAGGACACTTCATCTCCCTGTCCTGACCCTAACCATAACCCTTATTCAAACTCTAACCCTGACCCTAACCCAAACCCTAACCCTGACCCTAACCCAGACCCTTACCTTTGCGTAGAGCTGACATATTGCGAGATAAAGTGTCCTGAGATGAAGTGTCGTGAGATGAAATGTCCGTTCCTCGTAATTGACGGTTAAAAGATGGTTTCGTTGCAAGATATCTACCAAATTAGATACACAACTAAAGAAGTAGAAAGTACACACTAATAACTAAACAGTAAAAGGTATTGTAGGTATTTGTAGTCCCACCAAACCAATTAGTGGTTTGTGGTTGTGATGTGTGTGGTACCACCAGAACAGTCACAACTGAACAAGTAACAAGAAACCAAACAAACAATACAATGATTTGAAAGTATTCAGACCGTAGGTACAATAAGTAATTGAAAGTACCTCGGTAGGTGCCTCGATATACACAAATTGAAATTATCACGATCAGTACAAATAATAATAATAATAAATTAATAAGTCACCTTATCCACCCTCCCTCAGAGTACATTACGACACGCTAGCAAGGATTATGATGCAACGAATTATAACGGACGATGATGCAACTTAATCACATTAATTAACAAAACCTGTTCACGCAATAAGGAGTTAAGCAGAAATGACTGAAGTGTTGAGTGTAGTATTTGAGGCTGCGCGCAGCACGCACGGTTGAGAGTGACGTCATTATCAGGGTTAGGAGTATTGAGTTGATGACGTCACACCGCCTATTTATCCCGCGCAGGAGTACGGAGAGAGAGGGGATATGTGAAGGAAGGGGAAGGGAGGGTAAAGTCGCAAGATTACTGGTGTAAGCACTGCCAAAGTGTGAAGTGACACTTGGTGAAGCTAGGACACACGGCGCTGTAGTGTACAATGTACTAATCTACATGAATTGAATAAAATAGTGTATAACCCTGTGTAATCATGTAATGTATAGCGAAGTATACATGACATGTACATGACAAGTCAAATTCAAATGTAGTAAAAGCTTGAAAACGGATCTAGACGCGATCACTCACAGTGACTAAGCAGCGACTAATCGCCAAAGAAATGAGACAAAAATACGAAGAAACCAATTACAACTGACAACGCTTTAAAATAATCGGCTCGATGTCAAATGGTAAATGGTAAATGGCCGAGCGCCAACATAACGCACAGTATGATAATCAAAGATGAATAGATGATGATTGCTGGGAAAATAATATTGCAAGAGCTGAGCTGCGGAGTCGAGCATAATGGAATTTGATCACCCGAAACATAGCATCAAATCATTATGATTGTGTTAGTGATTTTATTAGGAATGACCGTGGTCAGGGTATCATGTTCACCAGGATGCTGGGGCACACTTTGTCGCTACCACATTTCGGGGTGTGTGCGTGTGACTGTGAGTGACTGTGAGTGTGTGTGTGTGAGTGTGTGTGAATGTGCGTGTGAAAATGTGAGTGTAGGAACTGGTGTAGGTAATTATTCAGGAACTCCCTCAATCCCCATAAGTTCATTTCCTAAGATCGGACTTTCTGCTAACTCAGATCTACCCAGCAACAGAACTTGCTATTCCCCTCTATAAACTCGTCATTAATTCGTTAATACTTTGAACTTTCAGTCAAGTTCAAAACTCATCAGTCATGAATACTTTGACGTTTCAGTAAATCGATAATCGGTGACCGGAAAGCATATTGTGAAATCAAATGTAGGTATTCCTATTTCCTGATCCGCCATGTTGGTACGCTAGGTAGTTTCGAGGATGACAGGTCTCAAGGTCCTGATCATTAGTGACAGAGTCCCGTACTTGAATAAAAGTGGTGATATTGTCTAAAGCCCAGACCCGAGCTGGTCCTTGCCACGACACACGGTACCTACACTTAGCAAGGGAGAAGCAATGGGTACAAGTCACAAAACCACGACACAGCTTAATGTAACGACATCTCCGTGTGTTTCTAACAGTCAGTGAAACACCGAAACATAAGTTAATGACTACGTGGTCCTATTTAACTGCTATAAGTGGCCCAGAAAAGACTCAAACTAAATGATATAAATACGCAAATTACTCCATAGGCAAGACAAGAAAAAGGGCAGAGGCGTATGTGAAAAAGCATCGAAGAAGAAAAAAGTAACGGATATTTGGATAAGTCAAATGGTTGGGGTGACACCTTGCAGAAAATACAATGTGAATTTTGAAAGGGAGAGAATACGCCACAGTCCATATGGTGTGAAATTCCAAGAAGGCGTCAGGAGACCTAAGAAGGCTGGAGTCACGCCAGCAACTCTAATAGTTGCTAAAAAGTCCATGTGGCATAACAAACACAACAGTGGGCAGGTACCGTGGAATGTGACCATGTATTCTGTTACCTGATACAACTTAAAGAGCATGGTTCTAAGGAAACCTGTTTCATAATTTCTTAGAGTGTCCACTATTAAAACTTTAACCCATTACAGCCACGTCCTATATAATATAGTACCGTTATATTGGAGTAGTTGCTGGCATGGAGTGGGTTAAAAGGGGACGGAACTGCAGGAGATCGACTCTGTCTGGAAGTCTTTATCTATAAGGACTTCCATACAGACACACCATCGCAGGATCTCCTGGCCCAGGGCGACTGTGGAGGATGGGGACTGATGGGGAGTGAGTCAAGTAACTCCCCCGGATTAACATTTATCAGAGTGGTGAGGTTGGAAAGTTGGTTCTAGAATTTTATATCTTAACCTATTATCAAAATTCATACACCTTGCGCAGCCTAACAGTTTTCTTCCACAGCCTGGCAATTGCATCGATGCCCTCTGATTTCTCATTCGGTTTTCAAGAAAGTTTCTCACATTCGTTTAACTCATAATATGTTCGCCAGGTTGATTGAATACTCATCATATGATCATAAGTATTGAGGTATTGTACTGAACATTAACAAATAACGCAATACTAGAAAGAAAGAGCGCTAAAACACAATCAAATCGCACTGCGTCGGCTGCAGGTGTTACACTGTACTATAGCTACAAACGTGTCTGTGTGGTATCGCATTATCTTGTCTACTGCAGTGGAACAGCTGTTTACACACTCTGTCATGTGATCTAGTTGTATTATTAATACGGTAATAACTCTTTAACTATCAACCATAGGTAGACAGAGTAGGAAAGCGTTATAATTACTGCACATTTACACCAAGATGCATCATTATACGTACCTATGTAACATAAAATTCCTCGTTTAACCCTAATAATTAAGAAGTTAAGGTGCTAATGGAAATAAAAGTAGGTATGTACAAGTTTTGTATAACAAACTCAAGTTTTGAAACAACAGCTAGTGAAACAGTAATTCTGGCACGAGTGACCAGCATATTAAAACTTAGAAAAATCAGAGAAAGATAAGGAACTGTCCGCGAAAAGGAAGACCTACAATGATATTCCTGAATATTACCCCGGTATATTAGGGAAATAAGTACCATTTCAAAATTCAATACTGAGAAACAAAATGGTAGAACCAGGGCAAAAATGGTGATGTCAAAAAATTATCAAAGACCAAAATGTCAAATTCAAGAAAGAGTGGTGTCTGTAATCAAAGTTTTGCAAAGCTCTTTCATTCCTTCATTGGGATAGATTTTGCACATTTGAGATCTTATTCTTAAAATTAGTTCTTACCCCTCATTTATGAAATCTTCTTTTCTAATTTTTATTAGAATAATTCTGGCAACAGCATATTAAACAGAAACATCAGAGTGTTTGAAGTCTCTTGATGTGGTAACCCAATGTTATACTGATAAAGGTGACCATTTAATTTATATAGAGCAAAGAAAACATAATTACCAACGTCTTGAACTTAAACATCAATCACATCGAAGGAGCGATTTATCGCTCTTCCAAATTAATCTTAATTAATATAAATTCAAATTTAAATGGAGCAATTAAGTACCTGTGTCTACTTTGGAGAGCTCCTCCAGTATTTTAAATATTTAACAAATTTCTTACAATTCTGAAGTTTTATTTGAATTCTGATGTTTTGAAGTTTTGACACTTATTCATCTAAATGAAATAAGAGCCTGGTGGTGGCATATTTTGAACTGTGCTTATGATTACTTCGCTTCCGACTTCGAAGCCATTTCCAGACAACTGTCAAACAGTTGCTGGCTGCTGTGAACCAACCATTGTTCAAAAATTTCTCATATTATCTAACAATCCCATGGTAATGATGACACGCCCTACAAACGTGACTGTGGCTTCACTTTAACTCCCACTGTCATGTTCAGGAGACTTCAACTGTCATTAAATTAGCGAAACGCTGGGAATCAATTCCCAAACTCTCAGGCTCTAATTTGGATATATAGCAATGCAGTGCAAACTACATCCAATTAGAAGTCGTCTCCACCAATTTACTGATAGCCTCGTCAGCAGACTTGTACATGGCACGTGTATAAACGACCTAAGGGTTTAAGGATGGGATGCTTGTATCTTTGTATATAGTTGTTTAAGTTTAAAGTGACTGACAGACAATCACTTTTTCGCCATTTGTTTACTTGTTATACATGGAATTGATTAAGAAATTTACCATTTTCTGGCAGAACACGATTATTGAGATTGATTAAATAAACAATCCGAAGGAACGTTTCAAGTTTGCATGTTGCAAAGCTGAACGCTGCAACAATAAATCATGTAAAATCAAAATAATTACGTTATTCATGTCATCAAGCAACATGTAGGGATGCGCAAAGCTATTTATTTAATATTCATGTTTATTTATTTTTACTATTACTTGATTCATATTCGAATGCTTGAAATCAAATCAAGCACAAACGCAGAAGTACGAATTAAGTGTTCTGTCACTTTTAAGCTTTCATTGACTTCCAATCAAAAGCACTGTTTTGGATACTTCAGGTATGGTGCAGTAATTCATTCAAAAACAGGGCTATTAAGACCCGCAGAGAAATGTATCTCACCTTGTTGCTATTATCAAAGTATTAAGACCCGCAGAGAAATGTGTTTCACCTTGGTTCTGTTGCTGTAAGAGCTGCTGCTGCTGCTGCTTCTGCTGAATGCTTGCCATCAGGATTTCAGGGAGTGTAGAGTGAGTCACCACGCTGTTACGATCATTAGAGAAGGGGATGGCAGGCTCTGACTTGTACTTGCTCCGGAAACCTTCTAAGCTGATATCTGAGTGGATTACGAAATATTAAGAGGGATAGTGAAAGGTTTGAGGAATATTAGAGACTTATGCTCATATTATCATGGATAATTAAGAAGGTACTTCAGAGGACTGCAATTGTGAGGGGTAAACACTAACAGGGAAGTTAGAATTTTAAGACTAATGCGAGATGGAGTTATCGACTTGGTGACACCACTCATGCGCGGAGTCAGAGTGGAGAATGGCCGAATCCGCATGAATGAACATTCTGCCAAGGCCCATAGACTTAAGAACCAATAGACTTCAGAACCAGCAGATTCCATATGATCATTAAATTCTAAATCAAGTGAAGACGACTTGAGGTGGTTATATAGTCAAAGACCAAACCCCCAAAAAAGCTCAGTCGTTAGATTTATTTGTTAAAAGCGTTTTCTCGACTGATTTCGGTAATTAAGACCATCAAAAACAAAATGGGCCTTGTTGCCAACGAAATTTTTGTTGGCAACAGGCCCAAATCGGCCACGCCCTTTTTTCTGTTATACGCTTGTCTGATTTTCTGTATCTCGGCCCAGGAAGGTCGTAGAGACTTCGTTTTGGGTGCAAAAGAATCGCAAGAAGGCCATGTTTCTATACAATTCTTCCTGAATAAATGCCCTTAAATGCTCAGGAACAAAGTTATTGGCGAAAAACTAATTTTTTGGTCATTCGCAAGACATGGCGGATGCAATTTTTGTGTCTCGGCCCAGGAAGGTCGTAGAGACTTCGTTTTGGGAGCAAAAGAATCGCAAAGGTCATGTTTCTATACAATTCTTTCTGGATATATGCCCCATAGTGCTCAGGAACAAAGTTATGGGCCGAGAACCACTTGTTCAGTGAAGTGCAATATACAGTTCAGAGGCAATTTTTGTATCTCGGCCCAGGAAGGTCGTAGAGACTTCGTTTTGGGCGCAAAAGAATTGCAAAAGCCATGTTTTTTATACAATTCTTCCTGAATATATGCCCTTAAATGCTCAGGAACAAAGTAATTGGCGAAAAACTAACTTTTTGGTCATTCGCAAGACATAACGGATGTAATTTTTGTATCTCGGCCCAGGAAGGTCGTAGAGACTTCGTTTTGGAAGCAAAAGAATCGCAAAGGTCATGTTTCTATACAATTCTTTCTGGATATATGCCCCATAGTGCTCAGGAACAAAGTTATGGGCCATAAATTGATTTTCAGTCATTTGCCAGACATGGCAAAGGCGGTTCTAGTAGTAGTATCTCAGCCCAGGAAGTTCTTAGAGTCTCCGTTTTGGACGCAAAGAATCAGTAATGGCTATGTTTTTATAGGACTTGTTATTAATAAACATATTATGGCATACAATACACCGGAAAAGAGCTATGGCAATACACTGATTTTCGGTCTTTCACAAGACATGGCGGATGCAATTCGTGTATTTCGGTATCATAACTCGGCCCAGATAGTTTGTAGATACTTCGTTTTGGACGCAAAAGAATAGAAAAATAGCTTAGTCTTACTAAAACGGCCAGGGTTGGTTTAATCGACCAGGCCGGTGGCAGCCATGCTGAGCATGGAGACTATCCCTAGTACACTAGGCGAAGGGTGTGAACTCCCGGGTGGTTTTAGGCCACCCGAGTGCCGGGGATATTCTGAGCTGAGCAGCCAGTCTGTCCAGGACCTCTCTGAACCGGCAAGCTGCCAACGCCCATGGCATCAATCAGACTGTAAAGCAAGACGAGGCATGCTCGCAGATTAAGTCAGAGATCTGCTGACAGTGGCTATGTACCACCTCCCTTCGTCTAGATGAGTCACTGGGAGGTCTGACCCAGCCAGACTGTGTTAATAATATTCCCATTGATTGGGATTAAACTAGGCTCAATGGGCAAAGCCCAGTTCCAGGGTGCAGCCTGGAACAGAAGGAAGGAACAAGAAAAGTAATGGTCATTTTCATTATATACAACAAGCCCTAAATTACATGCTCTAAATTTACATGTGTCAAGCGTTACCCTTCAAAGTTCAATTGAAAGACCATTGCTGGTTTGATTACGGGCCTGCCTACCGTACTAAGGGCTTAAGGGTGAGGGATTCTTCTCGAGTCTATGCAGCCTGGCAGTTCACTCAGCCGAGCAAACACGAAACTGGGCAGGAGCAATAAATAAGAAGCTGCCCATTACAATTTATTTTAATCCTTATATTCCGGTCATTGGCTGTTAAGTGTTACAGCTGTTTGAATGGACGTAAAATCTTCAAATAAAATGAAATCAAAACTCTGCAAACTCGCTTTTCGTCCCATAACTCTGTACATGAGTATTCTAAAGCATATGATTATTGACAAGACGCACATAAACACGACGATTACATGGAGAAAGTCTCAAACATCAAGGGTACCAGAGGCATCCCTGCAGCTACAACCCGCCAATGCCGTAAGTGGTTTCCGGTGACCCATAAGCTCGCAGTGCCCCTCTGGGACATGGTTAGTGGTTACCCCTCCTTTACAATAGAATGCATGACTGTACACAACAATATCCCCAGAATCACACTTAACCCGAACCCCTTACCCTAACTCTGACCTAGAGTACTAACTATAACCCTTATCTATGGCCTAGAAGCCTCTTAAGTTAAACCCCTGGCTCATATAAAGATATAACTTAATAACAATTACCGGTACTAACTACAGCCCAACCCTAATCCTCGCCCCTAAGGGTTAGTAAGGGTCAGGTTGTGGGGTTTGACTAGCATTAAAATCCAAAAGGCGTGAGGACTCCGATTATGGGCGACAATCAGGGCTTGAGTTATGGATATAATATAGGGCTGCGATTATTGTTGGAATGTTGGGGTTCTGGGCTGGAGTTTGGGGTTTGGCTTACCGGCTTAGGTTTACGGTAGGTGGTAGGGTTATGGTTAAAGTTAAATAAGAGGTAAGTGGTGACCGGTGAGGGATTGAAGGTAGGGATTTTGTAATTGTTGCAGTAAGGGCTTTAGGCCTCAATAAGGGTATGTATTAGGTCACGAGATAGGGTCAGGCCTAAAATTAGAGTTAGAGTTCCTGGGCTGAGATACAAGAACTGCCTTTGCCATGTCTTGCAAATGACCAAAACAGTTTTTGCCCATAACTCCGTTCCTGAGAATCTTAGGGCATTTGTCTATTCGACAACTAACAAGTCGTATATAAACATGGTCATTGCGATTCACTTGCACGAAAAACGAAACCTCTACAAGAACTGCCTTTGCCATGTCTTGCAAATGACCAAAACAGTTTTTGCCCATAACTCCGTTCCTGAGCATCTTAGGGCATTTGTCTATTCGACAACTAACAAGTCGTATATAAACATGGTCATTGCGATTCACTTGCACCAAAAACGAAGCCTCTACCAGTCTACCACCTTCCTGGGCCGAGGTACAAAAATTGCGTCTGCTATGTCTGGCGGATGACTGAAAATCAATTTATATGGCCCATAACTTTGTTCCTGAGCATTATGGGGCATATATCCAGAAAGAATTATATAGAAACATGACCTTTGCGATTCTTTTGCTTCCAAAACGAAGTCTCTACGACCTTCCTGGGCCGAGATACAAAAATTGCCTCTGAACTGTGTATTGCGCTTCACTGAACAAGTGGTTCTCGGCCCATAACTTTGTTCCTGAGCACTATGGGGCATATATCCAGAAAGAATTGTATAGAAACATGACCTTTGCGATTCTTTTGCTTCCAAAACGAAGTCTCTACGACCTTCCTGGGCCGAGATACAAAAATTGCATCCGTTATGTCTTGCGAATGACCAAAAAGTTAGTTTTTCGCCAATTACTTTGTTCCTGAGCATTTAAGGGCATATATTCAGGAAGAATTGTATAAAAACATGGCCTTTGCAATTCTTTTGCGCCCAAAACGAAGTCTCTGCGACCTTCCTGGGCCGAGATACAAAAATTGCCTCTGAACTGTGTATTGCGCTTCACTGAACAAGTGGTTCTCGGCCCATAACTTTGTTCCTGAGCACTATGGGGCATATATCCAGAAAGAATTGTATAGAAACATGACCTTTGCGATTCTTTTGCTCCCAAAACGAAGTCTCTACGACCTTCCTGGGCCGAGATACAAAAATTGCATCCGCCATGTCTTGCAAATGACCAAAAAATTAGTTTTTCGCCAATAACTTTGTTCCTGAGCATTTAAGGGCATTTATTCAGGAAGAATTGTATAGAAACATGGCCTTTGCAATTCTTTTGCACCCAAAACGATGTCTCTACGACCTTCCTGGGCCGAGATACAGAAAATCAGACAAGCGTATAACAGAAAAAAGGGCGTGGCCGATTTGGGCCTGTTGCCAACAAAAATTTCGTTGGCAACAAGGCCCATTTTGTTTTTGATGGTCTTAATTACCGAAATCAGTCGAGAAAACGCTTTTAACAAAGAAATCTAACGGATGGAGGTTTGGTCTCTGACTAATACAACAACATTGGCGAAATGAATCTGATTATTTTGGAAATGGCTCTGAACATTAGTTTACCCTACGATCAGGGCATCAATATCACATAGATTAGGAAATTTGATAAATCATTACCAGCGAGAGTGAAATTGACCATGACTCTGAGATTAGAGACGAAATCCAGGTAAAACACGGCAAACAACGCAGGAGTTGTCACTCTAACAAGGATTACGCGAGTAGAGGAGTGACTAGTTGACACAATATGACAACGTGGGCAGTGACGAATAGGCTCACATATTAGCAACTGTCCGGTAATCTATTAACAATCTGACATACACGTTATAGCAATATTACGAAAACCTACATATTACACCGTAATAACCATACAACGACACACGCTCTGTACGCCGGACTCTGCCGGACTCCGTCACTCACTTCTCCTGGTCAGACTCTGGCGTCCGGGGCTGGTCCGGGACAACTCGAGCGCCCCATGGGACGACGACCTGTCCTTATCTCCCCGCAGGAAGTTCTTGAAAAAGCCAAAAGGGGACGAGGGAAGGTCTATACCCTTTTTTACATTACTGTAAAACATAACAAACAGAAACACAACCTAACATTTGACGCTTCCTTTGGACACTTCACCACCTACTACATTGTGCAGTCACGTGACCGAACAAGACACGTGACCCGTCGTTAACGAATCAGCGCGTTGTCAGGGATACACGTGACTGTCACGTGCACTCTGTCAGCATCTACTAACGGAGTGCTATTGTACATATCCGCTGTATACATCATGCAAGCCATACTGTTAGCTGTAGTAGTGTCTTACTTCTCATACTGATAGTAGCGTGATTGATACATTGTTAATCAGGCAACGTTAATTGCACTTCAATCTCAGCCGAGGTAGAGCACTTTTAAAACATGTTTTATATTTTGTTTGACAGATGTGCTGTATAAACACGCAGTGCATTGTGTACTGGCTGTGGTAGCAGACATCACGATTTGTTCTTAAATCGGGTGATGAGTAGACAAAGCGTTATTTGACACGCGAATTTGTCAGGCGGTGGTCATATTATTACTGCGATCCTACGTGTGGTCGTTTATATCTTGATACCATCAACGATAGGGTCACAAATTTGGGTAGGTCTGCTTACCGTATGACTTGATCAACAATTTTCACAGGAATAGCGAAATAAATGTTTAATGTCTTTCTCATACTGGGTAATTTAATGTAAGGCCTTCATTCCATGAATCGCATTTTTGGGAATATCGAAATATTCAAGGCTAGGAATCTGACAAATATTCAGGTCTTAGCACCTTAACCGAGTTAGGAAGGCTAGTGCTTTGGTCACGAGTATGCGGATACTAGAGTGACTCACATGAAAAAGACCTGTGAACACACTTTTACACCGCTTATTCGTGTAGGTACTATAATATTCTAACTTCTTCATTCCGAAAATCACTGGTCAATCTAACCATGAGTCAGGTCTACAAAAATAAAATCGTGTGATACCTATTTTAGAAAATGGGCTGCTCGAATATATCAATCCCCCATTTCTATGGGGACGGCGACATTTTCATTTTGACATTTTTCTTGCATGTTTATTGTTTTGACACTTTGGACGCTTTTCATCGCGTTTTGACACTTTTGGACGCTTTTCGTGCACACTTCAACCGAAATTGACTCTTTTGTCGCCGATCCTCTAGAAATGGGGGGCATTTCATCTAATACTTATGAATAAATGAATTGATTAAAAATTAAGTTTCGATTGAATTTTTCTCATCCAATTAATTGATACCAATTAGCAATAAATAGGAATAATAAAAATGGTAGGAGAATAATTCGAAAGGAATTCAAGCTTTAAAACATGCTTCAATTGAACATTTCATAGAATATGTGCTAGATTGCTTAATAAATTAATAATTTGTTTCAAAAGTACTTACTCTTTATCAACAGTTAACTGCAGACATGATCATCAGCTATCCTCAAATTTGATTGTGTATTTAATACAATTGATTGTACAATACTTACCAACTGTCGTTCTGAATGAACCTGAAATAAATGCATTACATAGATAACTACATTCAAAAAACAAACGTAACTAACCAGGTACCTAATGAAGTATCAGGTATAATGTTATACATTGTCCGCAAATTAGCAATAAATTACTTAACAAGAACACTATTTATCAGTGTTTGTACCTACCTATGAATTTGCTAATGAAATACTCATGCAAGTTAATTTATTCGTTTTCGATGAAGGTAATATGGGTTCTGGTTCATTTTTCCAATATTTTAAAAGTTAGTCAGGAATTTCAGGCAAATACCTATCTGAAATTTCCGTTCTAAATGTAACTCCTTTGATGTTTTGGGTCTGAGTTGTTAATTTATAAGTCTTCAAAATTCTTGTGTATGTAAAGAAATAATAGCAATATTCCCTATTCTCAATGCAGTGGGTAAATTCACCAAGATACATTGTTATGTTAATACCTTCATTATATGAGAATTTAGGGATGGGATGCCATGTCACAGAATGTTTCCAAAAAACATTCATTCTTTGGCCTTGTGATTGAAAAGGATTTGAAAATTTGAGTCAATATACACTTCATAGACCTTCATCCTTCAATTCAATTTTTAAACAATTGTGTTTGTACAACACTGTTCTGGAATCTTAGAAGTTCAGCATTGTTTTATCATAAATAATTATACCTGGAAGGTAAAGATTTTGCCTGACCTATTCTTATACTATTCTTCAAAATTGTTCAGCAAAATTCATAGTCGAATTTGAACTATTGGCTCACATTTGATTCTACTCAGTAGGTACTCATGGTTCATTGAAAACGAGATGATGCAAAAAACAAGAAATAAAAGTGGCAATCAACTAATTAGAACAGCATATAACATCAAAATATAACTGATTGGGCATCACAAATAATAACCAAACATAGCCAATATACTAATATATTATTAGAGATATTAATTGTTTCGATACTCAAATAGAAGAATATAAGGAGGAGCAACACATCAAACAATACAGTCAATGGTAATGGTGGGAGCCGATTGTCTAAGCAAAGAAGCCTATGATGTTTTAGCACATGAGCTCTTATCAATATGCAGTATGCACTTAGTAACTTTGTTAACAATATGGTCCCTTATCATGATAAGGAACCATATTGTGATATCATAGCAAAGGGTATGTGTAGGAACTTGATTATAATGATGTTACCTACGTACTCATACAAATTAGCTACAACATAATACATACACTTTCAATACTAGAGCAGGGCCTATGCCCTCTGGTCACAGCAAAAGCCTGGATGGCCCCATCTTTTGAACTTAGTAAGTTAGTGGTCATAATTTGTACTCACTTATAATCTTATAGGTACTGATCATGGTAGGTACTTTGTGCTGGATGATATTTTCAAAATGTTGTCAAAAATCACTGACATGAACATTCTGATCTTCACTATGCTTTTAAGGTCCCCCATAGAAATAAAAAATTCTCATGAAGATATCACTATCCTTGACAAGTTGGTTACAATATAATTGTACAACCACTATGAAGTGGTCTTACAAATACTCTTGGAAAATTTGGACAAATGAGATGGTGTGATTTTTGACTGAATGACTTATGAGAATTCATAAGACAACTCCATAGTGGTTGTTGAGTTACTTTGTAACTCTGTAGTTAATATGTGACGTAAAAGTGAAATGTATAGTTGCCACGTGACTGTACACTTACCAATATGAAGAACCAATCATGGAAGAGCTCCTGGGGAATTAGTGCAATGCAGAGCCAGCTACCAAAGCAAAGTTCCAGATTAAATGACATGCAATCAAATACCTACTTTGTGAAATCAGAAAGGCATTTTGTTTATTTTCAGTTGCCAAATCTCTCAGACTTTGTCCAACCTGATTTTGTGACCATGCATTTGTAACTAGGGGAATCATGAAAATCGTGTTTTGAGCATTTAGTTCCACTTCATGATGTTGCAACCAATTTCCTTTTAAACTGTAGAAGGGCATTTCATTTATTTTGGTTTTCAAATCTCTGGGACCATGCACTATCCATTTTTTGACTGTGCCAGATATACCTACCTATATATCAAAAAATAAATCTATAAAGGTATAAACAATCTTTAGCCCACAATATACCCTTCTCTAATAAAAGCAGTGAAGAAGACTCTGTACAGTTGACACACAGGGGCTGGTTGATTAGATCATCAACAGTGGACTTGAAAATACTATGGTCTCCAACACAGAGACATGCAATCCTACAGGAGCATCTTGGTAGGCAAATACTCCGGGTGGCATACAATCATCAAATCCTTGAACTGGTTCTAAGAACTGCCTTCACAGAGCTGTTTGGGGACACCAAGGGTCCAGAAGAGCAAAAGAGGCCTTCTTCATGTTGAAATTCATGAAGCCTGCTGACCCACTCTAAAACTAACAGACCTTCAACTCCCTGATATCGATAAAACCTTCCTTGTGGACAAAGCTTCTGTCCTCTCCTTCATCCAGCAGTGCTCAAAATATAAGAGCAAGCACACCTCTTACCCGGACCCAGAGCTGGCATGCAGTTCTCATCCATGGCATGGAGGGACACCAGGCACATATGAACATGCCACTTGGATGTCAAAGGCCAATATCTACAGAATAAATTAAAAATGTCTGTGTCTTTTGTGTATATTTCACAAAACGGTTTTGCACTTGCTGAGCTTGGTAAACACGTATATCCCTGTTTGGTCGTTTGGAAGCGCACGGCGCGTACACACACGACGACACCTATGCAATGCCTTCATCTGAAGAGTTGTCGTGCGATGTTCCTAAGCCCGCATAGCAGGTGTGTGGAAGCGTTCCTAAGCCCGCATAGGTGTGCGTACGCGCGCCGCGCAACACAGACAGGGATATACGTGTTTAGCAAGTGGAAGCGCGCCACGCGACGAAAACTTGCCAGACGTTGCCTGCCCCATGCGCGTCGGGGCGCGCGCGCTTTGCGCGCGCGAGGGGGCCAGGCAACGCCGCGCCTGGTAAACAGGGATATACGTGTTTAGCAACGTACGCTGTATGACCCGTTAACGACAGCGCCCGCCGCGCTGATTCTCGAGACTCGAGAGGGTCTGTCACCGTCAGACAACTGAAGAGGAACGACGCAGACGTTCCTAAGCCCGCATAGGTGTGTGTACGCGCGCAACGCAGACAGGGATATACGTGTTTAGCAAACGCAGACGTGACGCACGATGCAAGTCGCGCGGCGCGCGCGGAATTGAAAAAGAAATCTTTTTTCAAGACATCAATCTGCAAGACTTTTCTTACTCCATGTTACGGAGCCTTATTTTGCGCGCGCAAGCGCGCCTCTTCAGAGAAGAGGCAAAATAAGGCTCCACCATAATGGTAATAGTCGATGCGCGTCGTAACTAATTATCGCGCGCGCTGAAAATATCCCGCGCATTGGATTCATCGTGGATGGTTTACATAACATGAATTGCACCGCGGCTGCACGATATGTCATTATGCAGTAAAGAGAGCCGGTGCTCACGAGCAGCAAGCATAATCAAACGGGGTACAAGGAGCCGGTGCTCACAGTTTCACAAGCAATTAGCCAAATCAAATGGAGTAGATAGATCCGGGCCCATAGAGTCACAAGCAGCAAGCATTATCAAATGGGGCAGATAGAGCCGGGCCCACAGGCCAGAGTCACCTGCAGCAAGCATAATCAAATGGAGTAGATAGAGCCGGGCACACAGAGTCTCCTGCAGCAAGTATAATCAAATGGAGTAGACAGAGCCGGGCCCACAGGCCAGAGTCACCTGCAGCAAGCATAATCAAATGGAGTAGATAGAGCCGGGCACACAGAGTTTCCTGCAGCAAGCATAATCAAATGGAGTAAATAGAGCTGGGTCCGAAGAGTCACAAGCAGCAAGCATAATCAAATGGAGTAAACAGAGCCGGGCCCACAGAGTCACTTGCAGGAAGCATAATCAAATGGAGTAGATAGAGCCGGGCCCACAGAGTAACCTGCAGCAAGCATAATCAAATGGAGTAGATAGAGTCGGGCACACTGAGTCACAAGCAGCAAGCATAATCAAATGGAGTAGATAGAGCCGGGCCCACAGAGTAACCTGCAGCAAGCATAATCAAATGGAGTAGATAGAGTCGGTCACACTGAGTCACCTGCAGGAAGCATAATCAAATGGGGTAGATAGAGTCGGGCACACAGAGTCACCTACAGCAAGCATAATCAAATGGAGTAGATAGAGCCGGGCACACAGATTGTCCTGCAGCAAGTATAATCAAATGGAGTAGATAGAGCCGGGTCCACAGATTCTCCTGCAGCAAGCATAATCAAATGGAGTAAATAGAGCCGGGCCCACAGAGTCACAAGCAACAAGCATAATCAAATGGAGTAGATAGAGCCGGGCACACAGAGTCACAAGCAGCAAGCATAATCAAATGGGGTAGATAGAGCCGGGCCCACAGAGTCACTTGCAGCAAGCATAATCAAATGGAGTAGATAGAGCCGGGCACACTGAGTCACTTGCAGCAAGCATAATCAAATGGAGTAGATAGAGCCGGGTTCACAGAGTCACCTGCAGCAAGCATAATCAAATGGAGTAGACAGAGCCGGGCCCACAGAGTCACCTGCAGCAAGCATAATCAAATGGAGTAAATAGAGCCGGGCCCACAGAGTCACAAGCAGCAAGCATAATCAAATGGAGTAGATAGAGCCGGGCCCACAGATTCTCCTGCAGCAAGCATAATCAAATGGGGTAGATAGAGTCGGGCACACTGAGTCACCTGCAGCAAGCATAATTAAATGGGGTTCATAGAGCCGGGCACACAGAGTTTCCTGCAGCAAGCATAATCAAATGGAGTAAATAGAGCTTGGTCCGAAGAGTCACAAGCAGCAAGCATGATAAAATGGAGTAGATAGAGCCGGGCCCACAGAGTAACCTGCAGCAAGCATAATCAAATGGGGTAGATAGAGTCGGGCACACTGAGTCACCTGCAGGAAGCATAATCAAATGGATTAGATAGAGCCGGGCACACAGAGTGTCCTGCAGCAAGCATAATCAAATGGGGTTCATAGAGCCGGGCACACAGAGTTTCCTGCAGCAAGCATAATCAAATGGAGTAAATAGAGCTGGGTCCGAAGAGTCACAAGCAGCAAGCATGATAAAATGGAGTAGATAGAGCCGGGCCCACAGATTCTCCTGCAGCAAGCATAATCAAATGGATTAGACAGAGCCGGGCCCACAGAGTCTCCTGCAGCAAGCATAATTAAATGGAGTAGATAGAGCCGGGCCCACAGAGTCTCCTGCAGCAAGCATAATCAAATGGAGTAAATAGAGCTGGGTCCGAAGAGTCACAAGCAGCAAGCATGATAAAATGGAGTAGACAGAGCCGGGCCCACAGAGTCTCCTGCAGCAAGCATAATCAAATGGAGTAGACAGAGCCGGGCCCACAGAGTCTCCTGCAGCAAGCATAATCAAATGGATTAGATAGAGCCGGGCACACAGAGTTTCCTGCAGCAAGCATAATCAAATGGAGTAAATAGAGCTGGGTCCGAAGAGTCACAAGCAGCAAGCATAATCAAATGGAGTAGACAGAGCCGGGCCCACAGAGTAACCTGCAGCAAGCATAATCAAATGGAGTAAATAGAGCCGGGCCCACAGAGTCACAAGCAGCAAGCATAATCAAATGGAGTAGATAGAGCCGGGCCCACAGAGTAACCTGCAGCAAGCATAATCAAATGGAGTAGATAGAGTCGGGCACACAGAATCTCCTGCAGTAAGCATAATCAAATGGAGTAGATAGAGTCGGGCACACAGAGTCTCCTGCAGCAAGCATAATCAAATGGATTAGATAGAGCCAGGCCCACAGAGTTTCCTGCAGCAAGCATAATAAAATGGAGTAGATAGAGCCGGGTCCACAGATTCTCTTGCAGCAAGCATAATCAAATGGAGTAAATAGAGCCGGGCCCACAGAGTCACAAGCAACAAGCATAATCAAATGGAGTAGAAAGAGCCGGGCACACAGAGTCACAAGCAGCAAGCATAATCAAATGGGGTAGATAGAGCCGGGCCCACAGTCTCCTGCAGCAAGCATAATCAAATGGAGTAGATAGAGCCGGGCCCACAGAGTCACCTGCAGCAAGCATAATTAAATGGAGTAGATAGAGCCGGGCTCACAGAGTTTCCTGCAGCAAGCATAATCAAATGGAGTAGACAGAGCCGGGCCCACAGAGTCACCTGCAGCAAGCATAATCAAATGGAGTAGATAGAGCCGGGCACACAGAGTTTCCTGCAGCAAGCATAATCAAATGGAGTAGATAGAGCCGGGCCCACAGAGTAACCTGCAGCAAGCATAATCAAATGGAGTAAATAGAGCCGGGCCCACAGAGTCACAAGCAGCAAGCATAATCAAATGGAGTAGATAGAGCCGGGCCCACAGAGTAACCTGCAGCAAGCATAATCAAATGGGGTAGATAGAGCCGGGCACACTGAGTCACCTGCAGGAAGCATAATCAAATGGGGTAGATAGAGCCGGGCCCACAGAGTCACTTGGAGCAAGCATAATCAAATGGATTAGATAGAGCCGGGCACACAGAGTCTCCTGCAGCAAGCATAATCAAATGGAGTAGACAGAGCCGGGCCAACAGAGTCACCTGCAGGAAGCATAATCAAATGGATTAGACAGAGCCGGGCACACAGAGTTTCCTGCAGCAAGCATAATCAAATGGAGTAAATAGAGCTGGGTCCGAAGAGTCACAAGCAGCAAGCATAATTAAATGGACTAGACAAAGCCGGGCACACAGATTCTCCTGCAGCATTAAGCATAATCAAATGGGGTAGATAGAGCCGGGCCCACAGAGTAACCTGCAGCAAGCATAATCAAATGGAGTAGATAGAGCCGGGCCCATAGAGTCACTTGCAGCAAGCATAATCAAATGGGGTAGATAGAGCCGGGCACACAGAGTCTCCTGCAGCAAGCATAATCAAATGGAGTAAATAGAGCCGGGTCAACAGAGTCTCCTGCAGCAAGCATAATCACATGGAGTTGATAGAGCCGGGCACACAGAGTCTCCTGCAGCAAGCATAATCAAATGGAGTAAATAGAGCCGGGCTCACAGAGTTTCCTGCAGCAAGCATAATCGAATGGGTAGATAGATCCGGGCCAACAGAGTCTCCTGCAGCAAGCATATAATAAAATGGTGTAGATATAGCCGGGCCCACAGAGTCAAATCTCACAAGCATAAAGCAAATATCAATTAGCATAATCAAAACGGGTAGAAAAGTAGAAAGAGCCGATGGCCACACAAAACAAATAATTTAATGAAGTAATGAGTAGCAACGAACTGCGTAAAAACATCAACTGTTTATGGAAAGCCGGACACATTCCTCACTCTAGTGCTCGGCAGATAGTTTATTCCATATATGGGTATCACCTGACAATTATTTCAAGGAACGCCTGTTAAACCTGACCTACGTCATCACGTTATCCAACGCGACTGGGAGATCTCAAAATATGGTCATCTCTGCTAGAGTGACTCTCAACCTAGAGCGCTAGGGGTGACAGCGCACTCAAACAATTAATGCCCAAATATGGTTGAATCACTTAATAGGGGCGTAAAATATGCGCCCCGAGCTGAGAGCGAATCTTGCCATTGTTGCGTGGCCCTGTTTGTGACTTTTTCTACAGCGCTGCAGCATGAACAAACAGGGACACGTAACATGTGGTAAGACTTTTTCCAGACTCCAACTCCCTACTTGAACACCAACATGATCCCTTAAGGTAATGCAATTGCAATGTTGAGAGCAGCAGGATCTAAGTGAGTCACACCAAGATGAGTGGTGTGCAGGTATCTTCAGTCCAATACCTACCTCAGCTTTTGGGGTGTTTAAATTGCATTTTTTGTTTGGAATTTTCAGCTCTATTTAAATAGTATTGCCATTTTTCTGGGTATTTTGGGCTTTTTCTAAAATAGTACCATTTTTATTGATTGAATTTTGTACATTTTTAAGTTGTGCCTATTCATAAATATTTATTTTTAGTTACTTTTTTCTCAATTGTGTTTTTCATGCAACTTCTGCATAACAGAGATCCACTCAGGCCACTTGTATCAAGCATTATACTGTCTTAGTCTTAGTAAAATGGCCAGGGTCGGTTTAATTGACCAGGCCAGTGGCTGCCATGCTGAGCATTGAGACTATCCCTAATATGCTAGTCCAGAATACAGGGTCTATTCCAGCATTTTGAACTTGAAGGTCACATGAACCGAAAAGATGTTAGAAGTTCCCTGTTTAGGGTAAGTTCATGACAGTTGTTCATTAATCATGATAGTGTTCCTAAATCAGAGTTATTGGGAGAGGACATTCTTTCCACATGAGCTGCAGTTTATAGTATTTATTTCTAAGGGTGTAGATGTACAGAAATTTGTTGCTTGACAGAGGCAGTGAGGGGTTCTTGAGTGGCCTTTGAGAGTTTGAGGGATGAAGCCATATTTGATGTTTTGTTGTACAAAGTGAGTACTGGATATTGGGCTGTGCCCATGTTGATTCAATATAATTAATATTAATTCATTATAATCCCTTGAAGATGGTCCTCAAAGGAATGATCAACCCATAGATACATATTATGTACCTATATATGGGTTGATCATTCCTTTGAAGACAGTCTTCAAGTAAGTGTACCTGGATTATAATGAGTTAAGTAAAAAGATTAAAGAATAGTATAGGTATAGAAAGATGGGGCTAGGGTGGTTATAATGTGAAATTAAAAGTTAATAGGAGGAGTTGGATAGTGAACCCAATGTAAACCCAATTTTTGTTTTTCTCTTGAATTTGTGTTTTTCTCTTGAACCCTGATAAGCCAGGGATAAAAATTCTTAATTTACAGGGGTTTATCTAGGTCCCCCAAGCGAAGAATTGATCTTGTTAGTTGATGTTGATGAAAGTTTGCTGTCACATTTCGAATCTGTGGTTCAGTTAGTATGAACTTCAAATTCCATCAAATCTTCACAATTTTCATAAAATCTCCCAGAAGTTACCCAAAATCTCTTTCAATGTTAACTTATATTTGGTCAAATACCCCTTACCTTGATCTGCAAATGTATGCATTGAGTTATTTCAGAATTATATTTTGTTGTATTCATTTATCTTGAGGAATGAATATATAAATGATAAGTGAAAAGCCCATCAAAGATGGGCGAATAATATTTTCTGATGCTGATTTGAAACTTGAAGATCCAGCCATTACTATATCAAACCTTGAACAGCTTATATGTGACATTAGCACCAATTTAATTTCAGAAGACATTTTTCAGTCACAAGTCAAAGTCATTTTAAATGACTTGAAATGGGAAGCATCAAAATGTCTTCAATATTTTGAGATTGCAGTGTTTGGTTCCTCAATGAATGGATTTCGTAACAAGGCATCAGATATTGACTTTGTAGTTGATTTAAAACAAGATGGAATTGAAAATCAGTTATGTGTGTTGCAGAATTTCTTGATCCATTCAAAAACTTTTCAGATCAAGCAGGTTATAAAGCAGGCATATGTGCCAATAATAACAGTGAAACATCATGCTACTCAAATGTACTGTGACATATCTTTTTCATCCCCAACTATTTCTCGAAGAGATGTCATATATAACACCAATCTTCTCAAGACATATTCCTGCACATTCCCTGTCATTGCAAAAAGCTTCAGATTTTTCAAGCATATATTGAATTTTACAAAGTTTGGAAGTGTTAGGACATCAGGACTTTCTACTTATACTCATATTCTTTTGTTCATTTATTTCCTAACTCACAAGCGGGAGCCAAAGATTCCTCTCATCGACCCAAAATCACTCAGATTTAAGAATAATCAGCTTTTCCAGAATTTATCTGCAGCTGAATTGATCCTTGACTATCTTCGCTACATTTCTTGTGAGCTTGATTCTGCCAAAGTCTCAATTGATATCAAATCTGCAAATGATATTTCACGGCCAACTAATTTTGGTTCACCAGGAAAGCTGACAGTACCTGATCCTTATGTTAATAAAGATCTTGGAAAATACATGAAAGAACATCAACTTTATTGCTTCAAACTATTTTGTTACCATTTACTGCAGCATCTGTTGTCAAATGCTTCAGGAAGTGTACATAACCTTGACAGATGGTGCTCCCAATATGATCCCACAAGTCTGAAAACTCCATCATTGAGCCCTAACTGCAGTAAGTATTTCAAATAATAGTCACATAATTCTGGTCATCCTTTGAAAATTCTACACTTTTGTCATTTTTGTACTCAATTTAAATGTGACCCATTTAATAACCCTATTTTAATTAATTTTTAGAATATCAGAATGCTGACATCAAATATACAATACATACAGCAATAATGTTTATTTCTTAATTGTGTTGAGAAACATTGTTATTGTGACTTGATTGTAAATGCCAAGACTTGACACAATAGCTGGTCGGACTGAACGGAACCTCTCAGCTTCAGTAATCAGTTCCTTGTTTGCCATTTAAACGGAGTGATCTTAATATTTGGGTTTAAACAATTTATGTAGACACGTAGGCTTGACTCACATTATGTTTCCCTTTGTTCAGGACCTGCATTCCTTGCTCCCAATCCAAAGAATTTCACAAAGCGTAAGAAAACAACAGCTCCTAAATCAGCCTTTTCTTTCTCTGAAAGTTGGGAAGTTACCATACCCTCTAATGTGACTCATCACTCTGGTAATGACTCAAGAAACAGAAAATCAACCTCAGAGTCGTCATGTGACTACAGAACTGTGGTCGATGTTGACTGGGCTGATATGTTGGGTATTTCATTTTTTATCTTTTCATAGTTTCCTTATATTGCTCAATACATACTCTGATAGAGTATTTTCAATCCTCTGATATTCTGATATTTTTGCATTTTTAAGGTGCATTTACTCTAAGTCAAAGCATAAGTCTCAACTCTTAAGGCATCCTTCATATCATATCAATGACCCATCCACTGTAGTGCATTTAGTGCAATGCAACTAGCCCTCTTGCAGTGATCATTAAGCTCATTTTTGAAGTGTTAAATAATCGTAAATTTAATCTACGTGACTTATGAAATATGAAACTCATCTTCACCACTCTTTTCTCCGTAGGACCAGCCCTGAATCTAGTTACCGACATGATAGACACTGGAGTTCCGGAACTGCAGTGTGTGCTGGTGTTTGGTAGAGAAACTGAGCTGCAGTTAATGGAGGAGGTGTTCAGACACCTGCCTCTGCCTCAGAATCTAACCGTGTCTAGTTGTTTTTCCAGTTGTAAACCCGGAACTCAGCTTTACCTCACCACGTATCATAATACGGTGAGATGCTGTATGGGGGTATATGATATATCAGTAATCTTAATAATATTCACGTAACCAGCATAATATGTAATTGAATTATTTGTGTTAAGGTGAAGTCCACACTTTGTATTGGCGTATTGAAATTCTGAATATCAATCTCTGGCAACAGATAAACAGAGACCTTTTAAACAGCCTTATAAATACTGTTTATTAAACAGATACCTTATCGACTCTCATTTAAACGTCCCTTTCAAGGACTGAATGAAACGTCCCTTTCAAGGGCCGAATGAAATCTTTAGTATTCAGTATGTGTGACCTGTGGACGATTTTGTGAGAGTGCTAATCCTGTGCCATGCCCATAGTTGATAGTGGATCAAAATGCATTATGCCACCTCATCAGAGTTCAGAGTACTTCGCATGCAAGTTAATAAGCGTCTATATAGTATCGTAGCGATACGATCTCGGCACATTCATGAATGAAAAGAGGTAGAGGGAGTAGCTAGGGAAGAATCAGCTCTTAATAGTTCGAATGGGAGACTAATCAGTCTTAATAATTCAGCTCTTTTTTGATTTAGCTTTAAATATAGTCCGCCTATGTCATTCAAAACTTTTTGGTACAATGAAGTTGAAATGCTTAAAAAATAATGCGATTTTGGTCTTTGGGTCAGTTGGGGGCAGTTCAAAGGCGAAGAAGGCTTGTTTGATATTATCTTATATATCAATGTCTACCAGAGATTGACATCTTACATTCTCAAGTCCCAACTATTAGATTATTAGCCATCAGGACTTATTGAAATACTAACTACAAAACTTTTTTCAGATTACTAAAAAGATAGACGCCTCCTCTGTGAAGCATGTTTGTATCTACAAACCAACATTCCAACTGCCTGTTTCGTTTTGGAGAATACTCCGATCTTCATTTCCAAACGGTCAGGTAAGACTGAGCTGCTGCTTCGCTGTTTCAAGTACATGAATTCCCGAGTTGCTTACATTCGGTTTTACTTCATTTCTTTTGTGTGTCGTATTATAACCTTATCTCACAAACCAACCTCCAGTTTCAGCTATACTTCCTAGTTCCCATCGTTGAAGACTCTTCTCCCACCCCTGATCATCTGGATGAGTTGGCGTGCCTCTACTGCCTGGGAGAGAGCGCTCTGACTCGGTACCTGTGCACTTTGCAGATGGAGGATGTCAGAACACCACTCCTGGACATTGATAAGAGCTTCCATGGGCTGCCAGCCAACGTCGAGCTGCATCAAGTGCTGTGAGTTAATATGCTGTTACTTTATTAGAAAACATTGTTTTGTTTTGGGGTCTATTATTTTGTATTTTGCATGTTAAGATGTTACAAGCTTTGTGTAGCTTGAGATGCAAGCTTTGGTTGGGGGTTCAGGAAAGCACTTGTTTTTGGTACTACTGCTTTTGGGACCGGGGTAAAAGTGGGTTTGCTGACAGGTAAATCATTATGAAATGCACTCATATTAGGTTTTTGATACTTTGATAAGGATATCTTTGACAAGGCAGGACATAGCTTTATATTGAGAGATATCGGGTTAATTAGCCTAATGATAGTGATTCACGACTGACTGTTATAGAAAATAGTTATAAGAAATTCGATATCAATTAAGAATTTACAGGCAAGGCTTTGTTTTGAAATTGAACTCCATGGAAGTGTACACTGTACATTTTACATTTATCAAATGGGTCTAGGCTGATTCAATTACCAATTGAACAGATGGCTCAGTGGCTCATCGTTCCTATGTGAAAAAGTGTTGCACTGGAAACTGGCCCCCACTTTTCTTCTTTTCAACAGACATTGATCATTTGACATTCAATTCAAGTCTTTAGTTATTCTTATGTGGATCATCAAAATTTAATCATCCAATGAAATCTTCCTGGACAATAGAGGTATTTAGGCATTCCATAGGACTTGGTCTGCTAGGACCAAACTTGATATGAACTTTTCATTTTGAATAGACATTGATCATTTGATTTAAGTTAAGAATCATCTTGGATCATCAATAAATCATCCAGTAAAATAAATTTTGTATAGGTAGTAAAATAAACTAATAAACGTATTCTCGGCATTTGATAGCCCTTAGTCTGCTAGGACCAGCTGTAGCTCTGTTGTACGTGTGGCACACTACACAAGTGATAGTAAGTCATTTGCTTTCAACTGCTTCAAATAGGTATAATGATGTGCACATTGAACTGATCGGTGGCTTGCTGTGATTGCATAATTTGCAGAGAAGCAGAAATCAACTTAAATTTGTTGAAGATGAGAATTCAGAATTTAGTAAATAGTTAGGCAAGGAAATAGGAATTACACGATTTGGTTATCCAAAAAATTGTAGGAATGAGTAGTCCCATTAATGTTTGATAAAATAAACTCATCATTATTTTCATGCCACTCAATGCTTCCGTTCCGTTTCATGGCCTTGCTTGTGTGACTCATTGGCTCGGTGGAATAAAAATCAAGTACTTACTAAGCGACGGCTACGTATTTACGTATTAATGCTTATGAAAGTATGAAATTATGAAGGTCTGCAGCTGAGTAACAGTTTATGTAAGTTTCTGTAAAGTAGTAAGCTGACGAAGCCATGCCTGTATGATGTATACAATATATAAATGGTATACC
Source organism: Beroe forskalii (assembly GCA_011033025.1). NCBI lineage: Eukaryota > Metazoa > Ctenophora > Nuda > Beroida > Beroidae > Beroe > Beroe forskalii. The sequence goes on from WFMF01000187.1 coordinate 285,614, forward strand.
TACAGCTTCTTTGTAGTAAGTGTATATTTTAATAAATGCTTGTGAGAGTGTGAAGTGCGATGTACAATGCTCACTGCTCAGTGTATAACACACGTACTATTAGAATAAAGGCTGGTAGTCTTTTGTACTTATCACTTAACTAAACACCTGGCTAATGGTTTGAGAGCTGTGTTAATCTATTTACAGATCATTGGTAGTAGACTTGTAGGTACGGTTCAATGATAGAATCTTAATATTGTACTGAAAAGTGAAAATTTTGTATAATTTACTCAATTTGACAGTCATATTTATAATGGATTGGTCACGATGCTGTTCTCTTGATTAACTGACACCTGCTGTAATCCTACGACATTTGCTGTAAGTTTAGCGTGGTTCCTGTCCACTGAGTGTGACATGAGTTTGTGTATGTAGCCTCAAATACAATCCTACACTGTAGCATCAGCAAGCTCTGCGAAAGGTACATTCAGAAGCAAGCAGTGTACGTATATCTGTATATATCCATGCCACGTATATTAACAGTGAACAGCTTTGGAATTTAGAAACGGGAAGCATCACACTTTTACTGTACCTCATTTGTCATCTTGAATGGAACTCTTTGGTGTGAACATCAATTGTTATTGCATATGAAACACTCAATACACACGAACACTGTTGTAAATGGTAACACACCGCATAAGGCAAAACATAATACTTGCCTCAACTGTTTTAATAGCAGTGTTACTTTAGTACATTGGTATATTAGTAGCTATATTGTATTAACAAGCAGACTGAGCAGTTCAGCCCCAGGTCTGTTGTGAGTACATCCAGTACAATTATTACTGCTAGCTTTACACCACCTGAAAGCATGGAATTTAGTAAGGGGTGCTTGGGTGCGTAATTGGTTTGTTTCAGAAACCAAAACCCACTTTTGGTTTCAACATGGGCCTTTGACGGCAGTCTGCAGGAACGCCAACTCAGCTTAGTGGAAATTAGATTATTTCATGAGGAAGATATCACATAGAAAGAAATTACACTATCCCATATCATTCTAGTGATGAAGATATCGCATAGAAAGAAATCTCATTATCTTATATCATTCGGTGTGAACGTTATCACATTATCACATCTGGATTGTGGAAGAATGGAGTCCCATATATCTCCCCGACTTTTAGTATGGACATTTCTTTTTGGGCCCTGACTCCTGTACTCAACCGTGGGTTTCAAACAGGCATAATAATCTCAAAAACTCCGTAATATTTGTACAAATTGCGTTATGGAGTTATGGACCCCTAATTGCTTGAGTCCAGGGCTGATTGGGTACCCTGAAGGTCCGCCGTGGGTCTTCCTTTGCGGATTATAGAGACTTGAGGGTCTCTCGAAGGTCCGCTCCAGCTGGGTCGACGTTTTTTGGCAATCTTCCCCATTGTTTTTGTTTCTTTTTTAGTATTTCGCGTAACGCGCGAAGTGTATCGTCTGATGTATTGAAAGCGAAAAGAAGCGCGTCTTGTGCGGTGTGTGAAATAATGAAATAATATAAATAGAAAATGTAATTTCCACATAACAACACTTTCAGTTCACCTTTGAAGTTGAGCCCGATCTGTTTTGCAGCAATTATTAAGTTCTTAAGTTATGACATTTGAATAACATTCATGATTAAGATTGATCAGCCATAGGCGAACTTAGGCAAAACCTCATTAATATCAAGACTTTGTTTCAGAGACGAGTCAAGTCCGATGTGAAGAGTAAAAGGCATCAAGAGAACGATGGCATGTTTTCCTGAATCCTGACGATCATAAAACTGAACTGGGTTGTATATCCTGCTAAGCAAAAAGCAATTTATTTGAAATACGATGTGGATATGATTTGCATGTACATTAGTAAGTTAGTATGAAATTGTTTATAAATTACTTTATTTTCTTAAAAGGTATTATCTAAAAATTTATGTCTAGTTAATTGATATCGTTTATGAAGAATGAAAGAAAAAGGTATTGGCCAGTAAGAGCCAGCCGGCTCTTGCAGGGATTTGTTCGACCATTGCCCCGCAATCGACTTATTAAGAAATCCATTGGTTAGCTATATAGCCACCGATAATATCAAGTGTTTAAGTTCTGAGGATGTTTTTCGTAATTATGCAATACACTGCTTTTGTGAGTGCTTGAAGTTTTTGTTCCTTTTTCCCCGTTGAATTTAAGTTGAAGTTTTTGATATCAATAACATCGCTAGTTTCTGATCAAAATTATGAATGATTTAGTTTTGATGTATTGATTATAATCATGCTATCAGTTGCTGATGTTAAATAATTTTAAGAAAATAAAGGTGGCCCTATTTTTTTGCAATGAGCTTTCTAATTTTAATAGTCAAGCATGAATAACTGAATTATACGAATTTAGGGAGTTTATATGAATTTCGTGGGTTACTCATTTTGGGATCCTAAAGATTATTATGATTGAAGATACTTCGATTTAAGCGTGGTTTTTAGATGATATGTATGATGAAACTGGAAATCTTAATTACAGTTCGTATCTATTCATAGCCTGTTGTCGACGGCGCATTATAAGCGCACTACCACAGGGTCGCAAAATCGTCTTGAAATTTACCAATCAGCGCACGAGTAAGTAAGGGTCGTGCGCTGATTGGTTGATGGAATATGAACCTTTGGCTAGGCCGAAATTAGATGTCATCGGGTTATAACTTGGCGAAAATCACGATGGAAGAAGATTATTCGTTGATCGTCAAATGTTAAATTCGTATAAGGTCATTATTTGCGATTTCGGGTGCGAAACGTTTTAGAAATTGCCACGCTTGCTTTCAAAATATAGTATTAGGCCGCTTTTTGGGATGAAACTAATATTGTCCAATATTTGGATATTGAAGCACTAAAAAGTAAGTTTGGAATCCAAACATTTTTTTCAAAATTATTTAAAGATTTTGAAGCTACAGTTTTAAACTGGAATTTTATCGCAAATTTATTGGAGTGGCGTTGAAAATTGAATCAATTTAATTAACGTGTTTTTTGGATAAGCACTGATACAGTAACATGTCAGGAAATCAAAATTTCTAATTAAATGGGAAACTATCCGATCAGTTGGCCAGTTTTTCCTGTCTGCTCATTGACGAATGAAATTTTTGAAAGACACAATAACCATAAAGACAAACAATCCTCAATGGCCCTGGTAATTACAGAACTGTTTAGGTTTCATTTGTTTCTATAGAGTTGTATGTTGAATTGCCATTTCATGGTCTGAACTAATTCATGAATTCATGGTTTATCAGTTCAATAGAATTATTTAAAAGAGTTACTTATCGTAAAACAAGGCAAAATAAATTGTTAATAATATACATAGTAGACGTGAATATTATCAGCTATTTTGATTGTGCTGTTGACATGATATTAAACTTTGCATTGAATAAAATTGTAATAGTTTAATTCTACGTTAATCTCAATTCAGTCAAAAATGGGTCCAATTCCCAAGTTTCAGAAAGATTCACAATGATATAATCAATAATCATGTGACATCAAAATTTGCTATTAACTATCTTTATCGATGAAAATATGATTCTCTGTAATGTGTTGGTTGCATTTCACAACTCTTATGGTACCGTTGATGAAATTTAGATTATCTTCAAAACTCATCTTTAGATCCTTTTATTCCAGTGACCTTATTCTCAACCAAGTATTCCAATTGAGGTGCCCAGAATGGCCATGTTTCCCGATGTTGAGCTCCTATGTACAGACGACCTCACTGTCACTGCCAATTTGATCATTACATTCTTCAACGATCGGGTCGTCAGGATGAAGGCCAGCGGTGACAGGCCTATCGTTATTTGCAGAGTGGAATAGAACACGTCAAAGAATGTCGACAGGAACCCTCCCTTCGAAATAACCGGAATAATGTCAGCTGTAAGGACGGTTGATATTGCCCAGGGCATGGAAATTAACAAGTGCATGGCTAAGACGACGATAATCGACCAAGGAATGCTCCGTCGTTCTGCCATCACTGACTTGCTGTTTGCTGTCAGGTCTCTGTGTGACCGTCTTGCGAACACTGCTATCCTGTAGATCTTGAAATAAAGTATCACCACGGAAATGAAGGGCAGGACGAAGCCAATGCCCAAAAAGATGCCGTAATATACGCGACATAGCGGCGCTTCTTCCACATCTGCGAAACTGCAGTAGGTCACCTCGGTGTAATTCATCCCATCGATGACTGCAGCTATTCTCAGGCGTAATTCACAAACACCAAAGCTGGGGCACGCCGCAACTAGAGCGCAAATCAAGATAGCCGCTCCTAAGCCTAGCAGCTGGTTCCTCACTCTAAGGTAGCGACCGTTAGAAAGCGGGAGGGTCAGGAAGATATATCTCACTACCGTGATAATGAGGATGCAGTAGCCGGGCAGCATCATGGCGAATGTCTGGATAGCCGCTATAAGGGTGCAGGGTCTGGCTGCCATCCCGCCCTGCTGGACCTCCCAGACCCACGCGACAGTGAGGGAGAGGAGGAGGAAGAACTGGGAGAAGACGTAGAAGAGGACGGAGCTGAAGAGCTTCAGGTACTCCCGACAGTGGCAGAAGATGATGTAGACGAGGCAGACGCTAAACGCGGTAAATAGGAGGTAGCTAGGCCCCACCGTCCATTGGCTGATAGTCAATTGGTACATGTAATTGTAAGGGTTGATTGCCATATCATCGATTTCACTTTCAGTGAAAGTGGTTGTCGTGGCCATTTGGGATGTGCTTTCAGGCTCCATTTCATAGGCCCCTGCGGTAAAGTGAGAGAATTAATTTTTATCGAAATCGATAAAGATTGGGCAGACGCTGTCCAACTTCTAATTGGAATGATAATTGAATGATAATGTACAAATTTATCAATACGGTAATTCAACATAACGAAAAAAGGTCAAAGGGGCGATTAACGCATTAAAAGGGAGAATTGTAAGTAGCAGACAGCTTCGAAAGAAAAATAACACCCATTCTGTGAGTTACAGCCGAATCCATAGTACATAGAGTAATTTCATTATTGAATAGGATAAGGATCATAATTATTAGCTTAACTATCTGTAGAAATCTGTATCCTTCATGCGATGTTTATATCCTGTTTAAACATGTTGTCAGCATGCTATATGTTTGGGATATGGATAGAAATATGATTCGAATACTCCACGTCACCATCGTTTTATGATTAGATATCACTATTATAATCATAGAAATTGTGATAGATATGATCATCGTAATATTCGATGATTGAAAACAGTTGAAATTTCTGTCAATTATCCAGGATGCTCCATCTACTCAAATTTTACTTTCATGATTCTCTACGGTCATGATGCAGAGATTTGTTCTGGATTTTATAGCTGTAATAGCTTTACATCGTGACTTGTTTATCTAGCGGACTTCGCAAGTCTTAGTCGTCTTCGTTGGCGTAGCGTTATCGTACTACCTTATTGGCCTTTATTCGTTTATTTACCCTTCTTTTAATTGACCCTATGGACAAAAATTCGAATCATTTTTGAACAATTTCAGCCTTTTACCTGCCCCTTGGACAAACATTTGCTCAAGCAGTTGCCAAACCAAGAAAATTTTGATCAAAAAAGCCACAAAAACTAACATACACTAAGTAAATTACATCAAAAACTCAAATCCTGGTCTAATTTCATGATTTTGGTCATTATCTGTGTGATATGATGACAGTCAAATGAATCTAACCACATTAGCCTAGTTATAAAAATTTCATCTGGCCTAAATCAACAGGCCTTTTAACCGGCCATTTTGGACAAAAACCTCAGAGTCGTTTTTGTCCTTAATGACCAGTATTTTAAGATTAGATATTACGAAACAATAATGTGCGCCTCAACAGTCAACTGATAAACGGCGAATGCCGAATACGATACGAGCTACTTCGTTTCACGAAATTACAGATGCCCTTCTCCTAATGAACAAAATTTGCATCTATACTCGATGGTTATTGTCATGACATTGGCCAATCAGCTCGCGTGTCTTATTCCAACTTGCATAGTGATTGGCTAATTACAACTTAATTATGGAATCTGGACCTGTGGGAAAGCTTATGATACGCCTTGTAAATATCCACGCAAATCCGGTTTACTACGTTCATCCCACACTCGAGCCAAACGAACGAGTTGAATAGGAATATATGAACAAAATGATATTTAATAAACATTCCAAGAACAAAGTATTAAATATTAATCAAGTGATGACAGTAATTCATCTAGCAGTGGCGGTCCGTCAAATATCACCACTCGTACATGTTCTGCATGTGACACAGCTTCTGTCTAGATAGCTGTATGTCTTGCAATTACTGTAACTGTAAGTGCCTTGCAATCTATAATTGCCTTGCAATCATATTATGATTTTGATCGTTGGCTGTAGACTGTTAAGTGTAAGTGAATGAAAGTATGCCAATCAGTTGGATAGGTATTAGGTAGGTTGAAGTAGGTCACATACACGAATCTGGGAGGTGGGTCGATCCGATGCCATTATGGAGTTATGGTTTCATGTTAATATGGGAAGTATAAAAAGTACACGCTCAGCTAAAACAGATAAACAGAGTACTGGCGATCTACTGCCGGTCCACTCTGAAGTCTTTATCACAATACTGACATTATAGAGCAGTACTTTGATCTGTGTACTGTACCATAATGAGTCATGTGTACTTGAAGCTGTTAGGAATGACTTGGTGGCATTACTCAGGCCTCTCGTAAATTTCTTGATCAGAGCACCACTAAACCAATTGACGACCCCCTGAAATTTATTACAGTCGATAGTTCGAATTCTTGGATGCTAGGATCCTATTGTAACTTTCCTGGAATCCTAATGCAATGTCTCCCCGTCATTTCCTTGCTTTATACCGAGTGTATGTCAAGCAATTTAGGCGGTTCTACGCCATCAAATAACCATTATTAGCCATGATAATGACGTCACGGTCACTTTTCAATGATATCAGTTTTAAAGAGTGTAGAGGCCTTCTTCCAGGCTCGATGGCTTACAAAGAATGAGAGTAGCATCAAATGCGTGTATTTCTCTTTCCTAATCATCGCTCTTTTAGCTACTGGAGTGGCTTGTTTGGTTTATGTCCCGCCAAAGCCTCCAAATGTACCAAATATCGTATTTAGATTAACTTGAATTTGAATAGTCAAGGGATAAGTATTTTCGTTGAGCCTGCTCCAAATAAGAAAATAGTACCAATAAATGAACAAGATGGACGAACCGTAACAAAAAGACAAAAGCCTCTCGAATACGATTAAATTGCATATACTGATAGTTTACATCGTAGGGAAAGCAGAGTTTCGAGCGAGTCAATTAAACATTTGACAAAGTAATTCGAACAGAAGCACACGTGATCGTTAAATCAAATATTGATGGCGAATTAGTTTTCTCTATAGAATCCCGAACTCGTCATAAAATTGGAAAATCAGTTCGCAAGTTAAATCACGCTCAGACTGGCCTATGTCAAATTGACATGGGTACGCTAATTCGCTAATACCGGGTGTTCACGGCAGTTGTTCCTTACTTTGAGCGACGATTGTGGGAGAACCAAAGCAGATAGACTTACCTAACTTTGAAAAATGGTTCAAAATGGCTATAAAATAGTGACTATAAGCTATCCCAGCTGATTCTTTTTGATGATTTTTTTTCAATATAGCCATACTGGACGTAAGAAGTTCGACATGTTCCCGGTCACCTAGGGCCTTGAAATTTTGGTTGGATGAACTCTGACATCTAATTAACACTGTGTAAAAATTTCAGAAAGATCCAATAAGTCGTTTTGATTTTATGACCAATTATGTAAACATCATAAACACGTCGTACGCGTACTGCAGCACAAGTCACAACAAAACATAAACAACAAGGCCCTAGGTGAACGGGGACAAAATCATCAAAAAAAATTCAGCTGGGATAGCTAGTCACTATTTTATAGCCATTTTGAACCATTTTTCAAAGTTTGGTAAGCCTATCTGCTTTGGTTCTCTCACAATCGTCGCTCAAAGTTAGGAACAACTGCCGTGAAGACCCGGTATAATAAATTGCATCCTACTAGACTCATGTCATCCACGACCAAGCAACATCACACTATAAAACATGTTCAGACTAATTTCTCGGGACGTTCTTATTAGGTTATTATTAAGTTGTGCAGACATCTAGAAAATCTTGTAGGACAAAAAAGCTGTCAAAAAAACTGACAAAAAGCTCATAATGTCAAAAATTCCGCATCAGTAGTAATGAAGTGTCTATACCCAACGAGACATATTTATGTGGGAATCAAAATTTTGGGGATTTGAAAATATGGGGATTTCTTCGATATTACCCCTGTGAGCGTTTGATGATCATATCGGCATTTAATGGGGATTGGGGTGCGAAAATGTGGGGTTCTCTTTTTCGTAAAATATACAAATTTTGTTCCGCATAGTTAATAATATGTCTCGTAAGGTATCTAATCTAGCGTCTATATAGTATATTTTAAAAAACTAAAAGTAAAATACTTACTTAAATATATGAAACTGGACGGTGTCTAATAAGACCTGAAACTTCATCACTAATCTACATCCAACGAGAACTATTAGAAGTTTTTGCAGTGTCTGGCACAACAGGTGGTCCAGCCTGTTGTACTCAATCTATTATCTAGATCATACCCTCGACAGGGGTTCATTAAAACCGTGTTAGAGTAGTAAGTTATATAGTGTAGAATAGTTAATGAATTTCTTTGTTACTGAAAAAGTAAAGAAACAATCAAAGCTACAACTATCCTCGTCCTCCCTATAATAGGTGAGTAGGTGGTAAGAACTAAGAACACATTTAACATAGAGGTAAGAACACTGGACCAAACACCTGGTTCATATTCATATAACAGCAGTGGTCATAATGAACAATTAGGTTAGCTATGCGAAATACACATGGTCAAAGCTGAGAAGTTCTCATGGTTTTATACCAGAAAAAGCTGTTTGCAATCTGGCGCCAACCTGATTGTTCATATACCGCTCAGACGTACTCAAGGCGGTTGCACAGCTCGGAAATGAGACGGTAAGGGTAATTATGAGGCACGAAGTGTGACGAACACGGTTTTTCGGCTCCCTATTCATGGTTTTGTATAGTGAGTGGGCACTGGGCAGTGGGCATACTTGCTGATGCTAATTTGCTATTGTATTGTATTGTATTGTAGGTTCCCCAAACTCGGAAGTAAGGGGGACAGTACCCTTAAGGGCACTGCCAGCACTGGGGCCACGGGACACCACTTATAGCGACGGCAAGTTGCCACTGGTACCCACTGGGTGCTCTGGCTTTATTGGGAACAGCATTTCAGTGACATTGGCTTGGTGAACTTCACTGAGCAATGGGGGTCCGGGTGTTAGGCCAGACAAGCCGCCTTTACTGCTGCACACTACAGTTTGAGTCAACTATATCTCTGTCCAAAGCACAGAAAAATAGATTTACTCTCCCTGTCCACATTGCCATGGGTCGGTCAAAAAGTCATAAAGGTAAGTGTAGTTTTGAAGGCGTGAGCTGGGTTGCCTTCGGTAACATAAGTGTATTTAAAAAGTGGTACGGATTTCATTTTAAGTGGTAGATTATCTAAATGTCAGGACCCTCCTGCTCTCCTTCCATTATTGTCTTGAATCAATTGGGGTATCGTCGTCTTTTGTTATTATTACCTTGTAAAGGTGTGCTTCTACGTTTATTTGTTTTGTGAGATAATTCTAATATCCATTTACATAAACACATGTATGAATTATATATTTAATTCAAATAAATTCTATGTTTTTGAGTGGTGAAATTTAAAATTTTGGCAGAGCTTCCGCAGGGCAAAGAAGCCCTACTTCAAACTGCTGGACAAAATTTCAATATCACTTGATTTTAGTGTGACAGATTGGGACCTCACTGGTAGATCTGGAGGATTTTTAGTTCTCATCCGGCTAAAAGCACAAAGAACTATTGACTGTAAGAGGAAAGACTAATGGCTGATACAGCTAGTCTGTTAGGTTGCACATTGTTCTTATACTCCAAGAGCATAAGTTGGCAGCCTACTTGTTGCTTCTTGGTCTTAATCGCACTATCGCTGTAGTATTAGCAAGCTAATCTACAGACTACGGCCTGGGAGCAGCAACGAAGCTCCGTTCCAGGGAATCTCACCAATGTTCTGATTTAACGGTATGGTGCCCGAATCATCAGAACCTGGTTTCATTAAAACCGTGTTAGAGTAGTAAGTTATATAGTGTAGAATAGTTAATGAATTTCTTTGTTACTGAAAAAGTAAAGAAACAATCAAAGCTACAACTATCCTCGTCCTCCCTATAATAGGTGGTAAGAACTAAGAACACATTTAAGTTTTAACATAGGGGTGAGAACAATGGACGCAACACCTGGTATATATTTTAATAGCAGTGGTCATAATGAACAATTAGGTTAGCTATGCTAATTACACTTGATCAAAGCAGTTAAGTCCATCGCTGGGAAATTCTCACGGCTTTATACCAGAAAAAGCTGTTTGCAATCTGGCGGCAACCTGATTGTTCATATACCGCTGAGACGTACTCAAGGCGGTTGTACAGCTCAAAAATGAGACGGCAAGGGTGATTATGAGGCAAGAAGTGTGACGAACATGGTTTTTCGGCTCCCTATTCATGGTTATGTTAATTGATTGGGCACTGTGCATACCTGCTGATGCTAATTTGCTAATCATGCCTTATTCCAGATTGTCAGCTTAAACAAGAATACGCTTGTATTTGAGAAAAGCTGATGCTCTATTCTGGACAACTGAAAGTTTATCAGACCAAATAATTTGAATAATCATGAATAATATTCTGGCTATTCCAAGAGGTTATCAAACAAAATATTAGGAATAATTATTAAATAGTTTTGAATGGATAAGAAGTCTATTAAGTAAGCAGAAGTACTTAACCACACTAATGCTATTATGTGTAGTGCATTTTAATTTACGGCACGATGCTGGAACCCCGAATAATTAGGATTAACGACCAGTCAGCTCTGTAACCCTCGCCGAGTAGACACCGAGCATTTGTATTCTTTGAGCTCGTAAATTATAATTCAAATGGCTAAATTCTTCCTAATTATTACGAATGGCTTTGAAATACCATGGAAAATCTCTGCGGAAATCACAACAAGTATTGCGTCGCGCACCGAGCTGAAATTGGCCAATTTTCAGGTCATTGCGCTGTGGTGGGAAGTCTGCTGATTATTTGATCATTATGATGATTAATTAAGATGGTAATTTTAAGTGCATCATGGTAAGATAGTCAACAGCCCTGCTCGTATTGTTGATTGTTTGCACTGCTCAGCGAATACCTTGCGTTTACTCGTACAGTCTAATTTGTTGGAAGCGTAATTTTGTACATCTCGTGTTCTGCAAATTTTACTACTTCGTTATCCTCTCAATGAGAGTCTCATGAGCAGTTTAAGTAGAGAAAACTGGATAAATCTCCTTTACGTGTGAATTTCGTCCTAAACTACATGTCATCTTGCATTTGTAAAGTTCTTCCTCTATGCTTCTAATTCTATGGAATTAATTACATTACAAATTGATTTCTCCTATTAAAGTATTAATCAATTTGAATGACAGTAAAACAGTTTCCAATCCTACAGGATACCAGTATGCAATTGGAACAGCCGTAAATGACCGTGTTGTAATCCTTCTTCACACCTCTACAAAAGTACGGCATTTGAGAGATTAGATCCCCCTACACACCCTCCACATCTTGCTGGACCTCCCAAATCACGCTACATCTCTCAAGAAACTAGCTCGATTGCTGTGATACCATGGTAACCTCTAAAAGCGGCGATAGTTCGGCTTACCCTGGAACATCCCTTCCTTCCCGGGACATTACCGTCTTGGAAGAAGAGGAAAAGGATCAAAAGTGAGTAATTTTATCAGACGAGAAATTGACATACGCGTGACTATAAACTATCTGTCTCGATCAAAATGGTCCTAATCGTGAGTTTAGACTATTGAGAATGATGAATTGCACGATAAGACACATTGATTAATGCAATATCACCACCTTGCTCCTTCAGTCAGCGAATATGCGGTGTCAAGGCTAAGATGATGGTAGCTGCAGCTCTGATAGTGCTACTTATAGCCCTTCTCACTGCCACTATAGTCCTGATAACGGTGGTTAACAGTGACAGGAAGTTACTCGGATCAGAGACAGTGGCGGAGGGAAACACTCAGCGTTCAGAGGTGAGGGATATCAGGAAAAAGAGAAGTAAATGATATGATATTCAATAGAAGAAATAGCTGTTGAAGTCGCGATAAAAGCAGCTGTAAAGACATGAAAAATCAGAATGTAGTGATTCTGTTGCATCAACTGAGTATCATAAAGTTATTAGCTAAGAGCTCTGTAGCTCAATTTGTAGATCACTAATGCTCTCATGCACCGATTTTACAGACAAACAAAGGAAATGGCTGATCAGGATCATCTAAATGCTAAATTAAGGCCCATGTTATGGCTTTATGGACCTTATATCAGCTCGATAAAGATACCTTCCTTAGACTAACATTGCAGATGATTGTGCTGTGTAACTCTGACATCAACTCTTGATTTCAGAGGAACTAACGGACTCTGGATTCCGGATTCCTGTCGCACAGCGAGTCACGTGTCCGATGAGGTCTAGAGACATCTGCAATGCTGCTGGTTGTCTCTATAGTGTCAGGGATGAGGGTGGAAACCTCTGGCCGGGGATTCAGCAGTACCAAGGTTTACACCAGTGAAGCTTTGTATATAGTCTCTTATTTCATTTCCATTCATCGTGTGTTATTATATCACATTGTTTCATGACTCCCTCATCCGATTTATTTCCCAAGAAAGACCTCACATTTACACCCCACCCTTTATTTCAGGTGTTTCTACCCCCACACAGCTACACCCTATCTGACTCCAGTAACATCGGATACATTCCTCGCATTCCAGCTAACAATACACTAGATAGAGTTCCTTATCAGATATCAGCTTATCTGGATGATCACTACAGGGGGAGTCTTGCGCTAACGGTAAGTCTCTCAAAAAATTAGCAATATTTTAAATAAGCAATATTTTAAATCAGCAATATTTTGAATGAGCAATATTTGAGATTGTAAATATGTTTCCTTTACCTTGATTAACGCGAGGTGGTAGCATGAAAACGAATAACAATACAATTCCAGATCAGCAGGAACAGAGATATGAAACGAAAACGCCGTACAGCATTCTCCTCTACCTTGTACGAAGTGAAATACCGCAACCCCTTTGGATTCGACGTAACGAGACACAACGAAACGGTTTTCAGTTTGAAGCACCAACAAGACCTTCACGTTATGGGGCAGTTTATTAGCGTGGAGTTTGGAGTGCCTCGGAACACTCGAGTGTTCGGGTTGGGGAGGTTACAGCAGCTCGAGAAGACGTTTGATGATTCCGTGTACACGGTGAGTGTTTGAAGCACCCAGATGCCGGGATGGGCAGGATTTTGAAACACGTGCAAAAATCGGAAAAATATGTACTTATTTTTTGAAAATACGTATTCAACAACCCTTGGGATGCCGGGATGGGTGCAATTCGGCTACCTCCACGCTGCTGACTGGGAGGCACTCCCCCGGAGTGAGAGATACCTCTTACCCGGGGGATGTGCTCCTATGAGGACAGTCTGAACATCACAGATTAACTGTGGTTGTATCAATCTCTCGGTGGTAATATAGCACGGTATTTTGGTGTTTAGGGTCGAATCAAGGAATTATGCCAACAACCAAGGTTAACAAATTTCAGCGCGAATAACAGTGTTATACAAAAGTACCTCTTAGAATTCTTAAGAGAGGTAATTTAATTCTTCTGGATTTAATTGGCTCCGTTTAGCTTAACAAAAGCCTTAATTTATGTAACCACATAGTGAGTGTATATCCAAGTAGCTGCACAAAACAACTTCGTTGCTGAGTAAGGCACCGTAGTGTCATAAACCTCTTTTAGCTATAAAATGCACAGACACGCGCCTATCAGGTCCATTTTGGGATACTGAAAGGGTTCTTCCCGATGTACCCTTCCCGAAAGTGTATACCCGATTCCGAAGTGTCCATTTGTTACAGAGGGCATATGATATTGTTTTCCCTTAGGTTTGGAGCAGGGCTGATGAGAGAGGAGCCCATCCCTTTCTACTCTTGCTCTCTGAGCAAGGTCTAGCTAGTGGGCTGTACATCCACTCCTCCCTGCCCATGGATATCACTCTAAGGAGGAGCAGTGGGGTCGGTGTTCTCGTGTTGGGGCAGAGTGCCACTTTCAGGTTTATTCATCATTATCCAAATTTGCATTCCTTTTTAGTCATCATTTTCCCATTATTATGTGCTCCGATATTTGAAAAGATATATATATTTTGCTGAAATATTGAGGTGGATTTGCTGTTCACTAACCAAATGTATTTCAGGTTTTTCATGGGTCCTAAGGTTTCTGATGTGATCAAGCAGTACTGGAGTTGTATAGGACACCCTGGAAGACCGTCCTACCGGGGCCTGGGACATTTTTACGGCAGGTGAGAGCTTAGGATTATTTCCAAAAATTCGATATATTCCCAAACATTGATCAAAATATATTTCAAAAATCATGAAGTATAATAAAAGTTGCAACGAATTAGCAAATACCGTATCGAAGCAATAAAACTTATTCCTTCATTACAAAAGAACAAAATATTACTCAGAAAGGTTAGAGAGTGTAATGGGGCCTTTAAATTATGGTATCGTTGCTCCATTATAAAAGACGCTCAATTCTAATATTATTAGAATATACGTTGACCTCTTAGAATCGTTGCGGACTAAACTTCGTTGGTGCGTAACCCTAAAACAAAGAAATGATTATTTCCAAGAGTGTTAATGGTTTCGTTACCAATCTAAATCGGCGTACGCTTTTAATGACTAAAATGTGGAGCTTGAAATCCCAAAATCCATGTAATACTTTTTGTCGGTTTTCGCAGCCTGAAATTATCTATATTTTCAGTGAATCGGTAGCATCTGTGGATGACTTGGAAGCTATGATTAACAAACACGATCACCTGCAACAAATGCCTATTGAGGGTAATAAAACCGCTGCCAAATTATACGAATATTTAGGTAGATATCACACATAATACTATGATCTGGAGCCGGTGTAGGATCAACGAGGCAACTGAATATTATCAAATTTCAGGATTGTTGCTCGGGGAAGCCATGAACCCAGACAACATCCCTTTTTCCTACGACAACACAACACGAGGACAGCTGGCAGAGTGGCAGACGAATAACAATCTAACCTTCATTTCTACTCTTCCACCGGCTATTGTCACCTTGACAACAGGTGCGTGTTTGGTAAGAGGCCGCACGTGGGAATAGGCGGTTTTGTCAAAAATCAGCTTACTGACAGAGATATTCCCATTGCGGAGAGATTCCCATTGCCAAATCGCCTATTATTTACCAAGAATTGGATCATCATCGATTCGACAAATTACTAAATTGCGCTTTTCATGGATAGTTATCAAGTAATTAGCGTGCCTTTGACATGAATTGACGAATGACAAAGTCATATTATAATAGGGACTGGTGTGTCGCCTAACTATCCATAAATCACTTCTTCATGAATTTAAAGCATAAATTTGTGATATTATTATAACCAACCATCTCTCCCGCATGAATATCTATATAAAAGTTTGATAAAATATTCATTGTCAGGAAAGACGCTCATGGAGAAATCAGGGATGGAGGACCATGTTTTCATCGCACGAGGCACAAGCAACGATAATGAGATATCTCCACACAATAGCACGGACAAATACCCTCTTACGGAGGAAGGGGATGGTGAATCCCCCAAATCCCGGGATGGAGCTATCCCTTCCCGAAGAGAAGGAAGGGACCACCATGTGGCTCCTCTGCAAGGGATGTACGCGGGACGGGTGGCTCTGTACCCGGACTTCACTGCCCCTGCCACGGAGGAATGGTGGGAAGGAAGTCTCTTGGAGGGATACGGCTCTGGGTGAGTGATTACGGTATTTAGTTTGTACCCCATCATTAGAATGTCAACATATAGTTAGAGAACAGCTTTGATCTGCATATCAGAGGAGGCGCAATATGAACCAAGCCTATCTTGAGCTATGTTACTATAGGGGAAGAGATTAAGATTCGCACCGCATGGAAGCATCAACATGCATTATTTATTACATATGAAATTGTAAGGTATTCTACTACTCCTAGCTCGAAATCAACGAATTATTTACACGGCCGTGTTGGTTTCGCGCGTGCTTCATAGGTATGCATATGTATAACCATCACTGATGGAGTTACGAAACCAGAGATTGAGTTATATAAACACGCGCGAAAGTCTCTCTCTGAAAACTTCATCAGCAGATAGTTTTCGAAAGTCCATCTCTCGATTTATATTTGGATTCTGACACGCTGAGTTACCGTGGCGAATTGCAAGAGTCTCTCTCTAGTCGCATGGTTATATAGTCTATAGTATACTTAAGCCTGGCTCATTTTTGATCACGGGAGGTGAGGAGAGAGGTGATGCGTATTTCTAAAAACCACAGTACAGAAGTTAAATTGCTAAAAAGTGAAGAATATGTCGATGCTATGAGTAAATTGTAAAACCATTAAGTGGACATAGAAGGACTGAATAATTGAAAACTCTTTATGTTTATGAAAGAAAGCAGAAACTTCACTGAATAAAGAATGATAACTACGCTTAATGATAACCATTATGGCTGAACAAAGAAGGTTTGAATCATTTCGCAATTTACCCCCTGGACACCGATTATAAAGACTTCGTTCATTACTCTTTATGAAAGAAACGGTCAATAGATCCAATCGCTACGACGGTTTGGCTTTGGCGCCGGTTTGCGCTATTCGTTCTATTGACCAAAGAAAGTTATACTATAACTTTCTACACCTAATGAAGTTAAACTATAAAATATGAAAATAAAGGCCTATAATTATCTTATATATTTGTATCCAATGCGGTGTTCGATGAATAAATCATCGCAGGTTTGGATTCTACTTGACAAACAACATGCCCTTCAATGAACTCAATGGTGCTGTGGGCGTGTGTCAGTCTGCCCAGTCAGATGCTTACCTTTCCAGACTTCTAAACGTGAGGAACATGGCAATTAATTGATGCGCTGTCAGAGTCAAACAGTCTCAGAACTCCAAGGTACATTATGGTCCCAGAGTGAAATTGATTGGTACAAGGTTTTTTTTTAAATTAAAAATGGTGACCGGGTGAAGGTAGTTCAGATGATGATGGTGGTGGTGTAACCTGAAGTAAACTACCATAACTCGCATTATCCTGGACTATATCCCACTCGGGCTAGCGCCATCGGGGGATATATTTTCATATCGCACGCGCATGCGCGTGCGATATGAAATTCAGCCCTAGAGGCTGCGGAGATATATATATGTGTTCCTTGTCTCAGGTGAGGAACCTACAGACCAACACCCTGTGCCTCTCTGCTCTCAGCTCTGCAGGGTCTCACCTGACCCTCCACAACACATTCGCCCTGGACCAGGCCAGGGTGACTCAGCAAGCTCTGAAACCCTGGCCTGTCAGCAAGCTTCCTATTGTGGTGAGTGGCTCCTTCTGTCATGATATGCGAGAGCTCAGACCTCGATCTTTTTGAGTATTTTGTACATAATAGATGTTAGTTAGACCAGAGGAGATATGAGCAACTTCAGAATTTTGAAATTGCCCATTTTACAGGTCATTTCTTGTGGAATGAACTAGTCTAGCCACCATGGGTTTGAAATGTTTGAATACCCCTAACTAATGGGCTCTGGTTACTTTTTGAGTTTTAGCACAACCTCAGACTCTTCCAACTTTTAACTGTTGCTCTTTTATCATGGTTTGATCTTGTTACTTTCTATGACCATTGTCCTGAACAGGTCAGTGACGCTACAAGTCCAGGCATTGGGTCGTATGCAGGTCATCTGATCCAACCAACAGCTGATGGAAGTCCCCAGTCTGCCATCAACCAAATGATAGCGTTCAGTTTCCTTGGGGTGCCTTTTGTAGGTCCCAACATGTGCAATAGAGGTAAGAGACATCGCAGGATTAAGTTTCAGTTCTATTTCTTGAAAACACATCGAGAAGCTTATCAATACTTTGTCCTGAAAAGGCTGTATCCCATTTCTTACGTGATACTCTGATAATATTCCTCTTTTTGCCTTATCAACTAACGATGTTCTCTCAGATACGCAGTCAGACTCAGAGTGTCTGACCTGGTATTCCTTGTCCGTTGTCTCACCTCTAGCGTGGAGCATGGCGAGTGCGGGCATTCCACGAATACTTGCTGGAAACTCTTCCTTTTCAGAGAGAGTTGCTAACATCCTCAAATTCAGGTAGGCTGCTACTCAAGAGCGTTAATCTTGAATTTTAGTCACCGAATTTCCACTTTTGCAGTAGATTCCCTTGCTTATGCTATGAATGTATTATATTATTTTGATTGTCACTAACTTGATACGCAGAGATTTCGGATGGACCGCAAAAATCATTGTTTTCGAAATTAAATGGTATTAAGATTTTCCTGCTTTCTTTTGAAAAATGTTCAAGGAAAAAACAAGAACCATGATGCACATTATAATTCGGTTTGATAGTATTCCAATTTGTTGCATATTTTGTAGCAACGTTCAGATGTGAAGATCTTAATACCTGTCGTTGCTCGGATCGGATATCGATTATTGCATAAGTTGGACATTGGCAATGAAAAATAATAAATAGCGACGATATTCTTCGAAAAACTGCGATATCTTTTGAAGTTTCATGAGTTGAGAGTTGGAATCACAATACAGATGGGTTAAAATCCCTCGTTCGTTTCTAGGCCATTCGCAGAATTTAAGTGTATAATGTATATTGCTTCTAAACGAGTAAATGAGATGTCGCAAAATATAAGGTCTGTGGTAAGGTTAAGCAGAGAGTCGTTAAGGAGGACAAAAAACTTTGACAATAACAAGTAAGCACTTTGACGATATAAAGGATACATTTCTTTGCGGTAAAGATAGTCAAATTGGCATGAATTTGGAATAAGATAACTATTTATGACTTTATGCAATAATGAAATGTAATATTTATACGCCATGCAACATTCCCTTTTTCTACTGCATACATAACCTGTCAACTCCCCAGACAAGCCCTGCTGCCGTACCACCACGACACGCTTTACAGAGCTCATGTGGGTGGTGCAGTACCTCTCAGAGCCCTCCAGTTCGATTATCCGGCTGACAACACCGCAGCAATGTATCAGGATGAGGTGCTGTTTGGGGATGCGATCCTGTACTCTCCTATTCTTACGCCAGGTTAGTAATGCTGCTTGGGGATGCGATCCTCTACTCTCCTATTCTTACACCAGGTTAGTAATGCTGTTTGGGGATGCGATCCTCTACTCTCCCATTCTTACGCCAGGTTAGGAAGGTTACTGCTCTATATCATAGAGCCACAGCTTGTCTCGTAATGACACATCCTCATTAGGCATACAAAATACAACGTCTTAAGAGGTGTATTGCATTGCTTTAATGCATCCGAAGCAGTTAGCAACAATACACACTAGAATGCTAGATACTGGTTCATAACTTGTCAGAATATGTCCATGTTATTATTAGCTTTAGGTTGTCAGCACATAATGAGCACGCTGTTACGCTAGAATACCTTACAAACCAAATTTATAAGGTACGAAATTCGGGGATTTTTCGAAAAAATCCCCGGATATTTTCGTTCCCCAAAAAATTTTTAAAATGACGTCGTCATCATCATACGTTAACATGTGTAATATTCCCAAAAATATCCCAAATTTCGTACCCTAAGATTTCGATCCCTAGAATTGTTTCATGTAAATTCATTTCGTAAGGTAACTCTAACCATTTCAGAGGCTGGTACCGCACCACCTATCTGCCTGATGGAATGTGGTGCAACTGGATGGACGGGGCCTGTTACCAGGGACCCACCCAGCTCCGGGTGGTATCTGACCACGCCCCTGCTAGCACCACCTTCCTACGGGGTGGTAGCGTCACAGTCACTCAGAACTCAGCAACCACCACCACCCTCAGCAGACGGCAAAAGGTACGGGAGTGCTGTTTAAATTCTTAATCAGTTATTAAAGGTAAAGGTACGGGGAGTAATCAGTTATTGCTAATTATTTGGAATTCTGCTCATCGAGCTTTTACTGGTTTAAAATCAGTATTTAGGGTGGCAAAATTTCCCAATTTTTGCATAGATATATTGTCGTATCAAACGGTCGAAAGATAAACAAAATTACAATATTACAAATTGTCAAATTAACTTATAGAGAGAATTAACTAATTGAAAAAGGCGCCAAATCGTAGAATATCACAACTATAAAGTAAAATATCAAAGGTATCAATATCTAATCAAAATTCGTTTCGTCATCACGTTGTACAATTCAACTCAAGAGATTGAAGTTTAAGCGATATAACTGATACGAGATAATTGTAATCAGAAGCTTTCGAAAATCTTGTGATTATCGTCGCCAGCTGAGAGCTGAGAGTGAGGTATGGTAGTATGGAGAGGTGTTTTCTTAAAGATGTGAGTGATTGAGTGGTGTCAAATTATCTTGTTATGCCATATCTGAACCTGAAGAGAAGCCCATTTAATTGCTGCACACTGTACTAGACGAATCATTTCAAATGACAGATATGATGATATTTTGCTAAAATGTTTAGGGGTCACACATGCCTGTCATATCTTCACCTTATCCATGGTTAGTTTCCTGTCTCTTCCAAGGTCTGTGTATTTTTACCAGACTACAGTTTTTGTGGGAAACTCAAAACAACTTTTCATTTCTGGCAGCTGAGAACGCTGACAATTTGCGCAGACGTTAAGTGTTTAACCTCAAAATGATGATAAATGAAAACCTTCCATGATAGTTATAACTATGTACAAAATCTCCTCTTTTGCCTAATATTTAGGAGTTCTGGGAAAAATTGATCAGAATATGCCAAAATTATTGGATTCCATCACATTGCGCTATGTTCTGAATTGCTGCGTTTGCTGCCGGCTCCGTTGTATCCTAATGGTGGTTTTCGTTGTCAACATTAACCTCATTCTTGATTATAATCGGAATTTGGACCTCCACTGGATTCGGGAGAGGTCTTTCCCTTCACCACCTGAAACATTGCCATTTGATTATGTCAAAATTAAAAAGTACCTTAATTTTCGGATAGTTTTGCGAATATTTCCACTGAAATTCAATATATGGAACAAGGTTGGGAAGCTCCACTCACCACTTCTTGGGCCCTGTCTGCGGCGTACTGTTGACATTGTTGTTCTTATGCTCGAACTCCGGCATGTTGATCACGTGGTCCGGCCCGTGGGAGTCGTCGTCGTCTGTGGAGAGTCTGTAGTGGGTCACGTGACCTATACTGCCCACGCTCGTGTAGCTATGGAACCCTGTTGAGCATTATCAGGTGGTGTCGCGACCTTTGGAGGTGCGGCGTAATACCGCGCTGCGTTGGGGGACTTTTTAGCGGCGCGTGATAGCGCGCAAATGTGCTTTATTTGTTTGGAATAGCATAGAAAGTACATTTGCGCGCTGTAACGCGCCGCAAGAAAGTACCCAAGCGCTGTGCAATACGCCGCGCGCCAAAAGGTCGGAACACCAAGGTTACAGACAGTGTCTTGTGAGACAATGTGTATTTTATTAGGGGTGTGCGTCACCAGTACTTGGAGTAGGAGAGGCCCAAAGTTGCGTCACTGATGACGCCTACCAGCTCATTTTCCGTTGCCAGGATGTAGTGTAATACTAATAAAGTGGTAAAGTGGCGCAGATCATGTTTCCAATCTACAGTGAGTGGGCCATTTACTTTTATTCCGGTGTCTGGCGGTGACGAAAGAATATTATGGGTATTTCGATCTGGTGTTCATATTGTGGCAGTGTTATGTGACCAAACGGAAGTTATCAGGTACTGGTGATGGAATTATGAATTGTGAGGATTCGTGGTAGATTTCCGGGCTCGATATGAGAGAATCCACTCCAGGAACTTAAGAAACTCACGGGTTGAGCTATCTTTGGACCTGTTCCTAATCCTGAGGTACTTGCTGAGTACAATGCACAGCACCACGACTCCCAACATGCCAGCGAAGGTGAGCAACACTGCTGACACTAGGTCGAAGGTCTTCGTACCTTTCCCTTGAATACCTGAGGGTGGGATCCTGTCATTCTATCATTGGAGGGTGGGATAGTGGATACTGTCATTGGGGTGTGTTTTAGGTAGGTCAAAGGCGGCATTGGGTGTAATGGAGTAAAAGTTTTTAGGAGGATAGGTTTGGGAAATGATCGCAAAACAGTGATTAATGATACATTTTGCAAGACGTTGTACATATTTCAATAAGTAGTAAGTACAATGCTTCACGTCTTATAACCTGTTACGCGGGGTTCCCATTTTGTCAGGGTGGTGGTGTAGAGCTCTGACTGCTCGTCTGGAGTGGGTGTCTGGGTGGTACCGATGAAATGACCCCTGAAGTACACATTAGTATTCATCAACCTCCCCCTGATGTCGTATCGTCATATTATTCTAATGGTTCCTAGGCGGGATATATACGTTAGTTTAGAAGTCATGATAATATAGCAACTATCTTGTGAAAAATATAGCTATAAAAAAGTTAAAATCATGTAACGAGTATCACGAAATACGAGGGTTCAAAAGTGAAAGAGAATTATTTCTACATTTATTACGTTAAAAATCAAAATAGTGATATGATATAAACGTGAAAGTTTCTCGAAGCTGCGCTATGGTATTTTTTGCGGCACGTGATAGAGCACAATTAATGTTCTTTACTGTAAGTGTATGTTTTGCATAGAAAGTACATTTCCGCGCTATCACGCGCCGCAAAAAGAACCCAGGCGCGGCATGATACCATACGCCGCGCTTCAAAATGTAGAGACACTACGGCAAACTTGAAGAACTCCAGGCAACTTCATTTCAATGAAACTGTGGACAGTAAAACAAAATAAAAACAGTAAAATATCGTAAACCAAGCTGTCGATAAACACCATAGTATTTGGGTGAGTTATATGCATATATTTTGATTAAATTATTCTATTTTTCATTAAATTATACGATATTCGACCAAGGAACGAAGGAACAAATTCCGTTTAATAGTCAACGCATAATATGCTATCAAACATTTGCTCTGATGCCATATACCGTTCACAAGTGCATTAGTTCACGCTGCGTTCACATTGACAAATGTCAGAAGGTTGACTAGAATCCCCAAAAAATCTCCCTGTGGAAATGCTACTGCAACGAATTCCTCTGATTTATGTAGCCTTCTTGAAGCCGGATAAAAATTGCTATGAATTAGTGGGCCGATTGTTCACAATCAATGTTAGAATTGCCGGCGGCATATGAATTATGTGCTCAACTGCTCACCCATGATAGGTTCCAGAAATTGCCTTGACAATGAAATATAATCAATTTCATTGTCAATATATTATTAAATCAATGCTTTCTCACACTTATAAAGTTGTACTGAAAACAGCTGCCGAGCCAGGCAAGGCAGTTTCGACTTCTGCGTTTGCACAGTGATCAAAGTGAGGTGGTATATAAAATTATCGTAATCAACGTGAAAGTCAACTGAAAGTCAACTCGATCACTGCAGTGATCGAGTTGACTTTAAGTTGACTTTTACGTTGATTACGATAATTTTAATATCAATCGGTCAAAAGGTCCTACGGGTTTATTAAAGTCTAGATTCCCAACGCAGGCGAAAAGCCACAACTGAAGACAGTGCGATTGTGTGATAACACAGCTTATCACACTGAGGTAGTGTAACAACACAGCTTATCACACTCATGATGTAGTGCGATAACACAGCTTATCGCACTGATACCGAGGAGCTGTTATGATAAAATTCAAATCATATACAAAACACGGGCACAACTCATTACAAGCAGGCGGACTTGAACAAAGCTTGCTTATATGGCCCGTCTTGTTTATTAATTATTTGAACGTGTGGTGGGAGGCGCCCTGAATAGCCAGATAACTGCGATACTCAACCATCACGTGACCAGCTCAGAGGGGCGCCCTCCCGTACCAGGCTGCTGACAATGACGTCATCATCAGGGGTTGAGTAGGGAGTTGGTGACGTTACAAACCACTTATTTTCCGAGGTCATATCAACTACCCTTGCACTCTCTTTACCCGCATGCAGTTGTGTGATTAAATAATTGGTGCTATTCATATTATACAGTGGACAAACATGGTTATCTTTGTTCGTTAATCACCTCCTCTGGGCTGAGTGTCTCCCCTGGGTAAGCGGGATACATACACAGGGTTAATGACCCTTTAGAAACACTCAAATAAGAATAAAGCAATGATATATTCATCATTTACCCTTATCACTTATCAGTCATCATCTCTTCTCGAGATACTGCAAATATTCTAGACTCAGATAGAAATAGAATGCTTCAGATTCTACCTATAGAAGTATTGACATTATAAACAATAGAACGCTCAGTATTATCATGTCAGAAAAGAATAAAACCTAAATGATATCTGAAAAAGAAGACGTGCGTAGTCTCATCTAATTACATGAAGTGGAGTTCTATCACGGATGTTCAGAACCGGACAATTGTTAGCATGTTATTTCTTTATTTCCTATGAACAGATTTTCTCATTGTTACTTCAACATTTAAAGTCAGGTAAGAAGACTCTCAACTTATCTTAATTACTCAAAATTTCTTTGTTGGAGTAGGGAACTGAAGCTATTGAAAGAGACAAACGCTCTTAATCATCAATTTGTTGTAGCCATTGTCCTGCAGAATGGTCTGATTGCATATAAAACATAAAAGACAAAACATAAGTGGTTGTGTTATTGCGCCGCTTTTCTTTCCTCAGAACAACACCAGGAGACATCGTGAAAAACGAAATGTGCCTGCATTTCCATCTCACTTGAACGTTAACAAGGTCATCAACATCGAATTCGAAAAACATTAAACAGCACCCTGATGCCGAAGATTGTAAACCCTGCCTATGTGAGACTGAAAGAGACACAGCAATCTTTCTACACCACAATATCGTAAACCCTGCCTATGTGAGACTGAAAGAGACACAGCAATCTTTCTACCCCACAATATCGTAAACCCTGCCTATGTGAGACTGAAAGAGACACAGCAATCTTTCTACAACACAATATCGTAAACCCTGCCTATGAGAGACTGAAAGAGACACAGCAACCTTTCTACACCACAATATCGTAAACCCTGCCTATGTGAGACTGAAAGAGACACAGCAATCTTTCTACACCACAATATCGTAAACCCTGCCTATGAGACTGAAAGAGACACATCAATCCCCCACAATATCGTAAACCCTGCATATCGTAAACCCTGCCTATGTGAGACTGAAAGAGACACAGCAATCTTTCTCCTCCACAATATCGTAAACCCTGCCTATGTAAGACTGAAAGAGACACAACAATCTTTCTCCTCCACAATATCGAGGATATTTTGTAAAGGCTGCTGCTGCAACCCAACTTTCTATTGAACCATCTAGGACATATAATACAAATTGAGCTAGATCATAAGGACCTCCGTTGAACAACAAACAAAGAAACATGAATATAATACGCGCTTTCTCTCTTCCGAAGGACGGACCTACTGTCCATGACCTACGGACGTCATTATGTGTAAGTATAGGTAGCCGAGGTTTGAGTCTGAGAGAGATATTCCCAAAACTAGAAGTTCTGACTCTCTAAGCTTATATGGAATATGGTTACATCCGTTCGGTTTCGTGGAGCTTACAGCGTCGAAACAAAGCATTATTCTGCTTTGGAGAGATGAGGATGACGACGAGAAAATGGATCCTCGTCTAAATAAAATGTAATTTCCTTCCATATTCGAGACAAACATTTTACGTTTATACGCATAAAGTCAAATATATTACATAATATATAATCTGCATATAAAAATATATAAATGCGGTATAAAATATTCCCTTATTTACGCAATATGAAATTAGGAATACAAGTATATATAGGCGCAACACCGCGTGGCAATGTCCGTGAACAGGGCTATAATTGGGAGGAGGTCCTTCGTTGTGTTCGACCTAAGGATAATTGCGGTACCTCGCCTATTTCAAATCGACATGTGATAAACCCCAGCTGTCACAGGGTTCGTAGTCCTACCGCCCGAAGTTGGCGTTTTAAAATCACAGATTCACTTCGTTAGGCCGTGATAATAACGATGTTCCTGGCCGCATATCACATTTTTCGGTCATAGCGGCACGTAAAATGTGACTGCTCGTGTCTAATGGGAAAATCTATTTGATTCTTCGCGCTAGGCGAAGCGTCGATCTCAGTGAAATGTGAGTCCTGCCAAAGGAGTTATAATGGCGATTGACCAGTAATGACTGCTCTAAGTGGGGTGTAGCGGCATCAGCCGATTTTAGCAGCGGAAATTGTGGCTGAACTGCTAAATGCGCCTGGTTTCGCCTCGAACAGCATCGAACTTAGTTCCTTTTCCAGCCACAGTATTCGAGATCACCCACGAAATATTTATATTGCGGCTTATAAGAATTACACGAGTGCAAAATACTTTGTATCATCGAAGTGTAAGTACGTAAAACGGAGGATATTTTGCTACTTTTGTTACAAACACATAACAAGAATATGGAATACCTTAGTGGTAGAAATTATGATGTGTACTTATTATGACGAATGAAATTATGATCGGTACTAATTATGATGAAAAAATTTTGGGATAAAAACAAACCTTTTTGGCGAACAACCAGTGGAATGAAATTTCATAATTTTTTAACCGTTTTACCCGGCCTTTTGAACCAAAATTGTCCAGAGTCCTCCAAAATTTGGTGATAAATCATAAAATAAGCTTGATGCCGGCTATTTTCTGACAAAATCATTTCTTTTGGCATGATTTACATCCATAATTGTGCTAACTTTCAACATCATGGTCATTGGGAAGTTAATGCTATGTGAATATCATGCCTGCACATTCACATATTGTTTTCGACTTATGTTGTCTGTGTTTTCATTTTGGATCAAATGCAAATTTTGTCTTTGACAAGGTCTGGTAAGGTAGCTTATTTGGAGGTTAGGGCCTTGATTATTGGTATCAACTACAGTAAGTTGAGTGGAACTCCGTAATTTATAGCAACTTCATGATATGATAGCAACGCAACCTTTGATTTTGAAAATTTGCTGATTGAAGTTGTATTACAAAAGATATGGAAAGGGCCTTGGAGTTGGAGCCAATCATAATTTTGGGCAACATGGTCATCCTGGTTGTTTCAGCATGTTTTCTAAAAGTCTAAATAATGGTCAATTTTGAGAAAGTACAAATTATGATCTCTGTAGAAATTATGGTGTGTAGAATTTATGATGCGTACTAATTATGATAATTTTGCGAAAATAATCATAATTAGTACGCACCATAATTTCTACCACTAAGGTAAGTACTGTAGTACGAGTTGGTCTATGTTTCGGGGAATTCCCGGTTTAACCCTCTTCAATTCAAGATCATTCTGTTCTGTATCTAAATATCTCAACTCTCAACTCTGTAGTCCAATCATACAGGAATAATTGATACTATTTTCTTCTTTTGAAACAGGAAAATGCGTTTGGGACTTGACTACTGGAAGTTTGAACAATATGTCATCAGAATTTTTTGTGCAATATCCACAGACCTTCACAACCCAGGATGTTAAATACGTAAAAAAAAAACGCCAAAAAGTACGACGTATTGGCGTCTGAAGAAAAGTACTCGGATTCTGAAAGACGTGAAAAAGTACGCGCATGCGCTACCAAATATTATAAAACGATGGTATTGTAAACAATTAAAGTGCGCGCGCATGACAGTACGGCTGAATCGAAATTCCAAAATTGAAGAAGAAAAGGTACGGCAGTTTCTGCCAAAAATTCGTATTTAATTTTTGGCCTTTTTTGGAAAAAATACGTATCTAACAACCTTGATCATAACCCCTTTCGTGCGCGTACTTTTTCGTGTATTAAACAACCCTAATATCTAGACCTGGTGTTGACATTTCTTGTTGCATATTTTTGCGATTTTTTTTTCTCCAGAAGCCAATACACCGTACTTTTTCATGATTTTTGCACGTATTTAAAAATCCAGAAGCTCAATCAACTAGGTAAGTTTCCTTTATTACTTTCTCAATTTAAGATGAAAATTAATCACAGCCATGAAGCGGATGCCTTGATTACGGAAATAGTGGACCAAGCTATATATTACTCCTCCTAGGATGTTTCCTTGCATCGGGTATCATCGGTGTATCATAGTAAGAGAATCATTGAAATAAGACGCTTCAATCTGTCAAGCAGAGCTTGCCCATTATAGCTGCATGTTCCATGTTTCTTCGGTTGCTTCTTTCCTGTACTTCAATCAACACTCTGCGAATGGAGAAGTCGGAAATCGGAATCATATGATTTGTTTCCCTTGGATCTTTTTATCTCTCTCCATACTAAGGAAACTGTTATTTCGTCCTGCAGGCTGCCGATGCAAAAGTACATTGGCTGCTCAATTTGGAGGGATCCCTGCAATTTATGTACTCTATCTGCTTACAAAGTTACAACAAACTGTAAGACTAAGTACTGCGTTCCAAAATCAAAGAAACTCATATTAATGCCTCCTGTCACGCGAATAATAAAAGCAAGCAACCGCCAGTGGAAACTACAGATTATTGAAGCTAAACAAAATAGATGAAATTTAGCCAATAGCTGAGCGATACCAGTGAAATGAAATGTTTATATGGTATCGATATGTTGGCTAGATTTTGACTTTCGTTAATGGAGTTCGTGTACATTGTCGACAGTTCATTCGTTAGATCTTGCACAGAGAGTTTTCTTTTCGTTCATTTGTTGGGCTTCGGGAGTATTTATCATCGAGCAAAACATTAACGGAATCAAGGGAGGAGAAAGCGTCTACATACAGCGAATGACAACTTATAATCCTGAAATATTTATCATAAAATTACTGACAGATTGCATATTCTTGATGTTCACCACACATTTCCTTAAAATTGGGCAAAATTATAGTCGTTTTGCATTAACCCTCGGTGATCTCTCGGTGTCTTCTTCAACTATGGAATAGTTGTAGAAGTCCTACGTGAACTGTAGTAATTACCTTGGGGTGGTATTACGCTTTACCGGCCGTAATCACCGGCAGTTCGTGTTGGAAGAAGCTGTCTGCTATAATTGGTGATAGAGTCTTACTCAACGTGGTCACGTTTGAGAATCTCCTAATCTATCGAAAATCGCAATCTCCTAGTTGATCACATCCTTTAAAACCTTTAAAACCTTTAAAACCTTGCCCCCATAAACTCATTGAGACCATCTATTTTAGTGCCAATTCTGATATCTCAGGAAATACTTGCTACAACATAAAATTGGTGAGACCTAAAGTCTCCAGATTGATGAACGGGCATAGCCATTATCTTATCCGTAGAAACCGGGCCAAATTCAGGAAGATTATGTGCGAAATTGAGATGCTGGAGATAAAGAAGGAACAACGATCAGAGCTGGTTGTGAAACTTGAAATACGACGATTACAAGTAATCGCTCTCATCATTTTCTAAATTTGTCCGGTAACTTTCGTTGGCCTCAAATCCCTATAGCAATAATAACCTGCACTAAACCTTCTGCAATAATTGTAAAGTTGAACCTATTATATATAGGTAGCATCTCATTGCGAAAATGTTATCTCTATCCTTATATCTGTATTGCACTATTGCAGTGGTCTGATATTTCCAGTTGTCGCATTGTTAGAAACTGACAGTCCTTGGGAAGCAGCTTCATGAAAATATGCGTGCTATGTACATTGAGAATCTACCGGCGTTGATGTTTCTTGAGAAGACTTCCTTGAGAAGACTTCCTTGAAGCACTACTTTCGCTGGCAAACGATGGCCTCTCTGACCGGTTTGTAAACTACTCATGGGATTTAGGAATGGGCAACTCTCCGGAAACCAAACTTGGAATAAAGAGTTGCCCGTTTCATGATTGTTGGCCTTGGGAAACAGGACTCACATAGAGTTAGGCCGGGTATTAGTGCGAAGCAAATCACAGATTGTACTGTTTAGCAGCGGAGTCTCGTACCAATGGGTGCTTTTCTAGTTCGGATTAGAAATTGGAAACTTTTCAATATGGTGAGACGGAGGAATGGTGACTACTCACTCGGGACAATTTGAGGAGTTTTGCTGCTGATCAGGATCTGTAAATGGGAAACGTCGAATCTACCTATGTTATGGAGCAAATTCCACCAAACAGACTTTTCAATTGTGTAATTGAGGCCATTATAAGTCAACATGTGATCCTCGGATACTTTGCAAGATGCGATACGGACATTTTGAAAATTCGGACGTTGATACTGATAGTTTAGCTTGGAGTTCTGCATGTGAGGTCTAATTTCTATTCATCGAGCATCTGCTTAATGAACATCAGGTCTCCTTGAAAATCAGATCTGATTCATACCTAATACCATATATGTCAAAAAAAACTAAATGAAACGGTGTTGTGTCCATAATTTGAATTCAAAACTGCAGTTCGGGAGCGCGCGTGCTTTAGCTCGTGGAAGGGACATCGCTTTTGGCAATAAATTCTGAAAAAAATGAATAAAATGAAATTCAAAAAAATCAAATAAGCTGTTATCAATTTGCAAACATTGTAATCGCAAAGCTGCAATAACGGCTTGACATCACTAAAGTTCATTGAATTATTGAACAGCAACACACACAAGAGCAACGCACACAATGAAATTCAATTTATTATTATGGCCTTTGTAATACAAATTCAGTCATCTTTGTACAGACAAATTAGTAATTAAGTGAGAATAAAGTAAAATAAACATAATTAATAATGTTCTATCAGTGGGTATACAAATGTAAAGACTGATATTGCTCATATTGCTCTTATGTAGCTATCGGTCAATGGGCAACCACTCGATGCCGACGTCTGACAATCTCCCCATAAGCCTGACAACGAATGATATTACGGCTATTTGAACCCTGATAAGATTGCAGACTGAGGCATAGCATAATTTAGCATAATGACAACAGCTCTATATGGACCGTATTATAGCCTGTGCACATGTAATATTATAATTATTGTTTCACTTAAAATTAGCATGACTTGTAGCCCATGAACAAATATAGTAGTATGTTTAGTGTCCTGAACAAACACAGTGTCATTGACCCTGGTAGAGAAGTTAAGCAAGATCGGAGGAGGCTAGTTATTGATGTTCGTCGACAAGCTGAGAGAGCGGTAAATTCGAGCGAAGGGAGACAGAGACAAGAGAGTTTAGTCATTGTTAATAGTTCTGAGTAAACTTAGTAATTGCAGTCGACTTTTGGAACCACGGCCGTAGGCTGATGAACCTCCTCGTACTCAGGAGATCGGCTACAGCCTTAGTATATATACTTTCTTATATTACGCTCCTGTTTTATATATCCTTGTCTCCGTTTCGATACGTATTTCTTTGGAAATAAAATGACGCGTATGATCTCGAACTGCTTGGACTGTCTCAGATCAAATTCAGAGTATAACATATTTATTTATATAGTAGCGACCATACATATGATAGAATGATGGATCATATTATAGTCAACATATCTATATATTTTCAAATGATATAAGTACAATTGTTGAGGCTTGAGCTGCTTGACTTCCGACTCAGTGCCAAATGTCAACAGTAAAGAGCTGGCTGTTTCACGGGTATTACCCCTGTTCTACTGCTTTCTGCCGTTCGTCCCTGAAACACACCGCATATATAAACGTTGTGGATCTCGTCTGCCGGATTTGTCTTGTCTACGTTGGGAACAGACGTTTGTCATGAAAACTTCAGGGGATTTATGAGCTAATGAGTGGAATGGTAGTATGTTTTGTGTGGTCGTGGAGTAACAATAGGCGTTTGAGAGTGGCGTCACTTGAGGCTTTACAATGGTGAGTGGCTGGCTTAGTGACGTCTAAAATTTTAGACTCTGGGAGTATTTCCAGGTTTTAAACATTACTGGGGTCATTTCCATGTCGATTACTCCTGGAGAGGGCCTCAATTCCAGAGCCCGTCTGCTGGGGTGAATTAGGATATTCTAAGCACTTAAAGCTGTCTAAAATCCTTGAGCTTGCCCTTCTTACAATGTTTCTAACTGAAGGAGGTCTTTTACCCCGCCCTCTCAAAACAATGGCGGGAAGTCCACCGTCCTTCTTGTGAGGGCTTGTCAAACCGTGTCTCAAAACTAACAAAAACAGGAAAAAGTGCAGCTGTGGTATCGTGCATGAAGACTGAAAATTTCAAATGAATAAGTGAAAAAGTTGTGTTTAAGTTTGATATTTGGCAAATAAAATTTATGGACTGAAACTGTCAGAAATTTGTGTTTTTGTTCGAATTATGTGGGGTAATTTATTCAATAACTGATTTTCAGGTTCGACTGATAGTGGTCTTAGACGGGAACGGTAGAGCAAATAGCACGAGATTCTTTGACGATGGGGAGACATCTAACGCATTAGAAACCGAGTACTATTCGTTAGTGAGGTACACAGTGACGAATAACTCTCTTCGAGCCACTTTCCCTCATCAGGGATACAAAGGAGGGTAAGAAAATATTTCCTTGCGTTTGAATTTCTTAGTAAAACTTAAACTTGTCCTCTGTCAAATTGACCTACACAAAGCGAGTTACGATGTGGAATGTGCAAGATCAGAGAAATTTCTAGTTTGCTATTTTAAACGTCCAAACCAATATATTGGCCGGATCAGGCAAGTTTCTTTGCATCATAGACACTGATTGAGATTAAGACATACTGCGTACTGACTTTTCAGACCTCAAAACGCATATCCTTGTGAACTATCGCCGGCAGTGCGCGCCACATGTACACGTGCAGAATACCAGACTCCTCCCAACACCTCAAATACCCCATATTTCAGTGTGATGAGGCAACAATACGAGAAGATCATCATCTACGGCCTCCCTCGACGAGTGTCTTCTCTTTGGCAGGTAACAAACCAGGAAACGCACACCACTGATCGAGAGACAGACAGCACCAGTGAGACAGACAGCACCAGTGAGACAGACAGCACGCGTATTAGGGCGTCCTGTCTGTCCGCAGGGGCCACTGCGTTCTACAAACTCATCATATCAGACACTAATGTGGTAATTAAGCTCGGGGAGCCATTCGAACTGACCTGGACATTTAGAGACGGGTAGTTTGTTGGTTATTCCATGTTATTATAGGTGATGTCAATTCGACGATTTACTCGATATGTAACTGGCCGAAAATCTCAGATTTGGCTGGCAAAATCTGATTCCTTGTCACACCCATTTCCTTATCCCTTCCCTTATAATTTCAAGGTCTCAAATCACACGTTTCGAGGCAGAAATTAGTCAGAAGGTCTGAAATATTTTCCCAGAATAAAGTGCTATTGTACAACCTGGAATGTGCAGCAATATGTAAAGTGATCACTTTGTACATGAGTCATAGTGCATACTAGGTATGGTCTTTGATGTGTGACCCAGACACAATGATTTAAAAAACGATGTTGGCCTTATAATGGACCATGTGCACTAATACCATCTACATAGGATAGCATCAATGTCATCCAGAGATTTAATTTTCAACTCCCTGAATTGAAACTAACAAAAACTAAGTTGTACAAGTAAAACTATTGCAATAAAAAATCATTCAATAGCTGTTGCATCTGGCATTTTGGAGGGGCAACATTCATCGTTAAAACATATGAACCTGGTTTTAATTCGTGATTCATGCCGTCCATTTTATAATTATGCGATGACTTTTTATCAATTGCAGTTCAAAATAGCATTGGTCACGTGCCCAGAGCTGTCGAAGAGGGCACTAATTGATAGTTTAAGTTGAAAGAAAGCTTTTCAAAACGGCCGTCGGTTTGGCCAAACCCCATTTGGTGGATAAGAATCAAGAATTCTTTACTTTCGGCTATTTGTACAAAAAACGCGGTGCTTTTCATCCTTGGCATAGTGTAACGTTTCTAATATTAGCCAATAGAAATTCATTTATCTCAAGCAACTTCTAATCTGAACAAATACTCAAATAATTGAATTAAAAATAAAAAATTTACCTTAAATAGGAAAACATTATCTCTCCTGAAAAACGTTCTTCTTAGTACCTTCATACCAAATCAATCAATCTAAACATTTTTCCCTGAATTTATCGCAATCAATTACACGAAAGTCTAAGTCTATACATTAACTTTAAACCATCCAATCGTAGAAGTTCCTAGTCGCGTTGCAGATGCCCTGATCCACCAGCTCCTTCCATCTGAAGTCTGTGCCGTATTTCTTTGTTTGTGCGCAGCACCACTTCCTCTCGTACTGGCTCTTGAGGGCACCGCAGTTGAAACCGAAACTGTGAATAAGGGGCGGCACGCCCATTTCGTCGGGAGGCCCTTCTGATCTGTTTATTGTACCTGCTTGTGTCAGGGTACCGATACAAACGATGCATAAGATTGACATGAATACCATGGTCCCTGAGAGGCAGGTCAAAACAATGTGTGATGCGGATATGTTAAATCACAACAAATAAAACTGTTGCACTGCCAAAGGATGGACTATTTAAAGACAATACGGTCCCCTGGCACGCCTACCTCAAAACATTGTTATTACGTCATGTTGGCCGGCAGACGACATTAATAAACTCTCCTAATAGTAATAACGTAATGTTGAGACGCTATAAGTCGTGATGTTCGGACTAATGAAAATTAAACTTAATATGATGTAAATTATTATGTTGATAAAAATGTTGGTAGTTTTGTCGTTCTCAGCAGTTGCGTCATCCTCATTTAAAGCTTAGGGGCAGTGTTCGGAATTCAGGAAAATGAAAAATCGTCACGTGGATCGAAGTTAAATTTTCCAATATTTTTGTTTACGAGCGAAATACTTACTTTTCGACTTTATTAAGGGTTTAGTTATGAACAAAGTGTGCAAAACTTCACATTCTCTCGAGTGGTTGGAGGCCTAAATGTTTAACATCGTATTTAGACCGAGTTTTTGATTGGAAAATTTGTACTATTTAATAATATGAATGGTTAACTGGCACGACCGTCAAAATAAATTATTGCACACAGCTCTTAGCAACATAATGTTAATAAAATTTTGTGCTTGCCTAGTTCATAATAAATTATCATGAAAGTTATATGAACCGCTCAACAGGGCGTCAAGGGTTTAAAAATACATTGCCTAAAGATGGTGAGTGGGTGCATAACGTATTTTGTCTGAAAATTTTTGGAGTTATTTTTTAGATGCTTGTAACAGCAGCTGATTAAGCTGATTTATGAACCGAAGAAACACACAGAATACATAACTCGAAACGCATCAGTTATCAAACACAAGGAAATATCTCCCATGATTAAACCACGGGAGATGAGTATGACCAAAACTCAAAATATTTCTTCGTTTTTAATAACCGATGAGTTTCGAGTTTTGTATTTTGTGCGTTCTTTTCGGTGCATAAATCAGTTTGGTAATTTGTAAGTAGTGATAATAACCTTTTTAGCTAAAACTTCGGTCATCGGTCTCGGTCTTGATAGGATATTTTGATGCACTCGTCTGCATATCACGATTAACATTTTTTACACCAGTGTAAAAAATGATAATCGTGATATGCGCACGAGAGCCAAGACCGATAACCGATGACCTTTCATTCAGAAAACAGAGTAAAAACTAAAATCAATATGGCATGTCCTGACGAAGTTATAATGGGTGTCAAGGAGAAATGAAATTGATTACAAGCTCACTGTTTTTATCCGTTCCCAAAAATTTCGCAATCTACCAGTATCAAGACAACTGATCGTCATATAGGAATTGCATCATTATCAGACTTTGCACAGGTGTATCGGCGACGTTGATTAAACTGTATGTCATTGACATTATGACGCCTGCAAAACCTAACGTAAAACTAAAGGAATTGCGCACTTACCCAGCAGGTCCTATTCGGTGTGATCTCACGGCCCCATCCTTGCCCCGCCCTGGGAGGGGGCAGTGGTTATTGATTTGTGGGCGTTTATAGTGCTCCGTTTTATAGTACACCGTCATTCGTTATTTATTTGCGAACAATGATCGCAGCAATAGATAGCTGCTTCACTGTAGCTTGCACTTTATAAGATGTTAACTTCACTCCACAACATTTTCTACTCACTCAGTATGAGTAACTGGAAGTTGGAATGGTTAGTGGGACTGCTGTCCCATTTTCTACTAATAACTTACGCATTAGGTCAATGAAAAGCTCAGTTTAATAACTTTTAAAAAGTACAGAACTTTGAAATAAAATTGAAACCCTGTTCTTCGGCACTACAGTGCGAATGTATAGGTTTAATGGGGTTGGCAAGTAGGGGGGCCATGTATCCGTTTCGGTTACACGGGCTCTCCCTATTCTAGGTATCACAAATTACAGAGTTCACCATACCCAGGCTTTCCCTACACATGGGATAACCTCTTATGAAAGCTCCCCTATACACCGCTCCCCCTAATCTAGGGCTCCTCCGATTTCCCGGGGCTCACCTCTATACCCGGTCTCGCCCATACCAGACTCACCCTATTGCAGGGCTTCACCATACTTGCCAACCCCATTAAATTTTAAAGCTGATTCTGATACACTGCCCCAGCAGAGGGAATAGGTGCAGACTTGTTTATTTTTAACTCGGTATAAAAGTTCAAACCTTCCTATTAAAAGATTTAAACATCAGCTTTGGCGACCCCACAACCATGAAATTATCGTTTTTGGTTCGCACTTTTTTCACGACCTCGGCTCCTGTTTTAAACCTTTCTTTATCATTATGTGGTTTGTAAGTACCGGGTGTTTCGGGTCTCGTGTCTAAAAAGTAAATCTTTATTACTGAGTTGATAAAGGAGCAAATGTTTGATTATCGTTTTGTAAGTCTCAAGAAGGGTCCATCATTTGATTTTCCGATGTTTTTGGAAACTTATCTTGGATTTTACATGAATTTGACCGTCACAGAAATTGTCAACATTTTTCGAGAGAATTGCCAAAAAAGAGGTCAATCGCAAAAATTTTAGAATTGATGGCATAAAAAGTTGCCATGTATGATGTCATGTGTGATCATCTTAATCTTATTAATTTTTGGCTCTTATGCAAAGGGCTGGCAAGGGGTAGCCTCTGTATCCATTTTGGATAGATAAAGTTACACGGACTAAAAACTTAATTTTGAAATTCATATATACTGCAAGAGCCTGTACTTGTACTTGTAGACATGGGTTTGCCTCTGATCATATTCATAACCATAGCGCTGTATTATGGATCAAAGTCCGTGATAATTATGTCCGATCAGGTATTCATAGCACTTATGTATAGCACTAGCAGTACCAGTAACACTGGGGCTGAATGTGTAACTCGTAGTCGTTCCTGATTTCAGTTGTATGAATTTATTTTAAATCCCTTGTACTTGTAGTTGTTATTACGCATTTGCATTTTGATTTATGTTTTACACTCTCTTTTACTTTTAAGTTTTAGACTTAAAAATTAAGATAGTGTCGTTATTTGGCAAAAGATCTGAAAGTAAACATACGTGATCTGATTCTGAGGAGTGAACCGTGAAAATTTGGCTAGTGTCCCATAGAATTCCAGAGCCTTCATTTCCTATGATAAGGGTTCCGGTCAGGGTCAGGATTTGTTAGGTTTAGGGATAGGGTTTTGGTTAGGGCAATAATCAGGTTTAGGATACCTTCCTAAGCCCGCAGAGGTGTGTGTACGCGCCGCGCGCTTCCCTACGGGAGAAGCGCGCCGCGCGAGCCACACAGGGATATACGTGTTTAGCAAAGGATACCAAAAGATTGACGTTTAGCAGTTTAGGTCTGTGACGTCACTCAGCCAGAGTTTGTCAGATGTTTGCCCTGATAACGCGCACCCCTGGTTATGGGAAGTCAGACGTTGGTTGTCTGATACGTCGACACGTCGTCAGACCCATTATTTCGCGCGCGCGAGGGGTATGTCTCCCATATAAATCGACGGACGTTGCCCCGTCTATTTCTTCTGACTGGATTGCAAAATGCAAAGTGACGTCGCGTCCAAATGTGGAACGTTGCGCCGCGCGCGCGGGTAGTGTAACATCCTACGAACCAGAGTTATATGGGATAAATGGATTTCACCCATCTCTAGCGCACAGCACTCGGAAATTTGGATTTTGGAGGGTCGCGCAAAAAATGGCTAGTGTCCCATATAACTCCTGGCTCTTCATTATCTATGATAATGGCGTCAGTCAGAAAAATATAGTTAAGCGCACCTAGCGCCGCGCTTTAAGGACTAGGGTTAGGGTTACGATTAGGGTCATGGTCAGGATTTGTTAGGGTTAGGGTTAGAATTAAGGTTAGGGTTTTGGTTAGGTTTAGGATACAGAAAAATTGACCTTTAGGTCTGTGACGTCACTCAGCCAGAGTTATATGGGACACATACCAAAAAAATGGCGCGCGGTGGAGGGTTCCTAAGCCCGCATAGGTGTGTGTACGCGCCGCGCGAGCCACACAGGGATATACGTGTTTAGTAAGACGGAGGGTAGGGTAAAATCCTACTATATATGATATATGGGACACATGAAAAAGCTCGCTTTCAGTTGCGTTGGAACACAAAAAGTAATGAACGTGTTTAAAACATTCCAGTTTTTCAGATATCAACTTCTCATTCGGGGCCGGGGGACAAAAATCTTTCAAAAAAGGCCCAACAATTTTTTCTGTAAATTTTTGATATTTTGTGGCCACCTCTCACAGCTCACGTCTCTGTGATTTGGTACTGTTGACATTGAGCTTTATTTTTTATAATTTTTGGAATTTTTCATTAACATGTTTTTTGTTAGCTGTTTTTTTGTTAGCTGTAGGCTTGCCTTTTTTCCTAATGTTAATTTTCTATACTTAATGTGGTCTGGAAGATCCAGTTTAATGCCTAGTGAATCATAGAAACAGTTGTGTGACATTTGTTGATGTAATATCAAAATTATCTTTGGGATACAAATACAGTCATCTTTGTACAGTCAAGCCACAAAACTTTCCAACAGCTCTTTCCTTAGTCTTTGACAGGATCCAAGTGAGATACCTTTATCAGAGATCTAGGCAGATCCAAACAAATGATAATATCAAAATTGTTTATTTTATTTTTATTTTATGTGAATTGTTCTTTGGGTTCACAAGTATTAGATAAATCCATTAATTCAATGTTATAAGATTGTAGTGAACCACCGAGGTGATTCATTTTGAGCCCATGATCGGCGGTGCCATATCAATTGTAAATAATTGTGCACACCACTGTTTATTACCTGATCTCTGTTCTCAAGCGGTCCAGATGATCCCCAGCAGGGGAGGAGAGGTGGAGAAGGTTCAAGTTGAGGGGTGGTGTGAAGGGTGTCTTTGCAGGTGGGGTGTCTTTGCAGGTGGGGTGTCTTTGCAGGAGGGGAGTGTCTTTGTGGGTGGGGAGTGTCTTTGTGGGTGGGGAGTGTCTTTGTGGGTGGGGAGTGTCTTTGTGGGTTGGGAGTGTCTTTGTGATGATGGGTTATTTAGGTTGAGGATGACCTCTAGCAGCCATATTGCTACACCTGACCATGTAGCAGATGAGGCTGTAGAGTTCACAATGAGGAGTTGTCACTGACAGAGCATGTGTTCAGTAACAACTGGTGGACATCGTTGGTAGGGATACCACAACTGCCCGAGATCAACTGTCAACCCAATGGGGTAGGTAAAAGGGGGAGCACCAAAAGGTGGACGTGGCCCGGCTAAGGTGTCTAGCATAGGTTGCACGTCAGGATAAGGGCACGTATGCCAGAATCCTTCCTAACCCCAGGGCTGAGCCGATGAGGGAGTCGTGGTGACTGGACTGGTTAAACATGTGTGTGTGTGATTGGACATATATTTTACAACAGTACAGACCAGCATTTGCACAATTGATTTTATTTCTTCTTCTGAACAATCCCTTATTTTATGGTAGTACAAATGTTTTCGCGCGTT
This sequence comes from Beroe forskalii, assembly GCA_011033025.1. NCBI lineage: Eukaryota > Metazoa > Ctenophora > Nuda > Beroida > Beroidae > Beroe > Beroe forskalii. The sequence goes on from WFMF01000187.1 coordinate 325,549, forward strand.
ACGCAAAAACATCTGTACTACGCTTGAGTCGGCACGATACGCCCCACACAAGAACGCCGCCAACGTGAAGTTTGCAATGTCTCCACGATGGTGCTTGCTTTTATAGCAAATATCAAAGCAGCATCCTCACCACAGTTTGGTTTTAATTAAACGTCTGTCTTAGTTGATATTCATTTTGGCTTAAGAGGAAGCATGATCAACAAAAATGAAAGAATATTTATGTACTTTGTAATCTAATGGATTATTTGAATTTTCAATTAACAATCAACTCGTTTCATTGTGAATTAAATGTCTAAATTCTTCCAAAATTCTTTGCCCACAGCACGTCTGTCAAGAAAATGCGCCAGTTTGCTGTGTATGTGTATTCCAAGTATACATACGACATAGCGAATTATTCTATTAAGTCCGACAGGTATACAGTGAGTCTACCAGTGAGTTGAACTTCGTCAAGGCAACCAACCGACTGCAGGGAACACTTTCTCCTCCAAGAAAGGACACCGTCCATTAAACAGTACAGGTGAGCGGTATTAGCCTTCTCATTGTCTCAGAATACAGCACAGACTGAAATATACCTAATTCATTTCACGGAATTGCTATTAAATGACAGACTGTGATTGGTTTTATGAAATACATAGACATGCGCCTGTCGGTTACATTTTGGGATACATCCCGAGGGGGTAGCCTGAGGGATGTATTCGGTTTTGAGCCGAAGGGCGAGGGTCACAACGAATATGGACCCGATCAGGCTAGTGTCTATGTATTATAGACATCAATGTAAACGTCAGAGGGTTGTAACAACCTGAAACTTCGTTCTATACAGTGGATGTAAGCACTGTACAGAGTGGGGAACATGCGACTTCGCGAACTTGAGAGGGTCGGCTCCTTGATTTTATGAGGGAATTGCCTCAGTTATCTGGGTGGGCATAGGCCCTGACCAGATATCATTGACATATCAGGGCGCGTTTGGGTACACAGAATTTTAACTGTGAGCACAAGACACACCTTGTACACAACAAGCACACATACCTTATATGGCAATACGCAAATTTCTTGTTAAACACATGATACAAAAGTGCGTACTGGGTAAAAATCGTGCGTTGGGTATAAACGCACTTGGTAGCACGTTATGAAATGTAGTAAACGACTCTATACAAAGAGTGCTACCCTTTAAATCGCTCAAAAAGCGATTCACCAACCTGGATGAATTTCAGTGTGGACAGGGAAGGGTTATGGAACTTCTTGAACGAATTCTACAGAACCACGAATCCTTTCAACAGAAACTCATTAGTTCACCTCATCAACAGCAAATGTCTTGTACACTAGAACGGGTCCATCCAAGGTCCTGAAGGGGAAAATCTCATAATAAACAGTTTATTTCTGCAAAAAATGAATCAGAAAAACTGTGAGAGGGGTCAGGGAAAATGGCGTGGGTAGTGGGATATAAAGGTTTGTAAATTGTGGACAATTTGACTAACACCAGTCTGACGTAACACTGACACCAATCTGGCGCATTAATGACACCAGTCTGACGCATCACTGACACCGGGTTGAAGTTTCAATGGCACCGGTCTGACGTGACACTGAAGAGGGTCAGACGTATCGTTGACACCATTTTGGTGTAACACTGACATCAGTTCGAAGTATCACTAACACCAGTCTGTCGAATCACTGAAACCAGTCTGACGTATAACTGTCACCAGTCTGACGTATAACTGTCACCAGTCTGACGCATCATTGAAGTTTCAATGGCACCGGTCTGACGTGACACTGACATCAGTCCGACATATAACTGACACCAGTCTGTCGTATCACTGGCACCAATCTGACGTATTACTGACACCAATCAAACGTATCACTTACAAAAGTCTGACGCACCACTGGCACCAGTCTGATTTACCAACGAAAACCATTCTGGCGTAACACTGACATCAGTCCGACGTATCACTAACACCAGTCTGTCGTATCACTGACACCGGTCTGACGCATCACTGACACCAATCTGATTTACCACTGACACCATTCTGGCGTAACACTGACATCAGTCTGACGTTTCACTGACACAAGTCATACGTATTACTGACACCAGTCTGAGTCATACTGACATCAGTCTGGCGTATCACTGAGACCAGTCTGGCGCACTAATGACACCAGTCTGACGTCATACCGACACCAGTCTGACGTCATACCGACACCAGTCTGACACATCACTGACACCAGTCTGACATATCACTGACACCCGTCTGGCGCATTTATGACATCAGTCCGACGTATCACTGACACCAGTCTAACGCATCACTGACACCAGTCTCACGCACCACTGGCACCAGTCTGATTTACCACTGACACCATTCTGGCGTAACAATGATATCAGTATGACGTATCACTGGCACCAGTCTGACGTATTACTGACACCAATCTGACGTAACACTGACATCAGTCTTACGTAACAGTTGGTGTCCAGTTCCCATCACTGACACCAATCTAACGTATCACTGACAAAAGTCTGACGCACCACTGGCACCAGTCTGATTTACCACTGATACCATTCTGGCGTAACAATGACATCAGTCTGACGTTTCACTGGCACTATATCGACATATTAAAACCAGATTGACGTATCACTGACACCAGTCAGCGTACCACTGACACCAGTCTGGCGTAACACTGACATCAGTTCGAAGTTTCACTGACACCAGTCTGTCGAATCACTGACACCAATCTAACGTATCACTAACTCCAATCTAACGTATCACTTGCAAAAGTCTCGCGTATTACTGACACCAGTCTGACGCATCACTGGCACCGGTCGGACGCATCACTAACATCAGTCTGGCGTATCACTGGCACCAGTCTGATTAACCATGACACCATTCTGGCGTAAGACTGATATCAGTCTGACGTATCACTGGCACAAGCCCGGCGTATTACTGACACCAGTCTGACGTCCCACTGACACCAGTCTGACGTCATACTGACACCAGTCTGACGTATCACTGGCGCCAGTCTGACGTAGCAATGAACACAGTCTGACATATCGCTGACACCAGTCTGTCGAATCACTGGCACCAATCTAACGTATCACTGACACCAATCTTAGAACGCATCACTGACACCAGTCTGACGCACCACTGGCACTAGTCTGATTTACCACTGATACCATTCTGGCGTAACACTGACATCAGTCTGACGAATCACTGGCAACAGTCTGACGTATAACTGACACCAGTCTGACGTATTACTGTCACCAGTTTGACGTATTACTGACACCAGTCTGACGCATCACTGACACCAGTCTGACGCATCACTGACACCAGTATGGGGCATTAATGACACCATTCTGACGTATAACTGTCACCAATCTATCGCATTACTGACACCAGTCTGAGTCGTATTGACACCAGTCTGACGCAACACTGACACCAGTCTGACGCACCCCTGCCACCAGTCTGATTTACCACTGATACCATTCTGGCGTAGCACTAACATCAGTCTGACCCATCACTGGCACCAGTCTGACGTATTTCTGACACCAGTCTGAGCCATACTGACACCAGTCTGACGCATCACTGACACCAGTCTGACGCATCACTGACAACAGTCTGACGCATCACTGACACCAGTATGGGGCATTAATGACACCAGTCTGACGTATAATTATCACCAATCTAACGCATTACTGACACCAGTCTGAGTCGTACTGACACCAGTCTGACGCATCACTGACACCAGTCTGACGCATCACTGACACCATTCTGACGCATCGCTGTCACCAATCTGACGCATCACTGACACCAGTCTGACGCATCACTGACACCAGTCTGGCGCGTAAATGACACCAGTCTGACCTCATACTGACACCTGTCTGACACATCACTGACACCAGTCTGATTTACCACTGAAACCATTCTGGCGTAACACTGACATCAGTCTGACGAATCACTGACACTAAATCGGCAATCAATATATTATTGAAATCAGACTGACGTATCACTAAAACCAGTTTGAAGTGTCACTGGGCACTGACACCGGTCTGACGTATCACTGTCACCGGTCGGACGTTTCAATGACACCGGTCTGACGTGACACTGACACCAGTCTGACGCACCCCTGCCACCAGTCTGATTTACCACTGATACCATTCTGGCGTAGCACTAACATCAGTCTGACCCATCACTGGCACCAGTCTGACGTATTTCTGACACCAGTCTGAGCCATACTGACACCAGTCTGACGCATCACTGACACCAGTCTGACGAATCACTGACACCAGTATGGGGCATTAAGACACCAGTCTGACGTATAACTGTCACCAATCTATCGCATTACTGACACCAGTCTGAGTCGTATTGACACCAGTCTGACGCAACACTGACACCAGTCTGACGCATCACTGACACCAGTATGGGGCATTAATGACACCAGTCTGACGTATAACTGTCACCAATCTATCGCATTACTGAAACCAGTCTGAGTCGTATTGACACCAGTCTGACGCAACACTGACACCAGTCTGACGCACCCCTGCCACCAGTCTGATTTACCACTGATACCATTCTGGCGTAGCACTAACATCAGTCTGACCCATCACTGGCACCAGTCTGACGTATTTCTGACACCAGTCTGAGCCATACTGACACCAGTCTGACGCATCACTGACACCAGTATGGGGCATTAATGACACCAGTCTGACGTATAATTATCACCAATCTAACGCATTACTGACACCAGTCTGAGTCGTACTGACACCAGTCTGACGCATCACTGACACCAGTCTGACGCATCACTGACACCAGTCTGACGCATCACTGACACCATTCTGACGCATCGCTGTCACCAATCTGACGCATCACTGACACTAGATCGGAATATTATTGAAACCAGACTGACCAGTCTGACGTCACACTAACACCAGTCTGGCGCGTAAATGACACCAGTCTGACCTCATACTGACACCTGTCTGACACATCACTGACACCAGTCTGATTTACCACTGAAACCATTCTGGCGTAACACTGACATCAGTCTGACGAATCACTGACACTAAATCGGCAATCAATATATTATTGAAATCAGACTGACGTATCACTAAAACCAGTTTGAAGTGTCACTGGGCACTGACACCGGTCTGACGTATCACTGTCACCGGTCGGACGTTTCAATGACACCGGTCTGACGTGACACTGAGAAGGGCCAAACGTATCGTTGACACCATTCTGGCGTAACATTGACACCAGTATGATCTACAACTGACACCAGTCTGACGTATTACTGACACCAGTCTGACGCATCACTGACACCACTCTGGCGTCAAACTGACATGAGTCTGACGTATCACTGGCACCAGTCTGACGTATCACCGACGTCTTACACCAATCTAACGTATCACTGACGCCAATCTAACGTAACACTGACACGAGTCTGACGCATCACTGGCACCAGTCAGACACGTTGATGTTCTATATCATTAGCAACAGTTTGAAACTGTAAACAGAAACCTGTCTGACACTAAATAGAAGTTCAACGTTACAATGGAAAAAGTCTTCATTTAACCTCAAGCACAGTTTCCTGCTGGAAAAGCTGCATAGATAAGATTTCAGATTTCACACCTTCAGCACGATAGTAGCTTTAGGGATAGTAACATGTCCTAATTACTGCTGTTTGGTGTCATGAGTCTGACGCACTGGTGTCAAAATATATATTATATGGTCTAACATACTGGTAACCTGAAAAGTTGGTCTGAAGTAGTAGTGTTAGGGATAACAGGTCTGATGGACTCACTATTACTGGTGTCAAGGATACTTTGTCAAATGTCCATGTACTACCGATGGGACCTAAGCTGATGGACTGGTGTCATAGGTACCAGAATTGACAACGGACTTCAGCCTTCAGGGGGTCTTGGATCCATAGTCTGAAAAACTGGTTACAGGGATATCTGGCCTGACGTAATGGTACCACAGGAAATTTGTCTGAAGTATTGGTGATTATTGTGTTGGGTGTCAGGGTAATCTGGTCAGATAAACTGGACACTGGTGTCATTGATACAAGGTCACAATGGTGCAAAGGATTGCATGTCAATCATACCATACGACTACACGTCCCTCTAAGCCTCGAAGGGGGAGCTGAACCCCCTAGTTTTCAAAGGGCCGTTTGAAAATCTCCGACTTGGGCCTAGGATTTTTAATTTACACTTGAAACTCAAACTGTGAACTTGATGTTACAATCGTTGATTGAGGAATGGGGTGTATATTTATGAACCGTAAGTTTCACTTACACTGTGAACCGAGACCTCCAGAGTAGAAAGTCAACTTGTCAGGATAGAAACAGCAAAACACCAAAACAGGATGGAAACTGCCTGGGGAAGGAAACTGTCTCAGACACTAGTAAATGAGTAACTAATACTTATCTAGCTTAATGTCACTACAATGAGTCAAAGATAGAATCAATATAATATCAGAATTAAGAGGATTCCGAACTAGAACACTGATTTCACGGATCAGGTCATTGAATAAGAGTAGCATGATTATAATTCATGAGTACTTAATTGCTTCTCTTTTGACTCAATGGTACAGTTACAAATGGAAACGATGTGGTTCTCTAATGACAATCAATTACATCATTCTACGACATCTTCAGGTTTACAAATAAAATGTTATAATATTTGAACCATTTAACTTGTCCCATGACACTCGCATAGCTCAGTTAACACTTACTGTCAATAACACAGATGCCAGAATACCACCAAAGCTAGTTATCTGCCAGTACCTCGCAGTATGCCCAACTGCCAGTACCCTACAGCTTTGACCAATTTGGTCCCCTCATATGATGTACATTACTGTAGTACCTTACAGTAGCATCGATTTCCTCTTGTTACTAGTCTCCATGTTATCAAATGGCAGTCTGTACCTATCATTGTAACTGTATACGACTTTGCTCAAGGGAAGGGTTATTTAATAAATACAGCTTTGACTGGAATATATCAAACATGAGATACACTTATAGCAAAATGTGATACATCGATATCTTTAAAATATACGAAATATGGTACCACAATAGATTACCATGAGATGACCAATTGAAGTCTATTGGACATGATGGACCAATTTTATCTATTTAAGAAATGATTCACATCAATTTCTGAAGTGACAAATCATATATTAACACACTGTTTTTTCAACTGAAGCATGCAAAGGATCAATAATATCACAAGACACAGGTGAAAGATCAATGATTGCTATAATTGTGTGGAATATCTTAATATAAAGCTATTAAAAACCTGAATTTGAACGTTGAAATAAAAGGGAGGTTGCAGGCATCTGCCTGTCCAGCCCCACATTCAGTCCCAGGCTAATCATACAGAAAGTTATTTGAGGTCAGCAACAAGCTGCATAACTAACCAGTACAGAATGTGAAGAACCTCGCGTGCCAATACCTAAAAACAAATTGATCTAAAATTGTACTGTTATCTAAAATTGCATATTTTTGAAAAACTAAGCTATTCTTATTAAGGCAACGTTTAATAATGTCTACAAGATTGGAGTTACTATATCCTCTTTCAATCAGTTTTGGAAAACTTTTGAGATTGAAAAGGAAAGTTTCAAATTCAGTACAAATGTTAGCATACCTAAGGATTTGACTGTAGAATACATTATGGCCTACTTCTAGAGGGATATTACTCTGTGGAAATGTTAAGGAAACTACAGAGAAATTAAAGTCGTCGGTCTTGTTATATACAGACGCGATCACTTTGCCTGGTTGGATAGAAATGTTGAGGTCCAGGTAATTCACGTTCTTGTTGTCATTACCTGACCTCTCCATTTCAAGAGAAGGATGATAGATTTGTTTGATGAGAGATTCAAAGTTGAGATAATTAGTGGTAATAAGATCATCGACGATGCCGTCGTGTTTTAGAAAAAGAATCTTAGCTAGGGAGAACTTTTTAGATTTTAAAAAGATTAATCATGAAGTTAAACTCGTTTAGCGAGAGTGAGATCCATGATGGGGGAACTGGAATTTCCACCCATGGGGATTCCTAAGACTTGGATAAAAACTTTACCAAGGAAAACTATATATGTGTGATAGATGATAAAGTGTACAGCTTCTTTGAGCTGATCTCTATCAAAACTATGGTAGTGCGTCATAGATCTTCTTTGCGAAGAAACACTTATTTGTATCGTTTACAAATATTGATATACTTGTTTCTTTCCGAAAAGATAAGATCTATAACTTCCAATCATATCATCAACTTCTTTAAGGTCTAAATTGGTATATAAAGTAGTAAAGTCATATATTTTGGAGATTAAATACTTCACTGCCCTGCAGTGACTCAAGAAACTGTGCAGAAGAATCTATGCTCCAGAACACATTGACACCACTGTTATTGTATATTGTCTGACAATACTTCTTGAAGTATTCTCGTAGGAGTTTAAGACTACAATTAACAAGGATGTTCAGTTGTTTAGTAGCACAGCTTCTCGCCCCAGCTATGGCCGTGCTTTGTATGGGTTCTTGTGGAGTTTAGGATTCCAGAACAGCTGTGGTAGACACATGTTTTGGGTCGTCGATGGTGATGGAGTACTTGTCTCGTAGTGTCGAGGCGATTTGTTCTGACATAGAAGTCAGGGTCGTTTGGGAGAGGAGAGTAGGTTTTGTTGCACATTCTAGTGTATCAGTGTCCAAAACCAAGCTCTTTGAGAAGAAGGTAACATAGAACTTTACAGATAAAAAGCAAGTTGTTAGATGCTTTATCAATAGTAGATGATATAAAACTTCTGAAGACGTTTAAGTTCTTCCTTGACACACTCTCTCAAGGACATTGTCTTCAGTTTGTTCAAAAAGACATGTGGATGGTTGTCTTCATAAAAATCTTAGTCTATTATTAACGATATCCGACACTCTGTTATACCAAGAATCAAAAGCAGCGTTCTTCAAGTGGTATTTCTTGCTTTTGCTCTTGATAAAAGCTTGTCAAATCATCGTCAATACTAACAATGTCTGATACAGACTGATGACAAGGAATTCTAAATTTACTACTGAAAGATAAAATATTTCTAAATCTGGATCATTGGCAATACTCAAGTCACTAGTAACAATATGCCTAGTGGCTCATAATTATAAGATGATAAATTACAGTTACATTGAGAATTTAGAAATTGCTCGAACATCAGGAATGGTAAGATTTTAAGAAATTTTGCTGTAATTACAAACGGATAAACTAAGAGGTTTTACTATATCGATAGTAAACGCCACAGAGGAGACTTCTCTTGTAGAGAAGGAAGGAGCTGGACGACAGATTTATCTGCGAAAATGGATTGAAATTTTAAATTATCCATAAATTTACTATTGAATGAAATAACTAGATGTTCACGTTCTTTATCTTCAGCCTCATTCACTTTGAATTTCGGTGAGAATGTCCTACAAATGAATTACAAATATTGTACAAAATTCCAGAATTAATACTAGCCAAATTAAATAAGTTGTCTAAATCTGTTAAGGAATATGATCTCAGAGTTTTAAATAAGGAATGATCAAAATTAGTAATAGACTCTTTGAAAAAGAACGAGATTATCTGCAACCTCTTCTTTACTCCCTACTCTTACAAGAGGCTCTCTTTACTGCCTCTGCCACGTTTATAACGCTTTATGAAACCATTAAAATAGTTGACAGTAATACCTTGGGTATACTGCCATATCCCTTTTTATCATTAAGGCCTAAGGGATATGCGCTGTACCCAACCCGTCAATCCAGTAGTCCTCTAAACTACAGGTCATTCTTCAATGTCGCTGAAAGGTCCTATATTTAATCACGATCTGAAGTTGCTCACAGAAGCAATGACCGAAGGTTAAAATGCTCATAGATAAATGTGGAGGCATTATTCTTCACATCTGATCTGTGACCATTCGTTATTGTCCCCCTTGGTTTTTTGATAAAAATTTTTTACTTTAATCAATTTTTCCCTCCTTTTTCGAATACCCCCTTACCGACCAAAGGTTAAAGGAGAGGACCGGGCACCCACGGGGGGGACATTTAAGGCGGAGGTAAACAAAAATCCCCCCAAAAACACACCCCGGGGGGAAGACCATTATAAAGGATACAATTCTTTTCAAAAGGAAAACGGGGGCTGCCAGGGTTTTTTTGAAAAAATAAAAAAATACATTGGGAAAAATCAAAAAACAACCAAAGGTGAGGCCCAAAAATGTAATAATAAAATTTTCCTTCTTTTAAAATTTAAGTGTAGGTTTTTTGTATAAAACAAATTTTTTGAATTCAGAAACAACCCTCCTGGTGCCCGGGGGGTAAAATTTTTAATTCCAGTTTTCCCTTTTTTCCATTTTTACCCCTTTTTAAATTGAATTTTTTTAAGTTTTCCCCGAAATTCATTAAAACACTTCCCCCAAATGAAACAAAATATGCCAAAAATTTTTTCCAAATCATTCATTTATTTTAATTTTATAAATTTAAAAGATTTAAAAAACCCCGAAAAAATTATTAAAATAAATTTAAATGATCAAAAATATTACATTTTTTAACAATCATTCATAGTTATAATGTAAAATATTTGTTTTCCGGAAGGCGCAGAACAAAAAAAAGTTGAAGAAAAGATAATTAAATTTGGGTGCAAAAAATTTAAAAATTTTAAAATCCCAAAGTTTAAAATTAAAAAATTTTTTTGCCCCCCAAATTTTGGGGAAAATTTTTTTTTGAAGCAAATTTTCTTTTTAAAAATTCCCCAAAAAAAAAACCCCCCCAGGTTAAATTTTTAAATTTTTCCCCCCCCCCCCCAAAAAAAAAAAAAAAAACCCCCTTTGAATTTGGGAAAAAAAAAAAATTTAAAAAAAATTTGACAATATCGCATCCAAAAAATTTCTGGGGAAAAAAAAAAAAAATTTTTTAAAAAATTT